>JARFIW010001462.1:0-564075 GCA_036346225.1 Platerodrilus igneus | reverse complement strand
CAGGAATAGACGATATTCCCGCAGAATTAATAAAATATGCAAGTCAGAAAACTTTAGATAGATTATATGAACTAGTAAAAGTAATATATGACACAGGTGAGGTTCCAATAGATTTCGAAAAAAATATTATTATCCCAATCCCAAAAAGTCAGGAGCTGATAGGTGTCAGAATTTTAGAACGGTTAGTTTAACTTCTCATGCTTCCAAAATACTAACAATAATAATTAAAAATAGAGTAGAAGCTTTGACTGAGAATTATTTAGGCGAAGACCAATATGGTTTTCGTAAAGACATAGGGACTAGAGAACCGATACTAATGATTAGGGTAATTATCGAAAAAGGTTACAAAAAATAAAAAGACTCATTTCGCGTTTGTAGATTTAGAAAAGCATTTGATAGGGTTAATTGGATTGTTATGTTCAGGGTTTTGCAAAAATAAGAATCTCTCATAGGGATAGAAAATTATTTACAGTCTATATAAAACCAAAGCGTAGTAATTAGATTCGATGAAATAGAAAAGGAAGCTAAGATTAGAAATGGTGTTAGACAGGGTTGTATACTGTCTCCCTTGATTTTTAATGTTTATATTGAGGAAGCTTTAAACTTAGCTAGAGAGAGAAAAGAGATAGGTATTAGTGTACAGGGACAGAAAATAGACATGTTACGTTTTGCAGATGATATAGCCATTATAGCAGAGTCTAGAAAAGAGCTAGGAGAGTTTTTAAATATTTTAGATGAGATACTACGGAGTAACTATAGTATGAGAATTAACTCAGTAAAGACAAAGATAATGACAAGTGAGTTACAGCCTAGTTCTAAATCAAAATTAAAAATAGTTAATACCGAGTTAGAGGAGGTAGATGAATTTTGCTATTTAGGTAGTATAATTACAAAAGATGAAGGTAGCAGAAGGGATATAGTAGCTAGAATAGCTCAAGCTAGAAAAATGTTTTTAAAAAAGAAAAACTTACTAATAGCTAATAGTATTAGTTTAGATAATAGAAAAAGTTTCTTAAAGTCGTACGTATGGAGCGTTCTACTATACGGTAGTGAGACTTGGACAATTAAAGAAGTAGATAAGAAAAAGATAGAAGCTTTTGAAACTTGGTGTTATAGGAGAATGTTAAAGATTAGTTGGACAGATAGAGTAACAAACGAGGAAGTTTATAGAAGGATAGGTGAGGATCCCTGTATGTGGAAACAATTGAAGGTCAGGAGAGATAGAATGATAGGGCACCAGTTAAGACATGAGGGACTATTTAGTAAAGTCTTAGATTATAGACTACCAAATAAAAATAGAGTAGGAAGGCCTAGACAAAGCTATATTAGTCAAATTATTAGAGATGTAGGTTGTGAAGGGTATGTAGACCTTTTTAGACTAGCTCAGAATAGAAAAGAGTTTAGAGCTGCGTCAAACCGACTTTAAGTAAGTTCGAAAACAAAACAAAAAGAAAAATAAAAATCAGTTAACTAAATGTCACCAGGACATGACTCACAATTGGTTAGCGGTCTGGCATGTTGGCAGCGATTCGTTGCTTAAGCCTTACCATAACATATAATTTAACACTTTTCCTTTTTGAAGCGGATAACCAGGTTATATTTCATTTGCTTATAAATGGTAATCATGTAAACATGTTAGAGTTCTTTAACAACCATCAGGTTACTAATATCTATGTAGAGCCAGCTGGATAGGAAAAAGATAGAAGGATATAGGAAGACCTAGACCAAACTATATTAGTCAAATTATTAGAAATTTAGGTTGTGAAGGGTATGTAGAGCTTTTTAGATTAGCACAGAATAGAAAAGAAGTTAGAGCTGCGTCAAACCGACCTTAAGTAAGGTGGATAACAAAATGATGATGATGGGTGTTGTTGATGGCACCCATATACGAATTCAGTCACCTGGGGGTCAATTCTCGAGTGTATGGGAATTTTTTCCAGTAGTGAAATATATTATCATACCTTTTCCTATAGGAATGCCAAATCCTATTCTTGACTGGCATTGGAACTGGGATTTCCATAGGAAATATACTTGTACGTATGTCTGCTTTGAAACAGATGTTTAGGCGATTCGACCAATCAAAGCGTTAAACAGGCAGTAGGTTTATTAAACGCAACCGGACCCCATGATGTAATTAAATTAATGGTTTCTACAAAGAATACTGGTTGATAACATAACCTTAACTGTTTTCCATTTTTATTATTCTTAAACAAGTTAAATACCAAATCCGGGCATTTAAGCGGTAGTCAAAAGACCCTTTTCAAGTTTTTGGAGAACGATTAGTTTTTGCGAAAATGCAAATTCAATAATAACTTTACCTATAAAGAAGCGCAGAGAAGATGGCAGAAGATAGCCGATGAATTAAACGCTATGCATGGCGTTACTAAAAAAATGGGCTTCGTGGCGAAGGGTAAATCATAAGTACTTGAGTAATATGTAGGGCTACTCTAATTAAAATAAAGCAATTTACAAAACTAAGACTGTGGATTACTAATCTTCTAATTTTAGGCATGGCAAAATTTAAAAAAAAACATTAAAGAAAAGAGTGCACAACAGAGGCAGTATGCGAAAGGGACTGGTGGGGGTCCTGGTGCATCTACATTTGCCAAAGATGAGGATGCTATTTTAAGTTTGCTATATAACACTGCAGTGGAGGGTGACACATTAGTTGAAGAATCCATGTGGATTTTCAGGCAAGTAAATATTGTATACAAACTTTTATTTAATATTATAATTTTTAGCATGATCATATTTATCACGTTGGTTCATATGAAGAATTGTCATTTGAACCATCTACAAGTGCAACAAAAATTGAACAAGTAATGAAAAAACCTACAGTAGAGTTGTCAAACACCAATATCCCAAAAAGGGAATTACACGCAACAGTTGAAGCTACGAACAGCTTAGAAGATATTCTTAATGTTAAATCTATAACAAAACAAGAATATTATAAACAAAAACTTGAGTTGTATACTCGTGAGATTGCTGCAGAAGAACGAGTTGTTTTAGCTTTAGAAACTTTAGTTGGAGAGGCGTAACTTCCTCCACGTAATTAATTAAATAAGCGGGTGGATTAAACAATTTAGTGTAAAGAAACTATCAGGATACAATATTGCGGGGCTAAATTGAGAAGCGATGGTGGTTGTAATCTGGTTGTCTTGTACAAGTTACAGTATAAATGTTTAATGTTAATTAAGTGCACAAATTTATATAAACAAAAGTCAAAAACTCACCAGAATTTCTTGGCTTTCGGTGCTATAGGTAATTTCGGCACGCACAATCCACGGTTAACACACAGGTGCGGTTTATGTTATATTTTAAGCGGTAAAACAAAAGTTTAGGCACTTCTTGAGTGCTCTGCGGTCACACACGATCCACGTTTTCTATAATAATGCACTCTTGCGGACCAGGTGTTCGTTCCAAGATAAATTTGGTTCTATCTATCGCGCACTATCAGTGTTTATTTTGAATACACAACGATACTTTTGGCGCGAACTAAGGCACTTATAAATTAACTATAAGTCGCCGAACAATTAGTTAATGTGTTAAATAAATAATGTGTAATGTACATCTCTTTTAATGTTTGTGTTTTCTTAGTGTCAATATTATAATTTAAGCTTAATGTACGAGATTCATATAAAACTAGCTAAAAAATTAAATTACAACTGCTGTTTTTGCGTATTTTATTCGCCCATTGTGTATTGGAATAACCTTAATGTATATTTTACAAAATAAATTTACACAAAATTTCTAATTATTCGACGTTGAACTCGTCTGTCAGCTTCCAATTCAGTATTTCTCATTGCAGCCTCATTGTACGCTACATTAACTTCCTGTCCAAAATCTAACAGTTCATCATCTTCGGGGTCTGCTTCTGCAACATTATTTACAATGCACTTATTGTGCAACACTATGAATGCATTTATAATTTTTGATGCAACGGTTGGTGAGTAGTGCAGAATTGGATGTTTCAACAAGCAGCGGAATCTTGTTTTTAACACTCCATTACAACGTTCAATTGTTGTCCGACAGGACTTGAAAGCTTTATTATATGCATCTTCTGGCGTGTCTGGTTCTGGATTCCGAATCAGCGTTTGTAGCCATTTTCTTAGAGGATAACCAGAGTTCCCTTAAATAAATAATGAATTATAGGTTGCACTTCAACAAACTGAAATGAAAATAAATTTGCATACCCATTAAAAAATATGTGTCATAAAATCTATTTATTTGCTGCATAACTGGGTTTAAATTACAATTATCCCAAACAAAAGCATCATGTGTGCTTCCGGATACTTTGCATTAACATGCATAATTTTCATATTATTATCGCATACCTAAAATAAAATTATTTCAATAACTAAAACATTTCACAAAACTTACACTTACTAATTGGGTATTTATCGAATGGTAATTTTTCCGATTAACATATGTGTTCAGGATAATCTCCGTCGCGTGGTGGAGCAACTATAGCTATGTGGGTACAGCCAATCACCCCCACAATACCAGAAATGCCATATGTTTCAAAAAATCTAAAACACCATACCTTTATTATAAAGTTTAATACGTTTTTCAACTATACTTACTCTCTTCTTAATATGTTTAAGCGTTCAGGACTTGCAGAAAAATGTTCCCATCTATTACAAATTTCGTTTGTGTTGAGGGCGTTTGATACCTCGGCTACACAACAACTAACTGATGATTGACTAACAGCTAAAAATTTGAAGCCTCAAACATCCATTTGATAACTTCCTGATGCAAAATACTTCAGTGCAATTAAAGCTTACAACACCTTTATTGATTATATGCATAATGAACAATTTAGGAATTTACGTTCATTAATGGTGTAAGTGCTGATTGTCTGGTAGGATGTGTTAACAGCCCTTCCAACTCTGCTACTAAATGTTGAACTGATGGTTTATATAAGCGACAATACTTCAAAAATTTCTTATCACTAATAGTTTCCAACTGGGTACCAGTTTGTCCAAAAATCACGTGGTGTATCATTATGTCCTTCTTCAGCTACTGCTAAATTTACTAATACTTGACTTGCAATTATATGGTCCATTCTAAAGGTTTTCAACAAATAAACCGTGATGAAATATATACGTAAACGTATTAGTCAGGCAATTAACAACTAATCTTAAATAACTGAACTTTTTATGAAATCTTGAAAAAATATTTAATTTTTCAAATTCGAGGTTATAATCATAAATTCGTAAATGATTCATGGAGGTGTGAGCCTGTAAAAAGTAAACTCATATGCTGCTACGTCACTTTCCCATGCTATACTACCATGGGAATCTTTTCCTACGCGAGTTAAGGTTCGGGCCTTTGGAGCGGTATTTTTAAAAACAATTCCAAACTCTTAACAAATTTATTTTAACTTAAAACAGAAAATAACATGGAATTTTGAATAACTTGTAAAATAACTTTAATTCAAAAACATTTAATTAATTGTAATGAGGTGAGTAGCTTGAACAACGAAGTGTGGAGTTCGAAGACTGACTGCCGGGTCTTGAGCTCCCAGGCTTTTTATAATAACCTGCCCTTCACATGGCTGTGTGAACTTGGAGATCTCATGTCTGCTTTTCTATTAATTCTACACTTTATTACATTGTAACAATTTTATTTCTAAGTAATTGCGGTATGTTAACCGCCTGTGACCTGCCACCTGCAGGATCACTGCCCTCTCGGATGCAAAGTTGCATATCCGTTCTCATGAACTGTTAATAACCTCTCTGGGTTAGCCTTGTATTACATTGTTGCAATAAACTTATACTTTATTTAACAATTTCTAATAATTCCTATTAGATTCAATATATTCAATATATATAGATAATTGGGTGATACATAACTCCTTTCACCGTAAATGAAAAATTAACGTTTTACTTAATTTTTAAATACATAAAATTCATTATTCAGTTTCATTATTTAAAATTCATTGTTTCTAAGGGTACACTTATTGTTTCTTTATTTCTCTTTGTTTCCTTAAATCTAGAATTGTTTCCTTTATTCTTATATCTAAGGTACATTTTATAAAATACATATATAATTACAAAAATTATTAAAATAATTAACACAATTGTCCAAACGCTTATATTATCATAATGTAACTTTGGCGTTTTAAGTTCACTTAAATGTTCTTTGTAACTTTCCACTAATTTCATGGCGTGGTTGAGGTCGTCGAAGTCTAGATGCTCTAGCTTCATGGGTTTCTTGACTATTTTTTCGTCTTCTTGTTGTTCTATCTTGAACTGTAGTTCCAGTAGGTTTGCAAGTTTCTTTGTTGCTATGGGATCTTGATAAACTCTGATTACTTGGTCTTTCTACTTTACATAACAATCTTCTTTGAGGGTAATTAATTTGCTTCCGATTAATGCTTGGTTATTTTCATCTTGATTGCAGTGGATGGTTGCTACTACTTCTGTTGGGAAAATGGCTATCCATTTGTTTTCTGTAACCTTCTGAATTATCATGTTGGTTATTTGCAAATGTTTGGCTTCACAGTTTTCGTAATGATTTGAAAATTTTAATAGTTGTACTTCACAAGGGCTGTCTTCTTGAATGGTTGTTGTCGTAATCGATTGGCATAAGTATTGGTTTGGTGTTACTTCAGTACATTTTTCGTTTGTATAACCATATCTCAGTTCATTAAAGGATAGGAATTTGGTTTTGGGTATGATAACTTGGTATGTGCTAGTAACTTTCGTTGGAAAAGCAAATAAATGATAATAATTATAATTGTTACTTTCTACTATCGGAATCTCTATTAAAAATATTATTTCGTTATTCTTAACGTAGCCTTTTACTACAGCTATTTTTTCAAATATTAGAATGTTTGATTCCGTTGCATCAAAGGGTAATTTACTGTTAGTTATAAATGATCTATTTCTTATTAATTCTTTTAATAAATCGGTTGGTTCAATGTTACTAGAGTGTAGGGTATTTAATTTTGCAAATGTTACTGGGTTTTCTAACGTTGCTAAAATTTGTTGCATTAAAGTAAGGGTTGATATTATTTAAGTAAATATTGTATTTTGCATACTCCTAGTTTATTGGTAGTATACCGGGGTTGTTTTTTATCTCGTCTGTTATTTGGTTGTCCGTTCTACCTGGGCGGAGGTTGACGGTAAAGGTGATGATTATCCATCTGAAATTACAGGGTGTCTTAGGTTTTTCAAGTGAATGTACTTTGTTATGTTGCCGTTGTCTACTACCGCTATATTTTTATCTAATATTCTCTTAATTTTAAATGCTCCTAAATTTCTGGGTGCAGTTTTACGTCGCTTGCTTTGGAAATTTTTCTCATACACGGTTTGTCCTATTGAAAATTTATTTGCGTCGGTATTTTTATTTCGGGTTGTGGTGATACGTTCCTTATCGTTTTCTAATTTATCTTTTACTTTGTCGTAAGTTATTTTTAGTTTTTCTTTGTGATCTTTCGCATATTGTTGGTATACTTCTTTGTTGTAGTGTATGTCATGGGGATTTCGTGAATCTGAATGTCCTAAGGTTAATTCTAAGGGTGTAAAATTTATTGATGAGTGAATTGTATTATTATAGGCGATTAGTGCGTATGACATTAAATTGGTTATATGTTCCTTTTTATAATTTATTCTTAATAATCGAATTTGTTTTAATAGGGTTAAATGTAGTCGTTCAATTAGTCCGTTTAATTCAGGGTGGTTTTCTGTTATGAAATTAATTTTTATTTTGTGAAGTTTTAAAGTGTTTTGTATTGTCTCATTTTTAAATTCGCTACCATTATCTAGAGTTATTGATTCGGGTGTTCCATAAAATGTAAAATACTGTAAAAATCCTTGGGTCACGTCAATGCTATTTTAGGATGTGATTGGTATTGTTTGGCCTATTTTTGTGAATGCGTCTACAATTGTTAAATAGTTTTGCGCATCTACTACTAGAGTATCGGCATGTAGTTTTTGAAATGGTTTGTCGGGTGTTTTGGTTAACATTAAGGGTATCTTTTGGGGTTTCCTGTCGTATTTTGCTTTGTCACATAGTTCACATTGGTAAATGAAATCTGTGGTCAATTCTTTCATGTCTTTAAAATAATATCGTCTTACAAGTTGCTTTATGGTTTCATTAATTCCACGATGGTTGGTTTTCCCTCGTGTTGATTCCTAATTAGATCGTTTATTTCGTCAGGGTCCTCTAGTGTTATTAATTTTCTAGTACATCTAATGAGTTCAGGGCTAGAGTTATTAAATAGTTTAACGTATAATTCTGAAAATCTTTGGTATAAGTGTTCGGTATTGAAATAGAAATAAAATCGTTTTTTCTCGGGGGTGTATTCTTTTAGAATTTTAATTATTTGTTCTTCGTTGTCATCTTTGGTTATTTGAATTTGGTATATCCTTTTGTTATCTACTTTTGTATATTTTACGGGATTGGGGTTATTTAAAACCTCGGTTATTATAAATTGGTTGGGTTTCATATCGATTGCTTCGTTAAAAATTTTAATCGCGGTTTTAGGTTTTAGGTTTTAGGTTTTATGTTACGTTGATCCACAAAATATGCAATTAGTATTTGTTTAAATTCTTGCCATCCCTGTAGATCGTCTCTACTGGCAATTAAGGTTAGTGCCTTTCCGGATAGTTTACTTATTATCAAGCTATAATCATTGAATTTCTTTTGTTATCTCCGGGTTTGTAGAAAGTTTTCAGGAACCTTTCACATGCTCCAATGTAATTCAAGAGATGCGCTTGAGTGCCATTAAAGATTTGGATTGTCTCTAAATAAATCTTCATGTCTCACTACTCATTTTGGTTAAGAGTTGTTTTCGCGTTTGGGTAATTTCAAAAAAAAAGATTTTTTTTGTATTGAGTATTATTTTGTTATTTGTATTGTTATTTTTGCTTTGGATTTATTAATTTTCCGTTTAAGTTGAATAATTTCAGATTTTATTGAAACAGAGCTTGATTTTGCTATTTGCATCGTTATTTTTTGCTTCGGATTTATTAATTTTCAGTTTGGACTGCGTCGGGTTATTTTTAGAATCATAGTTGCTATTATTTGTACTTAGTTACACGGTGCGGTAATAAATTTGTGAGATTTATACTCGATAATGTTGGTTTAATTACTGTAGCCTTGAATTTGCTTGTTTTTATCTTGCGGGTGTTTATTTGTCGTGAGTTCTGCTTGAGTTTTTGTTTCCTGAATGAATCTGGAGTCGATAAATAGTTTCTTGCGGTATTTACTTCGCTTTGTATGTTTTGCGTTAATTAAAGCTTGTGTTCGTTCAATTCTGCTAATTTTATCAGTCTATTTTTCTGTGGGTTTTAATTGAATTGCATAAACGTATAGCTCGTTTGTCTCATCTCCTTGAATTCTAAATATAACTTGCAGGTTTTCAGTTAATTAGTTTGTTGCACTTTATCTTTGTAATTTAATCACAAAGTTATGTCTCTTGAAGATGTAGTTTAGTTTCTTGGTTATTTAATTGCGTAAATGCTGTATAATATGTAATTGTACTTGTTAAAGTAATTAATACTTACTCACAGGTGTTAGTTTCAATTTGTGTGCAAAATAAATAATTCGCTTCTTTACTCGTTAATTGCTTGTTGCGTCTGATTATTTTTAGATATTTCCATATTCAATTATAATGCACGTCTTGTAATTGGATCTCTCCGTAATCAAAATTTTTGGTTTCTATGATGAGCGTTTTAATTATAGCTTTTATGATAACCGTTTAGCTTTATTCAGTATTTGTACTGGAATAATTAACTTTCGTAATGCAATGTATTTATAAATGATGATGAGTAGTTTTAGTTTAATGTGCTTTTATTCTACTTTATGATGGATTGATTATTTGTGCATCGTGATGCAAAATGCGTTGCGTTAATTTATACAAAGGTTAATTGTTTAAATAGCGGTTTCTCTGAGGTTTTAAATGATGTTTTATTCGCGGGCTTATCTTAGGTGTGGATTGAGTTAATTTGCACGTTGGTTTTAAATTGCAGTGGTTTAAGTTACTGCAGAGTGTTTCGCTGTAATTTATAAAGTATTATAGAGGTAAATGTTTTAAATAATCTTGTCTGTAATTGCTTGTTTAGAAGAATTACATTTAGCTTTGGTGTTGGAGTTAATTTGCGTTCTGTTTTAGTTTACTGGTTTAACCGTGGCGTTTTGTATCGCGCTAGTTAATTTTTCGTATTTCGGTTACGTTTGGTATTAATGGATGTGCGTCAGTTTTTTGGTTTATTTTTCGGTTTGTTTTAATACTTGTAATAAAAACTCTTTTAAAAATCAAGTCTCTTTTGCTTTTAAAAAAAATCTCTTTAAGTCTCATAGAATAACACTATCTCAAAATAAATTCTCGTTTGAAAATAATTTCTCTTTGTAAACTATTTTCAAAAAATATTGGCATAAAATAAAAATAAAATAATAATAAAATAATAATAGAATAATACAACTAGCATATATCAATTATAGTTTGTGAGATCAATTGGTTTTTATGGAAATGAACTTGCATTAATTTCTTTATGTTTCCTTTGTGGGCTCGATCGATGCTGTATCTTGTCCACGTTGGTTTGTTGTGCTGGATTTGATCGATTCTTGTACTTCCTCCAACCTGGTTTGAGTTCTGTCAAAATTGCGAATTGAAATTCTTGGTCACCAATCTTCCGATTTTTTTGTTCTTAGTGCCCTTTTGACATCCTAACGGCTGCGCCAGTTAAGGTTCGGGCCTTTGGAGCGGTGTTTTTAAAAAACGTTTCCAAACTCTTAACAAACTTATTTTATCTTAAAACAGAAATTAACATGGAATTTTGAATAACTGTAAATTATAACTTTAATTCGAAAACATTTAATTAATTGTAATAAGGTAAGTAGCTTGAACAACGAAGTATGGAGTTCGAAGACTGACTGCCGGACCTTGAACTCCCGGGCTTTTTATAATACCTGCCCCCTCACATGGTTGTGGGAACTTGCAGATCTCATGTCTGCTTTACTCTTAATTCTACACTTTATTACATTGTAACAATTTTATTTCTAGGTAATTGCGGTATGTTAACCGTTTATGACCTGCCACCTGCAGTATTACTGCCCTCTCGGATGCAAAGTTGCATATCCGTTCTCATGAACTGTTAATAACTTCTCTAGGTTATCTTTGTATTACATTGTTGCAATGAGCTTATACTTTATTTAACAATTTCTAATAATTCCTATTAGATTCAATATATTCAATATATATAGATAATTGGGTGATAATCTCGAGAATTGACCCCCCTGCTGGAAATGATGCAAAAACTTTCACAGTGCGCAAGTCATACTTTTCTCGGAAGATACAAGCTGTGACAAGTGCATACTTAAAAATCTTGGACATTGTGACGCGGTGGCCAGGATCCGGTCTTGATTCTACCATTTTTAATAATTGTCGTTTACGTGCAATATGGAAAATGGCAGTTTTCCAAATCCTATATTACTAGGTAAATAAATATTTAAATATTGGTCCATCCCTGTATTTTTAACTCTTTGGCAGATCCAAAAACTGCAGCTGAGCAATTGTATAACGAAGCTCAAATACAAACACGAAGTACAGCTGAACGGTTGTTTGGAAATTGGAAACGCCGTTTCCCTATACTACCATATGGATTAAGATTGAGACTGGATACAATTGTAGCAGCTATTATAGGTACTGCAGTTTCACAAATTATTGCCCGAGAGGTACATGATTTAGAACCACCACCACTACCAGAAGATATTAATGTTGAAGAAGTGAGCGACCACATTAGAAATGACGACATTCGATATCCGATTAACAATAATAGTGTATATATGAACAATTATAGACAAAATTTAATCCAAAATTATTTTATTAATTTCTAATTTTCATTGTTGTTTCTAGATAGTTTTCCACCTTTAAATATTACATTAATTTGCTTTTTTTGTATAATGTGTAATAAAGAACAATAATCATGAAAATTTATTTTTAATATCGATAAGAATTATATTATATTTTCTAATTTATTTAATTGTTCCTTCTTGATACTGATATCCAAAAGCAGTGACTGCCTATGGAGCTCACTTTTTTCTTTCTTCCAGGCACTATCAAATTATATTTGCTTCAACTCATAGTCTGCAATTGTTAGTCTTTTGTCCAGAAGCAAGTTATACTTCTCAGAAATTTCTGATATTGTAAGAGCTTTAACGATTGCACGTCTCTTCCTAGTTGAGTTATTTCCTTGCAATAAAAACAAAATATAAAAAGTTATTGTAATTGTTACGAAAATCCTTACAATTGCATTTTTAAGTTTAGCACTCACAGGAGTTGTTAACATACCTGATTTTGGTTGATCCCAATTTTCCGTTACCTAAAAAATATAAGGGATAAAGTATTTCTTATAAACTCCATCAAATTAACCTGATTTGATTGACTATTTACTTCTAATTCTGGTATTGTTTCTTCATTTGAATCCTAAAGTAAATTTGTATTCATTAGTTACAAAATTAATATAGATTGGATTTATGATAGTACTGGCGAACTTAACAATAAGGAGGAGATATAACGCGGCGTCTTCATTTACGGGCAGAATGGCAGGTCGTTGTGGAGATCGTGTAAATGTACAGGGTACTCCAAGTCGACCTCTAGAATAAATCCTTTCGCAGAGTTCTTGGGAACATTTAAGATGGTGGCCTGGAGACCGGCTGCATTCGGTAGGGGGCAGCCATCGGAATCCTTCAAGAGGGAGAGTCATTGGCATCGTAGTGGGCCATATACTTGGACGGGGTCGTAAAATCGTACTCTTCCATGTACTTGTAGTTGGCAGCAGCGTAGCGTCCACTACACTAGGTCAGACCTCCTCTGATCTCAGACTCTGTAAAATGGTACATGTCGATATCCGTGAGGAGCTCCAGTTTCACGGCGGTGTATTTTAACATGGGCGGCTCCGTGGCGTAGTTGATATGTGTGTGACTACTACGCCCAAGGTCCCGGGTTCGAATCCCGACACGGTCAGCTTGAAAAATGTTAGACGAGCATTTTCACAATAATACACCCTCGTTCGGATGAGAGGTAAAATGGATGTCACGTGTGTGTGTTGTCACGCACGTTAAAGATTCCTACCTTGCTTGGAACAGCAAGGGTTCGGAAAAATTCCAAATTTTCCAGATAAAAAGAACCCGCTTCCTGGCCAATGTAGTACCTTCGGGTGGAGTATTGGAAAATCACATCTGAGGTGTATTTTAACATGGCGTCCCAGGTTAACGAGGGTGCTGTCACATACTGTCACGCATCGAGGTCATAAGCCGACATGCACACTCAGCGGAAGTTTTCGAAGACGTCTGCCAACAACAGCACATCTGTCTTCAAATAGAGGTCGCTTTATTTCCCGAACGTGTTGAAACCAAAATCGCGCCATACCTTCTGGGCCCTCTCGTATTCGTCGTAGGTCTGTTTCCTCCAATACTTCCATAGTTTGTATGCAAGTGTATGGAAACACACTTTCTTGGTAACCAGTTGGAACTTGGAGTCCTCAGGGAAGTGACGTCTGACTCCTACAAACTGGTCGTGGCTCAAATTATTCACCAGTGTATCCAACCCGGACGCTATAAATCGGAAAGAGTCGATAAACCGAAGTCGGACACAGGACTTGTCGGCAGTCTTTTCTTCATCGTCCAAGGCCATTTCTGTAGCGTAGAGTCGTACTGTTTTCGAAAACAAGATGAACCGTTCTTCATTGTTTGGTATAACGTTAATTTTCTCGTTATCATATCCCAGTTCTTTTATAAAGAAACGAGCATCGTATCCACTAAAGTTGTGGAACACTACTAGAATAAACTGTGAAACCTGATAAAGAATGTTACACTTGGATTGTACAGGGAAGCGTTAGACCCCATTTATGTGGTTGTAATCCCGCACACGGTCTGTTCGAAGTGGTTTCTTGCATATCACACAGTCTTCGGCATATGAAACAAAAATTCATTCTGAGGATCCAAAGGATTCATGGACACATTTGTTGTCAATATCTCGCCCAGACGTCTAGCCTCCTTCCTACGTTTGGTGACAAATCACGTGGTGCGTCTGGACCACGGTAGATCTATAATTTATTGAAAGAGCCGTCGTAGCTGCATTTGATGTAAGCCCAGCTATAAAGGGTATGCAGCTGAAGCGGTGTTGTAGATGACGTAGAGGGGTCGGGCGTTGCAAAACTGTACGGCTGTAGAAGCGACTCAAAGTCGGCATAAATAACGAATGAGAGCTGCATTTGTTTTTGAATGTTCGAAAATCCCAAAACGTTGTTGAAGACGGTGGGTATTTGGGTTACGACATGGTTACAGCCCCGCTCAGTATGCTTGGTCATAGCAGTCTCAGTCGGAAAAAATTAAACATCCATAAGCAAATCTATTTATGTAAGCGATCTTTTGATAACTGCTTACCGACCAGACGACCCAAATCCTTGATTCAACAAAGTTACCTTTTCTTCATCCTGGATATAAAGCTAGTTAACGTGCAGAGCTCTCCTGCGTTTAGTAAAATGTAGAGGATCAACAATAGACCTTCCTTTCACTCCGAATACGTTGATACTCAGATCGTTCAAAGCCTCGAACTTGGCAATCTTGTCAAAGGCCATAGGAAACTCGATACCACCATATTTAGCAGGTCGAGTATGGGGGTACTTGCTAAGGCGTTGAAGGTGATGTTCGGCAGAATATAGCGCTGCTACAATGGAGTAGGCAAAACAGTCAGCGTCTGCGTTTTTCACATTCACCACCGCTTTTAAAGCGTTTAGCCAGCTTGCTAAGGCAATGTAGGAGGATCTCCTACGTAGCTGACATTTGTTGATGTTTAGTTCCAAATGCAGGATACCTTGTAAGCCCAACCGGACTGGTGATGTTCAAATTCTTGAGACTTATCGAACATCTCCCGAGAAAAGGCCCTATACACTCTGTCCAAGTCGCTCGACCGAGTTATAATTTGATTTCTGGTATTCAAGGATTTAGCTTCTTCAGTATCGCCCAGGACCATCTTTGTGTACATACCAAACACTTCTGCATTAATTTTAAGTGTCGTGTGGGCATCTAAGGTGTACAGGATCAACTTTGCAAAATGCTGCTTTTGTTCAAATAAAAAGTCTTGAATGTCTCTACAACCCGACAGATTATTGATGCGGTAGGTTGCGATACAGAACCAAATTTAACTTTATGCGCGGCACTGCGTAAATGTCCAGGGAACAGGCGTGAACGAACGTCCATATTTCAATCCTAACATTATCGTATGTGCTGTCGCTGGCGTTTTGGGGCGAATGCAGCACGCGGTGGTGATGCTCCATGTTTGATTGACGAGGTAGAAAAGACAGTATCTCCGTGAAGGACATGCTGATGCCGGGTTAAATTAGCTCGACGTCCAAACCCCAAGCGGCAAATGTCGCACACAAATAGTGTTGACGCTGGTAATCCAGTTGGTGGAACCGGAACTGTAACCTGACGTGGCGGTGTAACGATATTATGGACCCCCTACTTGTGTCGTTTGAGATTGCTCTGACTCGAAAGGTTTTTCTGTCACACATCGCAGGCGAATACTTTGATGGATTCCATTGTAATTTGCACAATAAAGCGATGATTCTTACTTAGTTTAAAACACGTAAACCACGATGTTTTGCGGTCGTGCAAGAATCACAACTGAGGAAAATCGGCTGAAATCTCCTTTAAATGGCCGGATGAACGGAAACAGTTAATTTGGAGCGCATACTGACAGGCAACCAATATAACATCGCCCCAGGATTCCAATGTAATCTACACAATGAAACAATATTATTACACAGCTTAAAACACGTAAACGATGTTTTAGCGATAGCGGAAAAAAAAGAAAGGTCCCTTATAAATAGCCAGATGATCGGAAACAGGTAAATTAGAAACGCATGCGCACAGGCAATCAATAAAACATTGCCCAATAGAGGTACTTCTAGAAGGGTTTAAAGCAACTACGTCTGGGTTATTGGGAATACAACCAAAACAGAAAAAATTAATATTATATGGGTAATAAATAGGTATTGCTATGCTTTCGGGCCTGAGACAACTACAGCACCAACATCAACATCCACAACACCAATTTTTCCGTCTCTAACATTAGAATCGACAGGAGCAAAATACTAATTAGTTAAGAAAAATGTTTTCTTATGCATCCAATAGGGTGAAAATGCTAGCCTACCGAAGATATTCCCAAGGATAACCAATAGCTAGGAAACAAAATATCTGTATAATTTGTATCTGCATAGTATTTTCTAAAAATAGAGTTGTATAAAGTTGAAATAATGTTTTGCTAATACACTCATAAAGAAATGTCGTTATTCATCACTTTTGCAAATACAGCGCCAAGGTAGTTATAACGGTTACCATTGGGCTACGCTCAATCAATAGTGGCTCAATCGATTGCAATCTAAGCCGCCAATACATTGTGATATTCTAATCGCGTTCAATGCCACTTTAACTTATGATCAAACTGTTCCATATATGCCCAAATTGTCACATTACTAAGTAACTTACTGCAGTTAATCACAGTAGGATGTTGCGATATAAAGCCTAGGGGGGGCACAACAGTTCTTTATAGCCACCAGGCAGCGCTTTCTTTTTACTGTATATACCTGGCATTAGCGGATGACAACCTAGTTTGTAAGCAGGGCTAAAAATCATCCAATGCCGATACACTTCCACATTGTGATACCTCAGTCGTATAAAGAATAGCCGACGACTAATTTAAACCCCAATTCATTTTTCCAGTAGCTTTATATCTAATCATTATGATATTTTTAAAAACTATGTGCTGTTTACTTGTTGTCGTGATATTTGGACGCAAAGTAGCACAATGCATTAACGATTACCTCATAGCTTATTCGCTTAGCTTTTGGCGTTAAATTGGAACTATGCCGCAAGCGCCGTGGGCCCAGCTTTAGTCAGAGGCACATGTAAAGGTCTACCATGCGCACAAAGATCAAAACAACAAGTAAATATTTTTTGATACCTATATAGATGAATTATAGCTATTTAGTTGATATTAGCAAAACATGCAGTTTAAAGTAGCTTTGAGAACGATTTTTATATAATAATAACCTATTCCTAATTTGTAGGCCGCCTACAGGATATCTTACGTCAGGGGAACTTTGCCATTAGAGCGCCTAGTATTGTAAATGTAGATATATATACAAAGAATTGATTACTACTGCGTATAAAATTTTTAATAAATTTTTATTTCTATATATATTGCGGCTTATTTCTGTTTATGTGCTCAATCACCGACCCCAGAGAACGGAAACAATTACCCTTTACAATTTTGATTCTCCATACCTATGTCATGTAATGGTATTAATTTTCATTTGATTTTTAATAAACTCTGCCATATGTTAACTCGATTTGCAATTTTTTTAAATTTTTTCTAAACCGCAAAATGCCGAATGGCGCACCCGCAAGGCTAATCAACGTAATGAAGAATTCAGATGAGTTATGAGGATCGTCAGGAATATATAAGGTACGCCTCCTCAACAACCGCTAACGTAAGTACGCAGGGTGGGGAGATCGATCAAGTGAGGATCGAAGTGCGCCAGAGAAAAGGTATTTTCTCTACTACCAGCAGCACAATCATAAAGTATATAAATTCCATACAATGTTTTTGAATTGATAATTGTAAGTAACAACTCCTTATCATCGACGGTTTTGCGAGACCCACCAACTAAAACATTTAATATATTGATGAAACGGAATATTCATTAAATAAATATCACGATTAAAATAGCACTCCTTATTTTCTTCAGCAACCACCTTGGGTATTTCTCTTTTTTGTTATTAAACAATTTTTTAACGACTGTACGTTTCTGAAGCGTCCATCAGGAGTCAGGACATGCAGTATTAAATTCTACTTCAATCTTTTACCAGGCGCGCTGTTTCCCTTCGTTAGTTATAGCATCAATTTTTTTGTTTTCCACAATACCTTTATACTTGTGGATTAAAGTGAAAAGCAACTGTTTCTCAGAGCCAGAAAAATTAATTTTACATGCCTTCTCATTCTACAAAATTGTTACTTTAAAAGTGCATATTAAGTAAATATTCTTACTTCTATTTCCATTATTAATGATGGGTTAATTATAATGAACTTGTACTAAATTACCCAAATCCTTGCTATGAACTAATCTGTCATAAAAACGTTTATGGCACAAAACAGAAGTTTACTAGAAAGGCTAAAGCCAACCACGAGCTAGAAACCACTAGAAGTTACCAGATTTTGCGTGGTTGCCAAACTTTACATGTTTTAAGAAATACTTTAATAAGTATACGATCTATCGTTGTTGTTGCAACAGAATATTGTAGTAAGCAGTTCTTAAATCTAAGAACTACCTATATAAGAAGTTCTTATTCATATGTCGGTCCAAACAGGCATTAATGAAACACAAGAAAATTTAGGTAGAAATTGTAAACCTGTAAAGTCAAAGAAAGTAATAATTGGTTGATCGGCAGATACAGAGCGCAACCGACAAGATACACGAGAGCCGTTTTTTAAAAACCTCCTATCACACACCCTAAACGTTAGACAAACAGTAGGTGATCCCTGTGAGCAGTGTACAACTGCTTAACTTCCCCTTAACACGATATGTCACAGTCTTGTCCTTGACGGCATTCTGAACTGAACTGCGGCCGCGTAAACACGACTATCTTACTTGATCCTCACCCCAGGTGCAAATTGCGAAGTGTTATTCATTTTCTGCAAGCAAAAAGAAAAAATACAGCAAAAATTCATCAACAAATTGGCCATGTGAGTAGAGAAAGCCTTGAGTGATGGCATGCGAAAATGGTGACAAAAATATAAATAAGGCCAAACGATGTGCAAGATGAAGGGGTCAAGGACGTAGGTCTGTCGCAACAGACAGTCTTGTTCGACAAGTTAATGAAGTCACTAGAGAAAACCACAGGTTCACCATAAATGATTTGTTTGTAAAATTTCCGGAAGTATTATAATCATCTCTGTACTTCCTTACCCGCTACGGCACTGAAGTAAAAGATTTTTTTAAATCAATTGTGACAGGGGATGAGACTAAGTACTACATAACACGTCCAAACCAAAACAACATCGCAACAATGAATGCACCAAATCTCACCAAACAAGCCAAAAAGTTCAAAAAACATTTAATATTCTTAGCTTGGAACCAAAAAGATGTGTTGCTAGTAGTTTTGATGCATCCGGGGACTGCAATTAATACTGTTGCGTATTGCAAAATTATATGGCGTCTGCGAAGAGGTCTCCAAAACAAAAGAAGAGGTGTGTTAACCTCTGGAGTTGTTTCAATCCATGGCAACGTCTGTCTTCATTGTGCTGCTGTAACTCAACGACTCTTTCAGCAATTTCAATGGAATGTGCTCAGTCACTTGCACTATAGTCCCCAACTGGCGTCAGGTAAATTTCGTGTTTTTCCCAAATTGAAAAGGTGGCTAGGAGGGCAGTGTTTCCAAACTAACGAGGAGCTACAAGACAACGCTAGCTTATTTGCCCCAACATGTTACTCATAATATCTCACAAAGACTCAATTAACCTTTTAAACACATCCATCTGTATACTCTGGTAAATCAAAACTGCAGTTTTTGCAACTTATTATATCAAACACCCTAGTTACCAAATTAAACCTACTCTTGGTATTAGTGACGGACAAATCATTCTAGCAAACGCCAAACGCCAGCTTTTAACAGGATAACACAAATAAAGCAAATAAGTTCTAGTTAAACCAAAGTGTTCAGATAATTAGGACTGGTGGTGTTTTCAAATAAATGAAAAGTTTCTAAACATTATTGGTTTACAATTATTGGATACATTATTAAACGTTAAAATATGCTTCACTATATTGGAGAAAAAAATTTGCCAAACAAATTACAGATTTTCTTATTGGAATTTACATGGGAAAGTTAACGACTTTGGCCAGGAGCAAATGTAGTTATGGTACACACTAAAATTTTAACTTTAGAGGCTTTAGGGAATAAACTGTGTTCGTAGCAATAAACGGCATTCCAAGATTCTGTTACGAGCAGAATTGCCGTTAGCTACCTGAATTAATTTTACTCTACAAAAGAGACGTAACAGTAAATAATGCACCATATAACTTGCAGTGGTGAAAGGTGATTTCTATAAAAGCAAATGCAAATTTTTTAAAGATGTACAAATGATACCACTTTCAACTGTTGACACCTACTTGGTAAGGTCTTTGAACTTGCTCTTTTATAAAAAGTAGTTGAGCGACAATCCACTTGGATCTCACTCTACCTAGAAAATTGGTGTTGAAAAGACAATTTAATGGGATTTTAGTGTAATATAGGTTGACCAAGCCTTGTGTATACTTTTTTCTCGCCTTATGCTAATTTAAAATAAATACAAACAACAGGAAAACTTCAAATCGTTTACCTAACCTATATTATTCATACTAGCACTGTATATAGCAAACACAACAAAACAAGAAAGTATCAAAAGAAAAGGAACATCTTAAATTTTTCACGTTATTGGTATCCAACCAAATCAACTGGTACATATAAATTCTGCAAATACAATTGTGTTACTTTTTCATATAACAATTTTCTGTTTACAATACGCTATAACTAAGTGTACCCCAACACAAAACTCCTTAAAAGTGTACGTATCAATAAGCTGTATAAAAATAAGTCTTATACAGCTTATTGAAACGTATAGTTTTGGCCAAAGATCATCTAGCCCGTAATCCATAGAGAAAACTCTGTAACGTACATCGCTAATAATTCGGTGACTCAATAAAGTACCGAAAACCCCGACTGTATTAACTAGAATGGCTACTAACTAACTAAGGGAAAAGTGGTTTAAGTGTTTGAAAAGGGTATCGGAATGCTATCGTGTGGGAAATAGTAGTGTTAATCGGGAATTATTTTGAACGTCACCTAGCCTCCGAATAGGGCGGTTCCTAGTGATAAACCTTAAAAGGAATGACAAGATGATGACAAAACTCGAAATCGGAAAAGTGACTTTGGCCTACGTTTTGCAGGAGAAACTATCGAATACACTAATGCTAAAATCAACCTAAAATAGAACTTAACAATAAGAACACTAATATACCTACCCAAAAACTGCTAGCTGAGAAGAAGCTTTCTAAAATCAAATGTTAAATTACTTGAATATTAATCACGCCTCTAGATAATTGTTATATATTTTATTACATCAAGGTTGGAACACTATTTTTACATTAGTTTTGAAAAACACCCAAATAGAACTATTGCGCAGTTATGTTTTCATTACAAATGCATAAAAATATTCTTAAACAAAGAAAAATAAATATATCAAAATTTACTCAGCTTAATGGAAAACGTTTTCGTCAAACAAAATTACCTAAATTCTTAAATTAATAAGAAAAACGTAATATGGATACGTTTTTAGAATTATGTAATTAAATATTTATTTACGGTTACTGTAGGTTATTGTTTCAGGAGATTTATTATAAGTACCTGATGGAGTTATTTTTGACTGTAAATATCTCGGCAACTACTAAAAGTCATTCTGCAGGACTCGACTTGTTTTAGTCAGATCTTACTGCGACTTCGAAAAGATCATTTATCATTTTGTTTTCGACCTTACTTAAGGTCGGTTTGACGCAGCTCTAACTTCTTTTCTATTCTGTGCTAATCTAAAAAGCTCTACATACCCTTCACAACCTAAATTTCTAATAATTTGACTAATATAGTTTGGTCTAGGTCTTCCTATATCCTTCTATCTTAAGCTTAAGCAACGAATCGCTGCCAACATGCCAGACCGCTACCTAATTGTGGGTTATGCCATAGTGACGTTTATTAAATTATATGTTATGGTAAGGCTTAAGCAACGAAACGCTACCAACATGCCAGACCGCTACCTAATTGTGAGTTATGTCGTGATGACGTTTATTAAATTATCTGTTATGGTAAGGCTTAAGCAACGAAACGCTACCAACATGCCAGACCGCTACCTAATTGTGGGTTATGCCATGGTGACGTTTATTAAATTATATGTTATGGTAAGGCTTAATCAACGAAACGCTACCAACATGCCAGACCGCTACCTAATTGTGAGTTATGTCATGATGACGTTTATTAAATTATCTGTTATGGTAAGGCTTAAGCAACAAAACGCTACCAACATGCCAGACCGCTAACTAATTGTGAGTTATGTCCTGGTGACATTTAGTTAACTGATTTTTTTTTGTTTTGTTTTCGAACTTACTTAAAGTCGGTTTGACGCAGCTCTAAATTCTTTTCTATTCTGAGCTAGTCTAAAAGTCCACATACCCTTCACAACCTAAATCTCTAATAATTTGACTAATATAGCTTTGTCTAGGCCTTCCTACTCTATTTTTATTTGGTAGTCTATAATCTAAGACTTTACTAAATAGTCCCTCATGTCTTAACTGGTGCCCTATCATTCTATCTCTCCTGACCTTCAATTGTTTCCACATACAGGGATCCTCACCTATCCTTCTATAAACTTCCTCGTTTGTTACTCTATCTGTCCAACTAATCTTTAACATTCTCCTATAACACCAAGTTTCAAAAGCTTCTTCGATATCTTATTATCAAAGGCTAACTATACCTAAACAATTTTGTATGTTGTTTTTCGATGGTAATTACAAAGTGTATAACAAAAAAATTACCTTCCCTCCAAACACAGCGTGCTCATTTTTGATAGAATTTGAACAAATAAATTAAGATTGCAAATTGATTTAACGTTTGCCGTTTTCTCTATTTAACGTATGTAAAATTTATCTTACTGACACTTTAACTTGAACCAGATAAAAGTTTTCGCCATTTATTGAATTGGCATAAATTTAGTGTGTGAATCTTCTTCGTTTCAAGACTATGATGTCATAAGCGTCAACGTTATACCTTATTAATTTAAACAATTGTATAATAACGCTGCAGTAGTTTAAAATACAAAGGTACTTTGATGGTATCATTCTCAGCTTCAGAAACAGCCATAATAAATTTAACAACCTATGGGTATGAAGATACAAAAATAATCCTTCCTCAAATCAAGAATGCAGGTAACTTAAAAATTACATTTCTTAAAGGGAATAACCCTAACTCTATGATTAGATTTACCAATACAGTAAAATACGTTTAAAAACATTTCAAAGCAATGTTACACAATTACTAAATATACATCATCGGCATGAAATGCGTAGCAGGTGGAAAGCAAAAATTCGATATTTTGCAGATTTATTGAACCTGTACAAGGGTCAGATACCTTTTAGGGCAGGACAAAAAGGTTTGTAAGTAATCAAGTAGTCTAACTTTGTGTTGAAGGAAAGCACACACCAGAGAAACACTGTCACTTGGAAAGGTGTAACGTGACATTTTTCTTGTGCAACAATGTCAAGTTACAACTCCGTGAATGTATAGATTCACTCTCCAGATTCTTCTCCCTTTCTTTAAAAATATTCTTATAGGAATAATGGTAAATAGACAATTTTATATCGTTACTTGAAGGCCCATCATTATGTAACGAATATATATTCTGTAGCACTATTTTTGGAAGAATCACATCTGTGCATTGTTAGTCTGTGATATTTGATTCTTGTATTTGATACTGTTATATCTGAAAGAAACAATTCCACAATGGAACAGGAAATCATGACCGTTTAATTAGCTTAAATGCTTTACCCAGAAATATTTAATAATAATATACACTCAGAAAACATATTTAAAAGGGAACTAGTCGTTTGTGTTGCCTAATCCACAGGCGGATTACATCCTTTCAGTCGTTAAAATTAGGATAGCGCTTGCGTGAATACGGTCACGAGGTGACGCGCAAAGCAGATGAGCCGTTCCTTACTTGCCGGGAATGAATAACCAAGTCAGCCATTGTATTTGAGAATGTAGTCCAGACTGCATCATATACAGATGGGCTCCCAAGTTCTTCATAAGTAGGGCCTCAGAATAGGCGTTCCGAGATAGAGACAGGAGGGCTGGTCGTCTTGGGACACGGAAGATTCATTCCTGTGAGTCCGGCAAGGCACTAGACCACGCTCCTTTTTTAAAAATGGTTCGAGTCGGTATTTGTTAACGGTGAGATCGCATTATTCAAGTAATTTAATACTAATATAAAATATCTTTATTTTCTTAGCACATGAAGTAACTAGAAATACATGTAAAGAGATTGGGACAACGTTCGTTTATTAAGAAATTACAGCTTTTGTTCGATGTTTTGTTGCAACAGGTTAGTAAGCGGATTCCAGAAAATGTGCGTCGCAGTTCGATAACTAGGGGTAACAGCTTCATTAAAAACAGGTATCAAACCTTTCTTTTGTTATGTTTGTGAGACTTTAAAAGTGCTCACATAAAATTGTAATCGAAGATTGTTTAATTATACTAAATTTTGTGCACGAAGAACAACGTGGAATATAATTGTTTAGAAATACTATTAAAATAATTTTGTAAGACACGCGGAGCATCCATGTGTTCAAATATTGTGATTCTAAAATCCATTTCCTGTTTTTTAAAAAAGTTCATTACAGATGTCAAATTTTAATTAAGTCATTATACTTGAATAAGTTGAAATTTTATTTATCCAAGTTAGCTGCACGTGATTTAAATTTTTTTTAAAGAAATAAATTAAACTGATGTGAAAAACATGTAAACCAATAAACAGATCTGTCCATTTGGTATCAGAAATTTTGATATGAAATATTATAAAAATTAAGGTCTTGTTATGTCAAGACAGATTTATAAAGAATTCAATTTTATTATTTCGTATTTGTAATCATATTCAAAAAAAAACGAAAAGAGAGAAACTATATTAAATTTCAATTTTGGACTCAAGTTTTTTATTCCATGCACAATTAATTTTAATAAATTTTTTTAAAGAAAATAAATTTTTTGAATAATGAAATTAGACGAATGTTAAAGTAATTTAAAAACACAGATATGTTACGATTGATTTATTCTGGATGTCCATTTTCAATTCAAATACCTTTGGTGTGGTAATCTCAACATTATCCACCCACAAACAGTGTCCTTTTAATAGAAAATTTGTTGTGTACTTTTTTTTCAGGGTCATCGAGATCGAAGAGGTTGTAAGTATGTTCTATAGGTTTCCAGATGTGTTAGTTCATTAAGTTGTAAGTTTTTTATGGTGCTTATATCCCATGAGTTTCTGTATCTTCTCATAGGAGTATTGAATTTCTTGTGCTATCATCCATATGGATACAGTGGCGCTCAATTCCCCTTTTTCTTTTTATGTTAGCTTATTGTAGAGTTTATACCATCCCCACGCCCTTTCTTATTGCTCATCCCTTGGGGTAATTCCCAGACTTAGCCGCGAACAAGTAAAGCTTCACTTGTATGCAACGAGTGGAGGCAAAAAATGTTACAATTAAAGCAAATGATTTTAAGATATACGTAGATATAATTTTAGTTTTTTTTTGTAAGTACGTGAAAATAACTTCCTAACACAAACTGGTTTTCGGTCCTCTTTTCTATTAATTGTTTCTCTGGTTTTCTCTGATATGTTGTTCGCTAGAGGGACTACTATTTGATGTGAAGAATTAGAAATAAAATAATCTTTTGTGGAATGGAATTTGTACATAAGCTCTCTCCTGCGTCCGGACGTGACCTGTATAGGTTTTAAGTATTTTTTCACTGGTGATCTTGTTCAACTGCACCTCTTTGGTATAAAAACCGCAAGTGACTCTATAGACCATGTGCCTATGAATAGAGATAGGTAACAAATTTTTATTATGTAGTTATCTTTACTGTAGAAGGGGTGGTTTTGGTTCACCGATTTTATAAATGAAGAGAAGTAGATTAGTGATTTTTCAAATTAGTTGTGCTGGAAGTTACATTATTAAAATAATTCAAGTTTGTCGTTATATATATCTCTCAAAAATTTTCTAAATAAAGTAAGTTAACAAACTGATTGTAAAACCAAAGGTTTCATGAAACGATTGCTTAAATAAGTAATATATAAAGAGTTAAATATACCTAACGTTTTGCAAATGTTTGCCGGTTCAGGATTATCTCAAAATTAGTATACCACTGCTATCTTTATGCAAAATACGCTTCAACTCACTTTATCTGTTAAATATGTGTTTTCCTATGAAATGTAGATTTAACTTTAAGAATGAAGGAACATATGCTCTAAGCCTACAAGTATTTAATTTAAAAATAGTATGATCGGCAAAAACTTTGTAATTTGCTATTGTATTTGATTTATGTTCAAAACCTTGTTAAATCAGTTTTGTTGTCTTGTATACAATTTAAATTTTTCGTAATATCATACTAAAACATTTCTATTCCACAAATTTGTTTCAATATTTTTTGTAATAATTCCTTCATAAGGTTAGAGCTTGTCAACGTTTCCTACTTTTCCCCCTGAGATTATAAGTCCTTGCAGTTTCGGCAACCAAAAACGGTCGAGTCTAGCTTTACTAGGGCAATTTATTTATAACCTGTCGTGCACCTACCATTTTCAGTGCACCTGGAAAACGATAGGGTACAACGCTAATCTTTATATCCTTGTTTATACTTGCGTTTGAGCACGAAACAATTCCGTTTCAACTACCGTGACTTGAATTACTCAACCTTTAACGTACTCAGCGATAGTTGCGTGTCGGTCGAACTCGAAGCTGTCACTCTAGATAAAAAACTTGAATGCCCTCTCTATATAATCTGTTGGTATTTATAAGTTATAATGTCCTAGGAAATTATCTGGCTTCTTCCTGTTCACACGGATGATTCGTTTAAAGCTGTCTTATTGTTGAGTTTAATGCCATTTTTTTATGTCCACGGTCATCTGGTTCCCACATCTTTGATCGAGGATGGTTGGTTTTGTTTCCAACGCATTTCCTTTATGGCTTTAAATTTATGAGTTTACGACTATTTGGATAATACATTATAGTTTCATTTACCTTAAATCCGTATGAATGTTTAAGAATACGCTTTCTTACGCTGGTTATTTACCGGAAATAGGTATGTATTTTACTTATTTAATACACAGAGTTTAAAGTCAATCTTTATTACTGGTTGTATAAGAATGTACTAGGTGCTACGCTCTTCACTTTGGTGTCATACTTTTAATGTTATAATTGAAGACATGTTATTAGTGTGAACTACTAAAGCTTCTATACAATTTTTTGAGGACTTTCGTACTTAAGTTCATTGAATTGACCGAAATCACTAAATTATTTCCTATTAACTATTGTTTACTTAAATAACGCACTAACATTACAATACCTAAAATAATAAAGACCCCTACTTGCTACAAATCTTATGTCGACCACAATAAATAGCGTTAAAGTCATTTTCTAAATTATACTTGCTTTAACAACCTGAAACATAGCATCTATGGAAAGTAAATGTTTATAATTCCTACCTTCATTGTATAGCAATAAAATGTGCAATCTACTGTATCCTAAGGATTTTATGGTTTCATTATTCCAATAACCGAGCAAATCTAATTCTATACGGCTATAACTGGAATAACGGACTATAACAGTAAAATGGTAACTTAATTCTATCTGTACGGTCACAATTAATATACAACTACAATCGGTTCCTGCATAATATAAAGCCAGTATTAAGCAAAGAAACAAAGATATATATTCTCCTACAGCGTAATTGGCTTTATGTGCTCAATTTATTACTTCAATACGTCAACTATAAACTAGAGTCCGTTAGGTGATTTCAAATTGTAGCAGTAGTTGCTAAACCGAATGAATAATATAAAACATGCAGAATTTTATTTGGTGTTATTAGGGAACGAGAAATTCCTTGTTAAATGAAAAACTTGGAAAACTAAACAATACATGTTTTTATGAATCATTGTATTCGCCCAATAACAAGAAATGCAAATATTTAAAAGGGTTAGTTATTTATTCTCATCCTCATACAGAACAAGAATATATTCATATTCATATCCATTGCTTTATGAAAGGAATACATCGTATCCAATTGAATTAGAGCGTGAACAGTGCAAGTTAAGTAAACTTTTATTTTAAAATGACTTTTAGTAAAGATTGATGTTAAACTGGACTTGAATAATATTCAGTTCATGATTGAAACTTGGTACATCCGTATTAATTACAATTTAAATAGTAATAGTCTGATTGTTTGCTAGAAAATAAATTAACCTATTCCTTGAAGATTCTGTAAGTTTAAGCCTTAGATTCCGAATAAAGTACTGTAAACCAAGACATCATTAAATTAAACACGTATAGTTTTGTTACGGTTTATAAAGAAAAGAAGACGTAGCTTATGATGTTCTAATCTCCAAGAGTTGTCTGCCGTTGGTGGTGATGTGACAATTAGAACATCCCTTAAGTATTTTTTATATAAGCCTCTTGTTTCTAGACGCGACCTTTAACGGTTGATGTTAGCTGTACCAGAGTGAAACTCTACAGTCTGATGTACACATATTCTTTTAATGCTAGCTGAAAAAGGGTAGGATGCACTACATTGTCTATACTCAACAGCTGTCAAATTTATAATGTCTGTTTTACGCGATAGGAATGATAACATGGTAACGTTGTATTCTAAAGCAGTGAAGTTTTATGATTCATTTGTTTTGATTAATAATGTATGTCGCTGACACCTATGATCTCATGGTTTGGGTATGAAAAAGGTTCGCAACCAAAGTGGTGCTGATGTAGAAAATAAAATGCTTCGTTCTCTGGTACTAGTTAATCTGTCAGTATGATAAATATTGCATATGTTAGATAAAGAAAATTCGATTCGATCAATTTCAATTTGAGTCTTAATTTATCTGTCCGAATTCTGCCGAAAATATCTTGAATCGTTTATGGGTAAAAGATAAAATTTTTCATAGAGCACTTTGTCGTTACCATTGAACAAAATAACATGCAACTTCAGTAGGTCAGTTAAACTTTGAACCAAAAGGTCTTGACTTGATTAATGTGAATAGTCGATGAAGTTCAGAGAGCACTCTTAACAGGTTGTTTACTTTTAATTTTAGGAGCACATTGGTTCCCATGAAATCGTCAACTCTGTGTTGTACAAAAAAATGTTAGTTAAGAACATCTAGATTCTTTCCGAAATCTCTGTAGGATCTGGTTAAAACGAGTTAAGTTTAGGAGATACTGGCGTTTAGTGTTCGAGTTATCTAGAGTCACAAATCACTCGTGAGATATTTATAATGAACTTTCTGAAACAATAAATCAACGATTTTTTTTATTTAATTGCATAGACGTCCCTACAATACGTCCTTTTATTAATTTAAGAATTAGGAAAGTCTCTGTTCGTCAAAACCATGTTCCAGTAAGCTAACTAATTTTAATATATTTGATTGTTTTCCTTTTTTGTTTAATAATTTTTATATGTACCAGTATTGAAAATATAATTGTGTAATAGTCTTATTTTAGCACTTTTTACAACTAATGTACAGTAGTAGTTACAGCTACATTGTAATTAAATATATTGCAATTACCTAAAGGGGCAATTAATGTTCAGGTAACCTAACATTTTATTTTGGAAACTTTCTTTAAATAGGCTTATTAGTGTCATCATTATTAACATTTATTTTAGGTTTGTTTTATTATTAGTCTACTTAGCTATCCCACGTGTAAATTTTAGGCCAGGTTCACTTTTCTACTCTCGCGGTGTGGCATCCTCTTGTTGTTCTTTCTGTGGTTTTTTCTATAAAACCCTGTATTTCGAGATGAAGTGGTGTCCACGATAATTTCCCGTTAAGACTCATTACAGACTCGATAGCATTCCGGAACTCAGTTCCAACATTTACATCATCCTCCCCACTGAATTAGTCGGCAACCATTGTTGTTAATACAGTCGAAGTTTTTGGTACTTTATCGGAACAAAATTTTAGCGGGATACTGCGCCAGATTGGTTTGCGTATAACTGCTGATCTCGAGGACCCGGGTTCGTTTCACGGCAAAATGTTAGGCGAGTATTTTAAAAAAAGTACACCCTTATTCGAATGAGAGGTAAAATTAGGTCTCATGTGCGAGTGTTATAACGCACGTTAAAGATTCCCACCTTGCTTGGAAAGCAAGGGTTCAGTAACACTCAAAATTTCCAGGTGAACAAAAAAACTCATTTCCTGGTCAATGTAATACCATCGGGTGGAGCAATCAAATGTAGGGGTATAGCACCTACTTTTCTATGGATTACCGGTTAGAGTTTCCGAGGCCTAAACTGTACGTGACAAAGTAAGTTTGTTAACTAAGTTTTAACGTATCAAGAAATTTACTCAAAGTGAAAAAGTGAATTTGAAAATATAAGGTGAATACTACAAATATTCTCAAACTAACTAAAGCATAAAAGTTTATAAGAAATGCAGTGTATGTTCTTTGTCTTTCGATAGTAGTTATATAGCTGTAAGCAACGATCGTAAATAATATTAAATGTTGCCGACAAATTTCATTAATTGCCTTCTTAAAGAATATGCATAACATACTAGGGTATACAAGAAAGAAAATGTTAAACATCACCTATAGTTGATATTTTCTTCAATATTCTACGAAGTATCTAGCTTGCATTTCAAAATTTCAGACTGAATTATAATTCATTATAAATTGTAACGAAAAATTTTACAAAATTTGTCATGTACTAGTATTTAAGTTTTGAAGATGTAAATCTCCGGTATTGAATGTTTCATGAACGATATCACCGTATACTTTACCTTGGTTAGTATCATGCAAAAAAGAAGAAAAATATATTTTATTAGACTTTGAATTCTCCGAAAAAATCTAGTTATTCTAATATGTCACTCAAATATATCATACATTTAAAAAAACCTTCAAATTACCAGATTTTTAGTAATCGTTTTTCCACGTAATCCCTACTGCTGGCGATGACATAAAACATGCAGCAAACTCTTATCTAATACATTTACCTTCTGTAGGAGCATTAATTGCTTGTTTTTTGTAGAAGTTTGAATGAATTTGCGTCAGCTTCGTAGCTCCACGCTCCAGGTATCCTTATCTTCAACATCAAATGTGTTGGGTGGTGTGTATGTTTTCTTTTCATTCTCAAAAAACTATGACCAAATATACAGCAACCACAACCCTATACCGTGCTGACAGGATGTCAAAAACATTCACTGATATGCCTCTAGTTTTGAAGAGGCGATAACTGAAAATTCTTTGGTAGCATCCATTTTCTTGAACTTTTGGGAATGGCTTTAACAAATTAGGAGAAAACGGAAGAGCATTATCCTCTAAAAATACATACGTCACGACCCTGTTTCGTTCTGGTAAAAATGACTTTTTAAGAATGTCGAGTTTGCACAATGTTGTAACGTATTTTTTTTCTTGTTACGCTTCGTTCTTTAATATAAAATAAATCAGCAATAATATAAAATATATAATTTATAAATTTCCGTTCAGTAAAAAATTAATACATAAAATTAATAATAGCATATAGACTCCTTTACCTTTATGGTCTAAGATTCGTTACTAAGCTTCGTCGAATTGTCAATTTGTTCACTTCTTTATCAGCGTTCGAACGGGTAAGCTGCTCTGCAGGATAGTGAAGTCAAGATGGCCGTGTCTAAACACGTGGCTTGTAACACAGTCCGAAAAAAGTTGGATAATTGATTGAATCTTCGTATCTGGAGGTTGAACCTAGCAGCTGTAGCGTGAAGATGTTTTTGTATAAGTTACACCTAGAGCGGTTCAGTTGATCCCCGCAAGCTTAAGGAGATGGACGCTTTTTTTTCATCATTAATACAGTTGGTATAAAATTATTTAAATAAATTTTTTAACACTTTCCCTATAGTGCAATATCGGATATGACAAAATTTTATACAATATGGTATATACCATATATGGTAATTTCATGTTATGCAGTTTCATATAATTCAACATCATAAATAAATAATATCGAATAAGCAAATCTTGGATCTAGTCGCATGGTTTCTGTTTGTGCGTCGCAGATAATTGATGGTTATGGAAATTTCCGACAGCTGAGGTCAAAGTCCTATTTCTTTCGTTCAGAGCAGTATTACTACACGTGAGTGTTCCTTAGAATTTAATCATTTTGAATATTAATTAAATTGCAATAAGAAAATAGTACATTGAACCTTTGTACCGTAAAAATCGTTTAAGGAAAGAAAGAATTAAATAACAAATTTATTGTTTGTCAGAATGTTTGCACATACAGATAAAGTTTACTAAGCTAAAAAGTTGTGAGTGACATATTATGTCAGATATAAAAAACATAGATTCAGTTGTTCTATTTAGACCTCACATGTCATCTTATGTTAATTTAAAAATATGTTTAAATATTTTAAGGTCATGAACTTTGATTTTTAGTCAACCTGTGGAATTCGTCTTATAATCGTTAAGTAAAAGTAACTTTAGGTTGACACATGCTAGTTTATCTGCACTTAGGTAATTTAAATTTCATTGTTAAAGTCGAAGTAGTGCTACTATGACTTGAAGAATATGTAATATGAATAATTAAGAAAACTCTAATCCTTACATTTAAATTATTAAGAAAGATCCATTCAGAAATCTTTATATTATTGAATACAAATCTTTATTAGTATATTTCTGTTCCATAAAAATTATTAATTGAAAATATTATAGAAATACAAATTGAAAATATTATAGTAACATGAATCCAGAAATGTATTCAAATAGAATCTATTTTGTTTTTGCTTGACTTTTTATTATTTAAAATTCAAGTAAAAATTACAAGTTATCCCTGATCAGAAATTGTGTGTAATGAAAACAAATTCCTGGGTGTATATTTTAGAAACCTAAATTCTATTATTTGATTTTTGGCAAATATTTTTGAGGACACAAATGGTGTCCACGTTGTACCTTTGTTTGTTCACAGGTCAAGCCGAGACATCTGTATAACATCTGGTGTTTGATGTTTTGGTAAGTGTGTTTAAAAGAGTGAAATGCAGGTTTTATGGCTATGTTAGTGGTGTTGACATAAGGTTTCCGCATTCTCCTAATACAAGCACAGTTAAATTTTGTTGGTTATTGTATTGAAAAATACGGTGGCGTTCATTAAATATATTTTTGGTCTTTTGACAACCCATGACCCAAGCTCATGATCTACCCAGCGCTAACACTCGACTAGCCGTTTATGTCTTAAGAGTTTTTCTTTTTCTCAAGCCATTTTCCATCCAACTTTACCTGGGGCTTGCATTAATAATAAGAAATTGTCGACCTTGTGATATCAGGTTAGGGTTTAGAAAATTTAAAGGTGTAATTTATTAGCTGATAGTCACGAGAATAAATAAATTTAATAAAAAACAAGTTAGAAAAATTTTTTATTACAATGTTAGCACCTTTTTGAAACACGTGTTTGCAAATACTTCTCCACCGAGTATGAACCCTTGACAACCAACATTTATATATCTACAAGACTTCATAGTTTGCAATTGCAACAATATAAAGTACTACACTAGAAAAAGATTTACGATTGAAAATGTCGCTGCCACTACTTTCTGATGACTGAATCATTACGTGCTTCCCGTCCATGACACCTACGCAATTATGAAATTTCAAAATAGTCCGTAAGCCACATTCTACTGTTTTCTATTTATCACCGTTTTCCGGTGCCTAAAAATTTTTTTTTTATTTGTTTCTTCTCAAATTACAAAGCACCTTTGTCTAATATTCTTATAATCAAAAGTCTTAAGATATAGTATCGCTTATTTTACTTTTCAAAGTTTCTGTTAAGTTTATTCACATTTTTGTTTTGCAGAATTTTACAAGTGCATCAGAATATTACTGTGCAACCGAAGATCCAGAAAGGTCTATCAAGCTGTCTGAGCCAAATTATCAGAACACATCAAAAAATATATAGGAATTATTTGCTCATTATTTGCTCTTTTCTTGCTATAAAACCAATTTGTTGCTATATCTGTAAAATAGTTTCAAGTGGCTAGATAGCTTAATATTAAGCTATCTAGCCAAATACAAAAAATTCTACACAAAATAAAATAAAAAAAAATTAACAATATATAAATTATTTGCTATTTTTTGCTACCATTTGCAAAAGAAAAAAAATCAAATTTTCAAATAATACAATAAATATCAATATCTACAAGAGTAAAGTACATTAAAGAAATTTATTGCTGGCATGACTAAAGAATACCTACGTTTTATGAATTATTTACTCTTAAAATATGCAACCCTCGAATTTTTTGCTCGCGAAATTAAATGTTCAAACGATAATAATGGCCTTTTATTGTTTTTTATATTAATTTTGTGAGCAACAAATTCAGGATTTACATAATTTAAGAGCAAATAGATCCAGCTACATGATTATGAAATTATGATAGAAGCAATTAATTTTTTAAAAGCACTTTAGTCTTGTAGTTTTAGGCCAACTTATATTATTATTATCGTTTGAACATCCACTTTGGCGAGCAAAAAATTCGAGAGTTGCTTATCTAAAAAGCAAATAAATCATAAACAATGTAAATTGCAAAACAAATTAGAAATTTTCGTATAGGAATTTACATGGGAAAGTTAACGATTTTGGCCAAGAGCAAATGTAGTTATAGTACACACTAAAATTTGAGCTTTAAAAACTTTGTGGAATAAACTATGTAAATAGCAATAGACCTCATTTAACTCAATTAAGGTTTATTTCTTGATTTGCCGCAAGGAAATCGACTACAGGATGGTCAAAATCATGCTGTAGTGTTCTTTATAAAACACATTTGCAAGACTCTGTTACGTGCAGAATTGATATTAGTTACCTGAATTAATTTAATCTACAAAAGAGACATAGCAGTAAATAACGCACCACGCAGTTTTCAGTGACAAGTGGTAATTTCTATAAAAGAAAATGCAAATTTTGTTAAAGGTATACGAATGGTACCACTTCCGTTCAATATTTTGACACCTACCTGGAATGATCTTTGAACTTGCTCTTTAATAAAAAGCGTTTGAGCGCCAACCCACCTGAATCACAGTCTACCTAGATGGGGGTTGAAAAGACGATTAATAGGTTTTTAGTGTAATATAGAATACTCTCAACTAATGTTAATTGTGCGAAAGGATTTACTGGAAAACTATTCATTCAGCAAACCAGTCACCATTCACATACCACTGAATCTTGGTGAAATAGGGCATATAATTAGGAAACAACAGAAGGGAAACGAGCTGTATCTATGCTGTGGGAATTTAAGGGAACAGTGTAAACTAGCTAAGAATAGAAATAAGTGAAGGTACTCGGTTAACCAGTTTCAAGACGGAAAACCTAATGACGAAAAAAATAATTACGCTTAAATCTGAAGATCACTATAAACAACTACAGCTGTTGGTTTTGAAATATTTTCAACTAATGTTGATTGTGCGAAAAGATATATTGGAAAACTATTCATTCGGCAAATATTCAAGTGTTGGGGACCTTGGTAGCTGCAGGCTGCTTAACCTCCTTCACATACTACTGAATATAGGGGAAATGAGGTATATATTTATAAACAATTACTTCTACACTTGTTGCGAAAAAAACGGTATAGGACCATTGCGCAGTTATGTTTTCATTAAAAGTACATATAAACATTCTTAAACAAAAAAAACAAATGTATCAAAATTTACTCAGTTAATGGAAGACGTTTTCGAGAAACAAAATGACTTTCCAAATCCTTAAACCAATAATAGGAACATACCATGGGACGTTTTTAAAATTATGCTATGAAATAAAAATGTTCGTTTGTTTACGGTAACTATAGGTTATTGTTTCAGAAGGTTTATTAAAAGTATCTAATGCAGTGATTTTGGACTGTAAATACCTCGAAAATAACTAAAAATCCATTATTCTGCAGGGCTCTTGTTTTAACCAGATTCTACCATGACTTCGAAAGGAAAATTAGAAATTTTTAATTAACATACGTTTGTCCAACATTAAGTTGTATACGAGAAGTCTTTGTCCCTAAAATTAAAAGTAACCATCCTGGTAGGGTATGCTTCCAAACTTCATTGACTAATCACATTAATCAGTTCGATACCTTATGGTTAACTGTATCTACTCAAGTTCGATGGTAATCACAAAGTGCTCCACAAGAAAGTTATACTTAGTCCGTACACGACGGGATTGCTTTCGGTAGAATTCGAACAAATAAAATGAACTGCAAATTGATACGTTTGTCGTATTTTCTATTTAACATATGTAAAACTTATCACATTAACTTGAAATATAGAAGGGCTTTTACATTTTATGAATCAGTATCAATTTAGCATGTGAATCTTCTTTGTTCCAAGATCATGATGTCATACACTTCAGCGTTATACCTCATTAAACAAAATAATTGAATCTTAAAGCTGCACCAGTTTAGAATACAAAGCTACGATGATGATATCATTCTTAGCCTTACAAGCGGCCATAATGAATTTAACAATTTATGATGATACAAAGATAATTCTTTTTCCCTAGATCAAGAATGCGCGTAACTTAAAAATTATATTTATTAACGGAAATAACTCTACTCCTATGGCTGTACTTATCAATACAGGAACTATTAAAGTGAAATATGATTAGAATCATTTCAAAGAATTGTTACACAATTATTAAATATACATCAACACGAAACGCGTAGCAGCCGGAACTCAAAAATTCAGTGTCTTGCAGATTTATTGATCTTGTACGAAGCTCAAAATACCATGTTGTGCAGGACAAAAGGGGTTGTAAGTAATCTAATAGTCCAACTTTGTGTTGAAGAAAGGCGCACACCACAGAGACACTTTTACCTGCTAAGGTAATTTTTATACCCGCGTTTATGTTTGCGCTTGAGTACTTAACAATCCCACGTTTTAACTACCGTCACTTAAATTACTCAACTTTTAACCAACTCTGCGATAGTTGCGTGTCGATCGAACTGGAAACTGTCATTGTAGATAATAAGCTTAAATGCCCTCTCTATATGATCTGCAGGTATTTATAAGTTATAGGGTCATAGGGAATTATGCCACTTTTTCCTGTTCAAACGGATGTTGCGTTTAAAGATGTCCTATTGTTGAATTTAACGCCATTTTGTTTATGTCCACGGTCATTTGGTTTCCACATTTTGGAAAGGTGTTTTTGCTCCTAATGCATTTCCTTTATGGTTTTAAATTTATGACTTTACGACTATTTGGGTAATTCACTATGGTTTCATTTTCTTTAAACTCGTGTGTATGTTTACGAATACGCTTTCATACACTGGTTATTTACCAGAAATCTGTATGTATTTTTCTTATTTAATATACAGAGTCTAGAGTTCGTCCTTATTGCAGGTTGTAAAACAATGCACTAGGTGCTACGCTATACATCCTACTTTAATGTTATAATGAAATAGACCAAAACTTCTATTAAATTTTCTGTGGACTTTCGTACTTCAGCTCATTTAATTGGCCAGAATTAATAAATTCTTTTCTATTAACTAATGTTTACTTAAATGTTGCACTAGCGTTACAATTCCTAAAATAATAAAGTCCCCTATTTGGTACAAACTTTATGTCGACCACTATAGATAATGTTCAAGTCATTTTCTAGATTATACTTGCTTTAGCAACCTGAAACTTAGCAGCTATGGAAAGTAAATGTTTCCAATTCCTACACCTCCATTGTATAGCATTGAAATGAGCAATTTACTGTGTCCTAAGGATTTTACGGCTTCATTATTCCAATAACGAAGCAAATCTAATTTTATATGGCTATAACCAGAATAACGGACTATGACAGTAAAACGGTAACTTAGTTCTATCTGCGCAGTTACAATTAATATACAACTACAATCGGTTCCTGTATGATATAAAGCCAGTATTAAGCAAAGTCACAGAGATATATATTCTCCTACAGCGTAATTAGCTTTATGTGTTCAATTTATTAGTTCAATACGTCAATTATAAACTGAAGTCCGTTAGGTAATTTCAAATTGTAGCAGTAGTTGTTAAACCGAATGAATAATACAAAACATGCAGAATTTTATTTGGTGTTATTATGCTCTGTTTTTACGAATCATTGTATTTGCCCAATAAAAAGAAATGCAAATATTCAAAAGGGTTAGTTATTTATTCTCATCCTCATACAGAACAAGAATATATTCAGTATAAAACTAGAAGTGTAATGGTTTTCCCAGTCCTTTTGTTCTCAATAAATAATTAAATCCTTATCTGTCCTGGTGGGTTTTAATGGTTAGTGAATTACAAATACATGTTTACAGTAGATACAATCTATGGTTGAGTATTACAAATTACTGAAAACTGTTGAGGCAATGGCCGATTGACTATTCTCAAATTGTTCATTGCTTTATGGAAGGAATACATCGCAGCCGATTGCATTAGAGCGTGAACAATGCAAGTTAAGTAAACTTTTATTTTAAAATGACTTTTAGTAAAGATTGATGTTAAACTGGACTTGAATAACATTCAGTTCATGATTCAAACTTGGTACATCCTTATTAATTAGAATTTAAATAGTAATAGTCTGATCGTTTCCTAAAAAATAAGTTAACCTGCTCCTTGAAGATTCTGTAAGTTTAAGCCTTAGATTCCGAATAAAGTACTGTAAACCAAGACATCATTAAATTAAACACGTATAGTTTTGTTAAGGCTTATAAAGAAAAGAAGACGTAGCTTATAATGTTTTAATCTCCAAGAGTTGTCTGCTGTTGGTGGTGATGTGACAATTAGAACATCCCTTAAGTATTTTTTTATATAAGCCTTTTGTTTCTAGACGCGACCTTTAACGGTTGATGTCAGCTGTGCCAGAGTGAAACTCTACAGTCTGATGTACGCATATTCTTTTAATGCTCGCTGAAAAAGGTAAGATGCACTACATTGTTTATACTCAACAGCTGTCAAATTTATAATGTCTGTTTTACGCGACAGGAATGATAACATGGAAACGTTGTATTCTAAAGCAATGAAGTTTAATGATTCATTTGTTTTGATTAACAATGTATAACGCTGACACCTATGATCTCATGGTTTGGGTATGAAAAAGGTCGCAACCAAAGTGGTGCTGATGTAGAAAATAAAATGCCTCTTTCTCTGGTACTAGTTAATCTGTCAGTAAGATAAATATTACATATGTTAGATAGAGAAAATTCGACTTGATTAATTTCAATTTGAGTTTTAATTTATCTGTCCGAATTCTGCCGAAAATATCTAGAATCGTTTATGGGGGAAGATAAAATTTTTTATAGAGCACTTTGTCGTTACCATTGAACAACATAACATGCAACTTCAGTAGGTCAGTTAAACTTTAAACCAAAAGGTCTCGACTTGATTAATGTGAAAAGTCGATGAAGTTCAAATAGCGCTCTTAACAGGTTGTTTAGTTTTAATTTTACGAGCACATTGGTTCCCATTAAATCGTCAACTCTATGTTGTACAAAAAAATGTTAATTAAGAACATCTAGTTTTCTTACCGAAATCCCTGTAGGATCTGGTTAAAACGAGTTAAGTTTAGGAGATAATGGCTTTTATTGTTCGAGTTATCTAGAGTCACAAATCACTCGTGAGATATTTATAATTAACCTTCTGAAACGAAGCTTCGGTAACTGTAAATCAACAAACCTTTTTTATCTATTTAACTGAATAGATTAATAAACGTTCTTCAGTACCTTCTTTTATTAGTTTAAGAATTTGGAAAATCTTTGTTCGTTAAAACCATGGTCCAGTAAGCTAAGTAATTTTTAATATTATTTTGTTATTTTTCTTTTTTGTTTAATAATTTTGATATGTACCAGTATTTCATTTCGAATTAACCTGCATCTTGCCGAAGTTCTAGATTACTAGAACAGGTGAAATGGCTTGCGTGTTCTCATGAGCTAAAGAGCCAAACTACAGGTCGTACCAAAGTAGTAGGGTCGTTAGTGAGGAACCAGACCGAAAAAAGGCAGCGGCTCGTTCGGTACTTAGATTGGCAGAGACTATAGGGATTGGTATGGCACTCTAAGACACGCTACCGCGATGTGGAAGGCAACGGGAAACCACCACATTATCTCCCAAGTACACCGCGTACCTAAATTATAATAAAATGATGGCACTCTCTGGGGTAAAAGATTCCGAAGTTAAAATAGTCCCCCATTTGGATCTCCCGAGTGGACTACGTTATAGGATGCGATCGGAAAGTTCAGAACCAGAGTCTGGAACATTTTGCGAGTCGGAGCGTGGAATGTTAGAAGCATGAAGAAAGTAGGTAAGCTGGAGAACCTAAAAATCGAATTGAATAGGTTAGCACTAGACATAGTAGGGATCAGCAAACTTCGATGGCCAGAGGCGGGCGAGTTTTGGAGTGGAGATTTCAGGGTAATTTATACAGAAGCAGAGGAAGAAAATATAGGTGTGGGGATAGTTATGCGAAAAAAAAGGATACTGTGTACAAAATTACTTACAAAAGAACGAAAGAGTACTCATGGTTAGATTAGAATCTAAACCGGTAAACACAGTAATAATACAAGTATACACGCCGACCTCTAGCTACAATGACGAAGAGGTAGAAGCGATCTACAAAGATATCGAAGACATATTAAGATACGTAAAAGGACATAAAAATTTAATAATTACTGGGATTTTAATGCAGGGGTAGGTAAGTGTAGGGAAGGAGCGGTAGTAGGTTCACTTTAAGATAAGGGCGTTCGTCGTCTATGACACTTGCCAAAACAAAGTTAAGATTGGCTTGGATGGTGAGATTGAGTTTCTTATTAAATTTATTTACTTTAGACAAATCGATCGGGTTTGGGGGCGACACAGAGCACGCGGACCGATCTATCGGCGGCTCAATCGTCCGTTTTCCGAACATTGCGGACAATTTCGTACTGTGAAATTAGCAGTACCACATTTAAAGCAGCGTAATCTTTTTGGTTGAGGGCATAATCGAAACGGGTGCCCTTCCTTGTCGCAATTCCAACACTTAATTGCAGACAAGCTAGGTTGAAACGGGTTTACGGATCGAGTAGGTGTGTCGGATAACTCATAATCTAAAATCAAATTGGTATTAGTCAGGTTAGGTTTCACTTCGACATACTTGGGACTACTGTCCTCTATAGGGCATAAAACAGTTTTGTGTTTTGGTTTATGGTAGGCTAAGTCAGGTTCGAGTAAACCTTGTGCGTTGGACGGGGGAGGACGGTATTGCTTTGCTCTCATTAATGTTTCCTCAACAGTTTGTCCTAATTCCATTAATTCGGCTATAGTACGTATAGGGTGTAATGCTAATTGCGCTTGGATATGTGGTAACAAGTTGCGTCTAATTAATTGAACTTTACTATCCTCAGGGGGAGGGTGGCGTAATCGACCAAACATATTTTCCATCATCGAGATGAATATAACGGTTCTTTCATCGGCGCCTTGCGTCCGTGATCGAATCTCTTCTTGGAGGGTAAACTCATAATCATAAAGTAGGAATGCTTGGCGTAACCGGATTTCTAAGTCTCGCCATGAATTAATTGTATGTTTGTTTGCTCTGTACCAGATAAGTGCTTGGCCATGGAGCAGTTCGATTACAGAACTAAAAAGGTTATGTTTCGATATACCGCGCGAGTTGCATAGCTTTACTACTCGCTATAGGAAATCATTAACGCTAGTCGAACCATCAAAAGTGCAATTCCATTTGTATAATGGAAGGTAATTTTTATTAGTGTCCGAGATATTTCGCCGTATTGGGCTTGAATGTGAAATTCTTACTGGTTCAATAAAGGGATTATCGTCATTTAAACTCATGTTGTTAACATGTGTTACTTCAGGTAGTAATAGATTGGGCTCATCTAAAACATGGCCAGAACTATTTTGTGGTATACCTAAATCAATCAAGGACGTTTCAATCGACACTTGTCTTGTTACAGCGGCTTTATTCTGAATTTCTGTTAGAAATTTTTTTAAATTCAAACATTTATTTATCAGATCACTTTTTCGGCTTATTTCATCTTCGTTCGAGCAAGTAATTCGTTGTAATCGATTATCAATATGTACAAGTCGCGTAAATATCCGTTTAAATTCATTTACTTGGTTAGAATAATTGAAATTGTTTAAGTCAGAGTATATGTCGTTAAGCTTGGCTAAGCAAATAGCAAGCTCCGTACCTGCTGAAATATTTAAATTATTATTAGGTATTAATTCACACGTAATACCTTCTAGCAATAGGTCTCTTAGTAACTTGCGTTTATTATCGACACCGCCTTTAGTTAAACAAAGACCACGTATCCTTAATTCGTAATTAAGTTCATCCGATAATAGTCGGTTTACATCCATATCAGTTAACAATAACAACTTTCGAAATTCAACACAATTTCTACTTGTACCTCGTATGTACAACAGACAATAATTCAATCAAACAACAGGCCAATTACATTGGACAATCAAAATATGTAAGACAAACGGCCCCACGTTGGGCGCCAATATAACGGGACGTGGCGCTCGCCATACAACGAAAACGAGCAAGGGGGGATTTCAAACTGAATTCTAATTTACACTAAAATCGCTAATGAGGTAAGCAAGGTAAATGCTTATCGGGGCAGTCGGAGCAATCAGCTTCAATGTACCCTGAGCTAACCCAGTACCAAGGCGGGGAGTGGGGTAAACCATCAACCAAACCTCTTACCAAAAATGAGCGCCACCTAACTCTAACAGCTGGGCTCCGACGGAACTGAGATAGAAAATTCCTAACGATCACAAATAATACCCACACAGCATACAATCCAGCTAACATACGTTGACACACAGTAATGTAGACCTCGTAGCTATTCAATACATTTACTATACAAGAATATATAAAATTAATAACAATAAACACATATACTATAATTTAATTAATAACTGGACTTACCCACTTGTTATGGTGCAACTCTAACGATACATATACCAATACATCGATTGACTAATTCGAATTTTACTTTAAAATCAAATATTAACACAGCCAACAAGGCAACATAAATCAGCGACCATACGGTCGATTTAAAAAGACTATTACGCAAATAAAGGGTTGCACTAGGATCCTAGCAGGATAACCCTTAAGTACTGAGGTTATCTGCAATAATAACTGTAATAATAATAGGCGGGTCGTTGGCTTAGTTTTACATACTCTAATAAGTATTGTGAATATGCAATGTTCAACACCCTAAATTAAAACCCAACCCTATTATAGTAAAGCCAATAATGTTACAATGTAATTCACTAGCATGCAAAGTCAACCAAACGGTTGCGATGATAAAAATAAGATATGGAACGGACTCACCAACTGCTGATGTGGATGGCGATGTTCCAGCTCAAATGGCGCGTGCAGGTAGAATATCGCTAGCAATTATCTCACATGGGTCCACTAGATCCTTACTTGTAAACATCTTCTCCTTTTAATTACAGATGCCACTGTAACGTGGATTTTCGATAGTTTAACATTTTACGCTATACTCAATTCTTAAAATACATCGTTTTTGGATCGCTGTTTGTATCAAGTAAATACTTCAGAATAATTCAGGATTGTATGCAATTTAACTCGTGTGTATTAATTAAAGATAGATAAATTGAAGATTGATTCTCATTAATAAATAAATTCCAAGGAATGAATGTTAAAGAGCTTGTAATTAATTATAGATTGCATCGTTCTTGTCTTGCCGTAAATATAAATTTTGTTCCTTATGTGGATATACAAGTCTAGATAAGAGACGATAAGCGGTTGTAATAGCGACAAATTGATACAAACAGACGAGGAGTTGTAGTTTGTTTTTTGTTCCGATATATTAAGTACGTTGAAAATACTGCTTCTTTCTGCTTTTGACAATAGTGAGAATTAATGCGGGATTAATTTTCGTATTGTTCATGAACCAGCACGGCATGTTTTTAGTTGATTTTCTGTTGGAAATAAAAGCGATAAAGCTTGTTAAACTCGAGGCACGTGTGTTTTGCGAAACATTTGACGGACGGTTTTATTGCTTACGCGTGCTTACTAATTGTTTTTAGTTGTTTTTCTTGTGAGACAAATGCTTTAAGGAACATTTGACGGACTTACTTTAGTGATACGCGTACTTTAGTAATTTGTGGTTTTAGTTGTTTGTCTTGTGAAATAATAGTCGTAGAACTTGCTAAACTGACCGATTCTTTCTTTAGGATTAATGTGTGTGCGATCTAGTCTAGTGTCCCTTTGTTTTATCAGATTAGTGCATACTTTGGATTATTTAAATACAGTGGATACTGTAGTTTCTGCATTTTTCTAACACCAAAGAATCTAAAATAGATCATTGCTTGCGCGAATTTCGTTATTTGCGAAATATAACAGACTACCGGTTTACAAAGGTATTGGTTGAAGTTTCTCACTGCTTTTTGGAGGTTTATGAAAATAATATACATTTGATCCCAATTGAAATTAAACTAGTACTACAAAATATTTCGAAATTATTGTCTCAGGAAATAGAATTAACAAGAAATTTATCAATGCTACATAGTTCCGTCGCGTGATGGTGTCTGCTGCTAACCCCAGTGAGATGCGTAGGTGTGATTAGTGTGACGTGTGATAAGTTTCATCAACACCCTCACAGTCAAGGGTGAAGTGCTTCGTTAGTGCAGGACATCGTGAATCTCACACTTCCGTTGCAAGGAAGCGTTGCTGAAGGACTTTTGTAAGTTGAACTATTTCCTACTTGTTATTACTTTAAATATCTATCCGTTGCTTTACCATATCTTCATCGTTCTGATACCTTTTACAAATGACTTGCATGATATTTTAAAACATAAGAAAAAAAAAGAAAGAAAGAAAGAAAGATCAATACTACTGAATTACTCATACCAATGGTATCTTATCTATTTATCTTTTGTAAACATTTTGTCTGATTTATGTTTAATTGGTGTGTGAGGAAACGTTTCTGCTACTCCCCAATATTACCTCACTTTGTACTAAAAATTTTTGTACTGCTTTTACCGTTGTTATATTATATAGATTATCCAAACAGTTTTTTTTTACATTCTACAAAGTACTGAATAATTTAGACTTATCATTGCTGCTATGCTTTTTCCTTTTTTTTTTCAGGTTGACTTAACTAATTTTCTTGCAGGTATTGTCACTAACTCCTTACCGCCGCATACATTATATGTCAGTCTGCTTCCTACAACCCCCCCTAATCTCCGATTGAGCCCGGTCATTTCTTTGATTTTTTTTGTGTTACGCACGGCTACGAGCCAACGTAGCATAAATTTGGCGCCCAACGTGGTGCCTCGAATAACGTAACACCACATCTAGAACTCGAAATTCAACATACAGGTTACAACGCTACTAGAACATAGAATGGCAGCACGTAAAACGTAGAATGCAGCACGTGGAACAAAACGTGGAACATAAATCTTGAATGGAACTGAAGTCAAACTTGAACTAGAATTAGAACTAGAACCCTAAAATATAATCCCCTAATTACAGTCAGTAAAATCGCGGTTTACTTACCGATCAACAATCGGGTTCAATGTGCAAACAAACAAAATATGTAACAGGTGGTTACCAGATAGCAGTCGAGGACTCAACTTTTTGAATCGCCGTGATCCCAATTAGGCAATAAGAAAATTATATTAAATTACCTCAGAATAATTTCTTTTCAAATTAATTCGCTAAAATTAAAATCTCCTCCAATTAAAAAGAGCTTATTAAATTATTACTTATCTTGACCCGGACACTGCGAATTTCTACAATTGCATTAAAAACTTCTGGCACAATTTTTGGAGTAGATTGCGTAAATATTCAGAACAGATACATCAAGAAGTGGTAAGAATCACTCGCTAAAAAGTGTAGTGCGACAGGTAGACGCTCAACTAATGATATAGAAGCTCTCGAACTGGTTTCAAATTTTGATACAATTGGTTTCATATGGCACATTCTAAATCTGTACTTGATATCTGTAAAAAAATTTTAATATGGTCATAGGTGATTTGTTCCGCTATTAGATTTCCTGTTCCTAGGGTGTATAAAAGATGCAGTCCGCCATGTTAATTCCTTTCTTGAAGACTAGAACGTATCCAGAATTTATGCTTTTCTCTTCTTGGTTTTCTTTTATTTAAAATAATGTAAGCTGCTGCTGCTGCTAGCGCAATTTTTTCTTCTTCGGATGACGTTAAAAAAAATTGTTAAGTCCAAACTGTACTGCGAGAGAAATCTTGTTTTCTTGATGGATATACTTCGTCTCATTTACTCGCTCCACAAATACCAAATAAAACATTTTCGCTCCTCTTTGCCTTGGTGAAGACGAAATGTTTATCTAGGTGACTTCCTCTTTCTACAATTTAGAATACATATACAAAAAAGTTGTTTCACATTGTTCTGGTGGATAGGTACCTCTACCATCATTAGCAGAAGGGATATAGTAGCTAGAATAGCTCAAGCTAGAAAAATGTTTTTAAAAAAGAAAAACTTACTAATAGCTAATAGTATTAGTTTAGATAATAGAAAAAGTTTCTTAAAGTCGTACGTATGGAGCGTTCTACTATATGGTAGTGAGACTTGGACAATTAAAGAAGTAGATAAGAAAAAGATAGAAGCTTTTGAAACTTGGTGTTATAGGAGAATGTTAAAGATTAGTTGGACAGATAGAGTAACAAACGAGGAAGTTTATAGAAGGATAGGTGAGGAACCCTGTATGTGGAAACAATTAAAGGTCAGGAGAGATAGAATGATAGGGCACCAGTTAAGACATGAGGGACTATTTAGTAAAGTCTTAGATTATAGACTACCAAATAAAAATAGAGTAGGAAGGCCTAGACAAAGCTATATTAGTCAAATTATTAGAGATCTAGGTTGTGAAGGGTATGCAGACCTTTTTAGACGAGCTCAGAATAGAAAAGAATTTAGAGCTGCGTCAAACCGACTTTAAGTAAGTTCGAAAACAAAACAAAAAAAATCAGGTAACTAAATGTCACCATGACATAACTCACAATTAGTTAGCGGTCTGGCATGTTGGTAGCGTTTCGTTGCTTAAGCCTTACCATAACATATAATTTAACACTTTTCCTTTTGAAGCAGATAACCAGGTTATATTTCATTTCCTGATATATGGTAATTATGTGACCATGTTAGAGTTCTTTAACAAACATCAGGTTGCTAATATCTATGTAGAGCCAGGTGGATAGGAAAAAGATAGAAGGATATAGGAAGACCTAGACCAAACTATATTAGTCAAATTATTAGAAATTTAGTTTGTGAAGGGTATGTAGAGCTTTTTAGATTAGCGCAGAATAGAAAAGAAGTTAGAGCTGCGTCAAACCGACCTTAAGTAAGGTCGAAAACAAAATGATGATGACCATCAAATATTTCTGAACTAGGTTGCCAAAATTGCATTAGCGTGACAAACCTCAAAAACTTCACTGATTTAAGGTACTAATGTGGACTTGTAACATACCTCATAACGATTCACTATTCGGCCGTGACCGAAAAGGGTTCAACCCGCAACTTATAAGGTGTTTAGAGTAACGAACATTTTTTGATGGTTCTTATTACACTTTGTTTTACTCCTTGTTTAAAACTTTAATAAAAAAAGTTCTACCGGTGTTAGTGTAAAGAAAGTCGTATATTGCTTTCAAATCTTCCACAGACACCATACGATATAACAAAGTAGGTTACTTGTTTTTAAAAAATGCATTATTAGAAAGATTGTACAAGCGGAAGAAGATCGAACTTAATATTTTACCATTGTTAAGTTTTTTGAAGAGGCAAGAATGGATGTCATCACTTCGAAGAATACCTGATCATCACTGAATGATACCTGGAAACTGTACATTTTCTGTTTAAACTCTAAATGTTCAATGATACAACATATTTCTTTGCTTGATTCCATAAAAATTCAAGTCTACTAATGTTAGGTGAATTTATCCGGAAGAATCGACGAGAAGTTTGTATCGAATTGTAATTTTACTACGTTATCTAATTGGCATTTAGAATTAAAACTTTATATCTCTGCTCAGTTTCATATCACAATGGCAAGCCCAGAGAAACAAGTTTATCAACTAACCTGTTAATTACTACTTATAATAGATTGTAACCTTCCAAAGTTGAGCTTACAAAATTTGGGGGTTGACACATGATTCATCTGCTAATAGGTTTGTTGCATCAAAACTTCCATTTACAGTTTTACGTGAATAAGTTGTCCATCAAAAGCAACTAATATTAGTGTTTTGTAATGATAATTAACCTCGCCTAATGAAGTCCTATACGCTACAACTAGAATATACAAATTTTCCAACACTCTCAATACAATACAATATAATTTCAATCTAATTATAATACTAAAATCACAAAATCGTAAACACCATTATTATATGGAGTAAGGTTACGTCATCAAATTACATTTTCCTGTAGTGGACTAGTTTGGTTGTGGCATTGTAGCATACTTAATTTCTAGACGAAATTAATTTGCCACATTTTAAGTTTTCTTTAAGTTTTGTTCTTCCTCATCATCATCATCATCATCATCATTAATTCTCTCCTGGAACTGGTTGATTGCGTACCTCCATTGTTTCGTATTCTGAGCTAACCTACACATTTTCCTGAAATTTCCGCAGCCTGCATCTTTTACTATTGCGTGCAGTAGTCTAAATTAGGTCTACATCTACCTATAATTTTTCCTATATTTGCTTGTAATATAGCTCGCACTATTCCCCAAAAATGCCCTAGAACGTATTCTGTCCTTCTATGTCTCCTATTTCTTACTTTTTACAGATAACTTCATTTCCTACTATTTCTGTAACCTATTTGTTATTAACTTTATCTATCCATGCTATCATCATCATACATCTGAAGCATAACATTCCAAAAGGCTTCCTCCTTTTACTGTCTGCTTCTCCTACTGTATCTATTTCATATGCGTACAATGCTGCGCTTCACACATATGCTTCCAACACTTTTGTCCTTGTTTCTATTTTTGTTATCTTCGAACATTGCCGCTGCTCTTTCTTGTGAGATGCAGTTCGGTTCCCCTTATATTGTTTTGTAGATATATACCTTATTTCGTATTTCACCGATATTCAGTTGTATTTGAAGGAGGTAAAGCAGTCTGGTGCTACCAAGATCTCCCAACACCTAAATATTTGCCGAATTAATAGTTTTCCAATAAATCCTTTCGCACAATCAACATTAGTTGAAAATATTGCAAAGCCAACATCTGTATTTGTTTCTAGTGCTCATCAGGTTCAAGTGCAATTACTTTCTTGTCATGAGGTTTTCCTCTTGGAACAGGTTGGGCGCGTACCTCCACTGATTTGTATTCTGAGCTACCCTTCTTCCTGTATAATATTTAATTTTACTTCTTCATAGTATTTATATTTTCACTGGCTACATAAAATCTAAGGCTTATTTCTTCTTAATTCTGATTAAAATTTATTCTGTGTCAGGTTTTATCTATTTCAAATATTACTTCTGTGGTGCATAAAACATAATAATGGCAGCTAGATAACGCTTGCGTTTGACAGATGAAGGGGTTTTAGAAGTAACGAGAAGAAGGTCCGGCCATATCTCGATCGAGTGCTGTGATACACACAAGGATGCTTGCGAAAATCACGGCACGGATCATCAAAAACACCCTTGAATTGGTCCCAGCGATTTTGTATTTGTCCAACATTGATGTGAACAGACACAAGTCTGTCATTTGCTAGTGTTTAGTGTGGCGTATGTTTTTTATTAACACTGTTTAAATAATTACATTCATTATGAATATTAATATTTAACGTGGTTATTAATTAGTGATACTGATTATAATATTTAAATCTAGTTACGTTCGATTTGAATATGTAAACAGTTCCAGCGAATTTACACACTTTTGCAAATTTTACCTTGGTTTATTTATTAAAAGATAATAATTATATGGAATTCGTATTTGAAATCAAATGTTTTGAAAATACTCCCTGAATGTTGGTTGTGGTTTGTTTAGCATTCTTCTTAATTTTCTTTGATAATAAAACCATTCATAGTTTTTAAAATCTACTTTATTTACGTTTCGATCCATGACCTAGGATCGTTGTCAAAATTGTTAAAATCAAAATCATGGATCGAAACGTAAATAAAGTAGATTTTAAAAACTATGAATGGTTTTATTCCCAAAGAAAATTAAGAAAAATGTTTTGAAGCCTGATCTTGATTTGGAGTTTGTGTTCAACAGGTAGTTAACAACATGCTGCTCTGGGTCAATAAATATCCTTCATAGGTGTTGTAAGGTATCTACCTTCTTTTGTAAAAAAGTGGATTGTTCAGGATGAATTTTAGAAGTGAAATTAATATATCCGTGGTGGATGTTTTGGTTATCTCACTTATAAATAAATGAAACTAAAATCATTAGAAAAATCAATACTTGCAAACCTAATAAAAAGTGTTAAATGTTAATTCTGTTTATATTTTTACTGCTAAATCTGAATAATATAGTTTTGCATTTAATAGAAATTTGATGACTTTTTGTACTTAGAGATTGTGCTTGTACGTAACTTATTTTGGGATGTTTTCATTGGAGTAATTAGATGTTGTTTTGTTCATAAAAATAATCCAATAAAATTAGCCATTCTTTGTTTGTAAGGTTCTTCTTACAAAGAAAGAATGGTTTGCGTTGAAAAGTATATGACAGAACGAAGATATTATTATTCTACAGGCGGATAAAGGAAACACAACAATAATAATAAATACAGAAGATCACCACACCAAAATGAACGCTCTACTTACAGACGAAGCATACCAGTCTATCAACTGCGGTCTAACAACATATGTAGAAAAGACCACAAGAATGAAAATAAAAAAAGAGTTCTATAGACAAGGTGAAACAAGAACAACTAATTCCACGAGAAAAATCATCAAGGTGTCCAAAACTATGCGGTCTTCCCAAAATTCACAAAGAAGGAGTACCGCTACGACCAATCGTGAATTCTACAGGATCCTTACGTCTACTAGAAAAATACTTAGCCAAACACCTACAGCCAATTGCTGAAATGGCGGCTTCATACGTTAAGAATGCCGAACATTTTACCCAACTACTGAGTACCGAAAGAGTTCAAACACAATATCTACTAGTGTGCTTTGATGTGATATCATTGTTTACTAACGTAGTGATAAAGGACACAATCATACTTTTGAAAGAGAACTACAACATTGAAGACCATATCAGCGACTTAACTTACTATTGTTAGAGTAATACATATTTTACCTTCGACAAACAACGCTACAGACAAGTTGAAAGAGCACCTAGGGATCATCATTATCACCAATGATTGCTAATTTATTCATAGAAGATATTAAGGTGCGTGCATTAGAAATAGCTATATATAAACTCGAATTATGGCTAAGATATGTTGACGACCCATTTGTGGACACAGCGTTTAACAACCGTATGGCTAGCTATCGCATAAAGAACGCCAGTGTCGACGATGGAGTGTCCGAGTTTCTTTGGAAGCAGAAAGAGCGATTTATTCGATTAATAAATGAAAAAAGAATACAACATACAGCAATAAAGGTCTATTGCGAACTCTACGGCGTTTACACTAAAATGGGGGAAGAGACTACCGATGTGAAATCCTTTAACACAAAAAATGTGGTTATAACGTCTTCTAGTAATCTGGAAAATATGTACGAGGTCTTAAGCGAAACCATAAGAACAAAATTAGAGGAATTTGAAACATGCGGGTCCGGTTGGTCTTTGGAAAAGGTGGTCTATTTAGAAACAAATATTAATAAGTACAAGTCGCTATGAGAAGTTCTAGGTTAAGAATAAAAAATTGTGAATATGTATTTAGAAATGTGGTTTACAAAATTTAAACTGAATTAGTAAAAATTGTCTGTAATAAAAAGTTTTAAGAATAGTTTTTAGATTTTCTTTTAGGTATGAGCCGCAGGAAATTTATAATTTAGAGGGTGTGTGTAAAATGGTAAGGGGTGGCCCTATTTTAAATCTGTTTACAGATTCGGATTCTACATAAAATTCTAGACTAACAAGATGTATTGCATGTATAAAAAATTTATAAGGACCGTCAGAAATCGCTACCAGCAAAAAAAATCTTAAAATGGGGGTAGCTCTCTGGGGGATGGAGCTATCTAAAAAATTTAAAGAGATTTGGGTAGCTGAGAAAATTCTAATATTGATTGATACCAAGCAAGGTAGGTTTATCTCGTGGGTGGAAATGTGGAGAAAGATTTATCTCGCAGAGGGTATATGTGTAACTTTGCAGGGCGTGGTCTGATTTCAAATCTGTTTACAGATTTGAATTCTGCGTAAAATTCTAAGCTAATTTAATGTATTGCATGACTAAAAAAATTTATAAGAACGCTCAAAAGTCGCTACAGGTAAGAAATCTTAAAATTAGGGTAGTTCCCTTGGGGATGGTGCAATCTAAAAAATTTAAAGAGATTTGGGTAGCCGAGAAAAATCTATTGTTAATTGATACCAAACAAGATAGGTTTATATCGAAAGATGCAATGGATAAACGAAGAAAACTATTTGTTAGGTTTGCTTATAGAGCAAAGAGCAAAATTTAGAAGATCAGGACTTTAAAAGGGTATAACTTTGCAGGGCGTGATCCGATTTCAAATCTGTTTACAGATTCGAATTCTGCGTAAAATTCTAAGCTAATTTAATGTATCACATGTATAAAAAAATTTATGCGGTCGGTCAGCAATCGCAACAGGTAAGGAATCTTAAAATGAGGGTAGCTCCCTGGGGAATGATGCAATCTAAAAAATTCTTAGAGATTCGGGTAGCTGACAAAATTCTAATATTAATTGATACCAAACAAGATAGGTTTATCTCGTGGGTGGAAATGTGGAGAAAGATTTATCTCGCAGAGGGTATATGTGTAACTTTGCAAGGCGTGGTCTGATTTCAAATCTGTTTACAGATTTGAATTCTGCGTAAAATTCTAAGCTAATTTAATGTATCACATGTATAAAAAAATTTATGCGGTCGGTCAGCAATCGCAACAGGTAAGAAATCTTAAAATGAGGGTAGCTCCCTGGGGAATGATGCAATCTAAAAAATTCTTAGAGATTCGGGTAGCTGACAAAATTCTAATATTAATTGATACCAAACAAGATAGGTTTATCTCGTGGGTGGAAATGTGGAGAAAGATTTATCTAGCGGGTGAAAGAATGCGGGTGTGACGTAATCAAAATGGTAAGGGGTGGTTCGAGCAAGGAGAAGAGCAAGGAGAGAGCAGGAGGAGATTCCTAAAAAATAAGACTTTATAGTGGGTTTTTACATGTAAATTTGGTCCAGATGAGTGAGGAAATGAGGGATTCTGGAGAAAATGAGGCGGCCGTATTCCCAATTATGCTCTACTTCCAAACCTCTAGGGTTTCGCAGAAATAATATTGTCATTGCGGAATTTTAATCACTAACGTAATAAAAACAAAAAATTTACATTTTTATGGATTTATTTACCGCACTGTTATAATACGAAAATAAATACAGCTGATCAGATAAAATACCTGTTAAATTCTTAAATATTAGCTCACACACTTACAAACTCCTAAATCTTTAATGTGACGAATCTGTACACCGTTGGCAATACGACATTTTCATTTGATCTAGAAACTTTCACTTGCTAATTCCACTTCCATAGTTGATGGCTTATGCGTTAGTTACGCACAGATCTTTGAGTTGTATGGAGAAAACAGCGTTGAATTAAATCATGCAGCCGATTGTGAACCATGAGTGATTTAGTTTGCTGTTATGAGTATCCTACAGTAGTTTTCTTTAGTGAAGTTCTTCTTGTGCAAATTGTGGTGATGTATAAATAGTTGTTCTCCATTCCATTGGCTAGTTACTGTTTACTTGTTATTGACATTCCAAGTATGACTTTTCAGGCTATGTAATTTTAGTTTAATAGAACCTTCTCAAAGGTAGTTTTAAGATATACAACAATTCATTAAACTAGTTTTCGGATCAAGAAGAACTGAGTTTTATAACCCTAGAAATTTAATACGTATCGATAGATTAGTACGGCGTCCACTGAGTGAACACATTGGAGCAGAAAATTCCAGTCTAAATTCAGCTCGGATAAAAATGATGATACTGGTAAACTGTGGGCCACCAGATATCTAGGAGTATATTAGTAACTATGAAACTTAAAATATTATCTACACGAAAACAAATGTCTAATAAAACTGTCAATCAGTACTTAAAAGCGTTAAAACTATCAAGCAAAAACTGTCATTTTAAATCTATTACTACTGAGCAAAACAATGCATATTAACACTTTTTGTATTCATTACTAAATGGAAATTCGTTCGCTAGTAGTTAAATCAGCAAAGCAAACATATCACAAAGGCTTTGAATGTTAACATGATATTAGAGAGTAATTAATTACTACAAGCATTTAGCGAATAAAGTTCTGGAAATTTATCTAGTTTGTTTAGTTTAAAATAACCTTGCAGCTGCTTCAGCTTGCTGTTGTTTCATAAGATGTGAAATTATAAAGTTTGCTGTTTGAGCAAACTAAACTCTAATATAAACATGGTGCAAAGCTAAGTAACCCCCTTTTGAAGTAAGTTTTGCTAAAGAACATCATAATTAGATGAATAGTCGAACAAGCCGACTGGACTATATACAGGTTTGTATTTTATTAAATTTGTTTGTGGAAACTTAATAATTTTACATTAACTGCTGAATTCGTTTTTGTATTTTTCCGATTATTGACGCACCTATACTTTGGCTGTATAAAATACTAAGGTGTGTTTATTACCAATACACTTTATTTTTAGCGAAATAGCTTCATCATGTGAATTCTGTTTATGAGACAGATATTTTGTGTATATCAACAAAGGCTTATTAAACCTAAGAATGGAAAATAATCAATCACCATACCATCTGGGTATGCGATGTCAATACGTTATAAGTTTAATTTTAACTAAATTGAAACTAGAGGAACCAGACCCAAGCGTACGCTTAATTAAACGAAAATGTACGATGAGATGGCGTTGGGCACACATATAAACGCATTACCCGAGTGTTTATTGGACAAGATAAGATTTCGAAATCCCCAAAATCTAGAAGAAGCAATGAATTTAATTATCGAAGAAAAAAACGTGATTTATTACAGAAACCGGATTTACAATCCTATCGCGAACAAAAATTACCTACCAATTAAAACGATACAATCAGCGAAACAAATACCAACACAACCTAAATTTGCATCATTCAACGCACCAATAAACCAACCAAGAAATAACAACCCAAACTTTAATAATATAAGTGTCAACAATCAATTTCGAAAACCCACATTAAATTCAACTTTTATAAAACCCGCATTTACATCAAAACTCAATCAGAACGCAAATCAAACATGGTAAACAATTGGCGTAAATTCTAACAGAAATGCACCCGTGACAAATAATAATAACTCCAATAATTATTACAAACCAACTCCTATGAACACTTCGTTTGGTAACACCAAACATAACACTAAAATATCTCAAATTAGACCCGATTATGCCCAAAAACGAAACTTTACTTCCGAGAAACTATTTCACCAAGTAGTAGAAAATTTTAACAATCAAGACACGGATAATTATGCGAATCCAAGTAGAGACAATGAAACAAATTATTCAGAAAACTACGAACGTAACAACCCTTACGAAAATTACGAGGAGGACGATGAAGAAAATGCGTGCTCAAATTTTCAGTTGAACCAAATAAAATACGATCAGATGTAATAAACCTAAACAATATTAATCAACACATTTTACTCTATATAGAAATACCTCACGCAAAAATTAAATTATTAATCGATATTGGATCTTCAAAAACCACAATTAGTCCCAAAACCGTGGAGAACCATTATTTAGATTCTGTAGCAAAAGAAACCTTTCAAAATCCGAACAGCACACAAAACGACACCACACCAATTTATCGCAAATATGTCCTTACCAAAAACTTTCAACGTAAAAATGAAACATATAGTTTACGTTTTTGAAATTAACGATAAATACGGCGGATATAGGCATGGATCTTTTAAGAAAACTAAGAGCGAATATCGATATAAAAAACTGATTATTAAAAACAAAACAGGGACAAATTCAAATTAAAATTCAAAACAGCAACATTCAAACCGATTAAAGGTACACAATCGAACTTAGGACAGAAAAACAAATAATAGTCTTAGTAAATTCAAAAGGCTACATAGGTATAATAAATCACATGTCATTTCAATAAGGTGTAGAAACACCCACCGCGTTAGTACACATAAAAGACAACTACGCCAATACGACAATTTTCAACTCAAACGATTACCCCATAGCAGTATCTTTAACAACACCGATTGAAGTGGAAGAAGTGAATTTTAGTGAAATGGAAATCGTCGAAGACTTTGAAAGTAATTGTAACCCCACAGAACACGATAAAATTTTAAAGAAAAATTTAATTAACATTCATTTCGATGACAATATTAACACAGAAGAAAGGAAAGCAATAAAGGACTTATGTTTCGAATACCGGGATATATTCCATTGTGAAGGAATACCTTCAACTTTCACCAACACAGCCAAACACTTTATTGAACTAGCAGATGATAAACCGATTTTCACCAAAGCATATAGACTACCTCAAGCAAGTCAAGAAGAAGCAGATAGACAGGTAGCAGATGTATTAAATCAAAACATCGTTCAACATTCGAATTCACCATGGAGCAGTCCCGTACTAAGTGTACCGAAGAAACTAGATGCCTTAGGCAAACGTAAATACCGAATGGTTATCGATTACAGAAAACTCAACGAAAAGACTGTAGACGATAAATACCAACTACCAAATATCACCGAGATTATTAGATAAACTAGGAAAATGTCAATATTTTTCGACATTAGACCTTACCTCAGGATACCACCAAGTAGAAATGGACGAGAAATACACAACCGAACAGGCTTTCAGTATACCCATGAATACAAACGCATGCCGTTTGGCTTAAAGAACGCACCCGCCACTTTTCAGAGGGTCATGGATAATATTTTCAGAGGAATTCACAACGAAAAATGCTTTGCGTACCTGGACGACATAATTGTATACTAAACATCACTCAATGAACACATTGAAAGATTAAGAGAAGTTTTTGAGCATTTAAGGAGAGCCCCTTTATAGTACAATTGGATAAGAGCGGATTCTTGAAAAAAGGAGTGGCATTTTTAGGACACATTATAACGCCACTTAATGTTATGCCAAATCCAGATAAAACAAATGCCGTATTAAACTATCCTTTACCAAAAACCAACAAAGAGATAAAATGATTTTTAGGACTCAGTGGATACTACCGAAAATTCATGAAAGGTTACGCACAAATAACCAAACTACTAACCAACTGTTTAAAGAAAGGTTATAAAATCGAATACACTCCGGAATTTATTAAAGCGGTAGAAAAATTAAGTGTATTCTTACGAATCACCCTGTATTAGAATACCCTGACTTCTCAAATCCATTCATATTAACAACAGATGCATCCAACGTTGCGTCAAGGAAAAGTAGGTAGCGATAAACCAATCAGCCACGCATCACGAACGTTAAATGAAACAGAACAGAAGTACAGTATTATTGAGAAAGAACTATTAGCCATAATTTGGGTAACAAAATATTTTAAACCATACCTTTATGGAAGGAAATTTAATATATACACAGACCATAGACTATTAGTAAGGTTATGTAAACTTAAAGAACCAAACTCAAAATTACAAAGATGGAGGATTAGATTGGAAGAGTATGACTACGAGATCATATACAAGAAAGGAATATACAACAATAATGCGGACGCATTGAGCACAATACAACTCAACGCCTTAGAAACAGAGTCAGCTGTAAGAAATGTTGACGAAACAGAGATGAGGGAAGATCCTGAAGAAATGGGAAGTATACATTCAACATAAAGTGACGAGACAAAAACTGCAATTAAAATTCTAAACGAAGCAATAGACACGAAACCGAATCAATTTATAATTACTGAAGTTTTAATCAACCCTGAACTGGTAAAATATTCAAAAACAGACAATAGTAAACTTTATCAAATTCAGATAACAAAAGATGACAACGAGGAAAAATAATTAAAATTTTAAAAGAATATATCCCAGAGAAAAAACGTTTTTACTTTTATATCACAATGGAACAGATTTTCTGAATTATATATTCAATTGTTCAATAATTCAGTACCCGAGATTATCAGATGTACACAAAAATTAATAGCTTTAGATGATCCAGACGAAATAAATGATGTAATTAAAAACCAAAACGAAGATAAAACCAATCATCGTGGAATAAACGAAACCTTAAAACAACTCATAACAAGATATTATTTTAAAGACATGAAGGAATTAACTACGGATTTTATTAATCATTGCGAACTATGTGACAGAGCAAAATAAGACAGATCACGACCAAAAGTACCTATAATGCTAACCAAAAGACCCGATAAACCTTTTCAAGAATTACATGCAGACGCTTTGGTAGTAGAAGTCCAAAACTTTTAATCAATCTTAGACGCATTCACAAAAGTGGGTCAAGCGATACCCATTGTTTCAAAAAACAGTATTGATGTAATCCAAGAATTTTTACAATACTTTACATTTTACGGTACATTCGAATAAATAACCTTAGATAATGAAAGCGAATTCAGACACGAAACCATACAGAATACCTTAGAACTCCATAAAATAAATATTTATTTCATGACAGAAAATCACCCGGAATCAAACGGATTAATTAAACAATTACAATTAACGTTATTGGAACCAATCGGACTGCTAAAATTAACATATGAAAAGGAACCAATCACTATTTTAATGTCATACGCCCTAATTGCTTATAACAACAGCATTCATTCCTCAACTAACTTTACACCCCTTGAATTAACATTAGAACACTCAGATTCCCGCAACCCTTACGATATATACTACAATAAAGAAGTATGTCAACAATTCGCCAAAGACCATGAAGAAAAATTAAACATTACTTACAATAACGTCAAAAGTAAATTAGACAAACATTAGGAACGTATTACAAAAACCCACAATGAAAACACCCATATAATAAATTCGCAGTAGGACAAACCGTATATGAAAAAAATTTCTAAAGTAAACGACGCAAAACGGCACCCACAAATTTAGGTCCGTTTAAAATCAAAAAAATCTCAGAGAAAGACATAGCAGTAGTAGACAACGGAAAAACCGTAAGATATATCCATTTAAAAAACCTAGGACACCCTGTAATATCAGACGGATAGCCATCTTCCTTGCCGTCAACCTCCACCCAGGTAGAACGGACGACATTATAATTTGAATAAGGGCCGCTATACTTGCGGCCACGTCCCCAATGCTCCACCCGGAGGTAGTACATTGGGTTTAAACGCGAAAAATTATCGTGCTTCTAATTTATTCTGACTTCATAATTGATCCACCCTAAATAAAAACTAAATAGAAATCTAACAAATCTAAAAATCTAACAAACCTAACAAACTCTGACAATCTAACAAATCTAAAAGTCTGACAAACTGAAACAAAAACTAAAAACAAAAACTAAAAACAGGGTTGTAAATAATGGTATCCCTAGCGCTGACTTTCGAGTGTACCCGATCAACAAGACACAAGCAAAAATGAAAGGGAAGGGATCCGTAATACCGGATAGCAGACGCCGGCTCTGCTTACCAGTGCAACCTGAAGGGTCGTCTTAAAATTATCCAAATCTAGCTAACTAACTTAAATCCATCCCTAGCTTTCCCTATCATTCCCTAACTGATTTATATTATGATTACAATCTTCGCAATTATACTCTTCCTTCCCGAATATATACTGCTACCAAAATGGCGACAGAACGTCAAACAAAACAAATAAGCCACATAATACTGCAATACCTGCTAATAAATAAATAAATATAAAGTGTATATAAAATATAAATAAATATAATTATATAAATATGTAAATAAATGTTTAATAAGCGTTAAGCATATAGCAGTGCACAAAATAGCAAAAGCATCGCCCCATTTATCAGGTGCACTCGCACAAGCATTATGTCGGCTAGCGTCTTTACACACCAAACGTGCTTGTTAAATTGTTTCAAAACTACTAATTAATGTGAATCAATGCTTGTGCGAGTGCAGCCGCCACAATTTACGCCTTACCTCGATAATAAAATTCTCCAGCATCCGAAGATCTGGTCGTCTGCTTACATCTAACTGTAACTTACTTCTAAGGGAAGATGGGGTGCACTGCTAAAGTCCTGGTGGATATGCACTAAATGTTCTTGGGGATCACAATCACTATCACTATCACTTCACTTTTAAGTCCTGGGGGATGCGCGGTTTCACTCTATTTTAATATATTTGTTTATTTTATTGATTTAATTTAATGAGGGTTTCTGATTTATTTGTTATTGTTTATTTGTTGTTATTTATTCCCGATTTCGATTTTACGCGCATAATTATGAAGATAGGCAGTGATTGTATTAATGGTGTGGGGTTTCTCGTGCATATTGGACATTTGGGTATAATTATCAAGTTATTTTTATTTTTATTTATTTATTATTTTTTATTTTATTTTTTTATTTTTTTTATCAGGTTTTGGTTATATCTATACTCGTATCCTTACTCACGCCAAATCAATCTAAAATTTTTCAATCCTCCCACCAACCCCACCGAATTTTACACGCGGTTATCATTGATTGTCTAATCTCGCGACCCTTCCCGCAAATTCTTTTAAGGCTGTCCAGAACGCCTTCTGGTTGACCACTTCCCCGACTTCCTCTAGGCTCTTTGGCCATGCCAGACCTAGGATAGCTAATTTGCTATCAGCCAACCTCGATTTGCCGCTTCAAGCGGGCAGTCGAAGAGCACGTGCTCTGCGCTTTCCGCGCCCTCACCGCATTCACAGCGGTCGCTGTTGGTTAGACCGAACCTTTGCAAATACGCCTTCAAGGCGCCGTGTCCTGTTATCAACTGAACTATTTTATGATCGAGCTTAACCTCAATCCTACCTCTAGCTTCTAAGCTCGGTATGAATTTGTGGGTCAACCTGCCCGTGGCAGCGTTGTTCCACCTCTCTTCCCATTGTCGAATTGATTTTTCACGCAGCTTTCTTTTAATTAAAGACCTCGGTATCGACGAATGTGATATCCGAAAGTTTCCCGTCGCGGCCTCTTTAGCTAATTCGTCAGCCCTATCGTTTCCTACGTTGCCATTGTGCGACCTGACCCAACAGAACTTTAAACGTCGAAACCCGAGCGCCGTACGCGCTATCCTCCAGACGTCCGCTTGGAGGTCTGTCGAGGTGTTCATGTTAGTTAATGCCGTCAGCGCTGATTTACTGTCGCTGATTATATAATACTCGTCTCTGCCCGTGTGATTTATTACGTAATCGATAGCCTCTCGTATAGCTACCAATTCGCACTGGAAGATAGTGCACCAGTTCGCAAGTTTGGTTTGAAACCGAAACACCTCCTTTCCTGCTTAAACACGACAAACGCCGCGCCTGCTTGTCCATCGTCCATACGTGAACCGTCCGTATAAATTTTAATACCCATCGCGTCCTCATCACCTTCGACAAACTCGATTCCCCTAATATCAGCCGGGTGCCCCAACTCAGATACAACGATCTTTTTGCAATTTCCTATTACCAAGATTAAGATCTTCGATAATTTCGCGCCCTTTTCCTATATTTATTAATCGCCTATCTCTAATCTCCTAACGACATATTCGATAGGGAGAGTCCTACTGATCACCAGGACAGCCTCCGTGGAGGTGGTCCTGTACGCCCTCGCCGCTTTTACCGCGGTTATGCGTTGTACGCTCGTCAATTGACGCATCTCCCGGACTTTACAACCTTCTGCCCATACAGAAGCTGCGTACAGTATTGCCGGCTCAATTGCTCCGGCATAAACCGTCCTCAGTGATTCGCCCCTGAAACCCCACTTTATTTTAGCCGCCGCCATAATTTTATTTGATATTTCGCGGCCCTTACTTTTTACGTATTGTACTTTCGATTTCCAATTTATTTTATCGTCAATCTTGACGCCGAGGTAGGTAATACAATCTTTAAACGGGATTTTCTCCCCTCCTAGCTCTAGCCTAGGAGGTCTCTGTCCTGGTTTCGTGCCGAAATAAAGCGCCTCTGACTTCGCCGTGTTAAAGTTTAGTTTTACCGCCTGCGACCATTCGTGTAATTTGTTAAGCGCCTCGTTCGGTTTTGTGCGCATATCCATTAACAATCTCGATCTTACAATTAAAAGCGTGTCATCCGCAAACCCAACAATTGAGCATCCTGCGGGCAACTTGACCCTAAAGATGCTCTCATACAACAACTTCCAAAATGTGGGACCAGAACATGACCCCTGCGGGCATCCCCTTTCCACCTCACGCAACAGAACCTCACCCGGAATTTCAACCTGTGCCAATCGCCCCGAGAAATAACTCTTGACCAAAGACATCAAGTTTCGCGGACAACCCCTACGATCTAACTCGCAAACGATTAATGGCCACCAGGCAGCATCAAATGCTCATGAAATGTCCAAAGCAACAACGACACAGTACTCTTTAGCATCTCTTGCCTGCTTTATTTCTCCGACAACAAACTCTAACGCGTCGATAGTCGACTTTCCCTCCACGAAACCAAACTGTCGGTTATTAAAACCGCCGCTGTCTCGCACTAGGTGCTCAACACGCGTAGTCATAACGCGATCTAAAACTTTCCCCAGCACCGGTAGCAAGCTAATTGGACGATAGCTGCCCGGATCTGAGGCATCCGCCTTTTAGGTTTGGGTATAAATTTCACGTTCTGGATTTTCCAGCAACGCGGAAAAACGCCCCTTTCTAAACAAAGATTAAACAACCCGACAAAGACACACGGGGCTAACAAGCACGCCTCCAGAGCTGCGTCTGAAGTGATTCCATCATGCCCCGGTGCTTTCTTAGGGTTCATCCTCCTAAGAGCCCTGACGACCTCGTGAACTAGGATTGCCTTATCGGCACCTGTTCCTTGCGCTTCTGCAGCTACCCGACGTACTAAATCGTGCGACCCTTCATCCCCCTCGGGATTATCCGATGGGAAAAATTTCTCTAGTAAATATTCCGCCGTGGTTTTAAAACCTTCCGTGTATTCGCCATTTGTTTTCTTTATATTACTGAGCGCAATTTTTTGTTGTTTTCCTCTAATTACGCGGTATGCGGTTCCCCAGGGTTCTTTCTCTGAGTTTCGCGTGCAGAATTCTTTAAATTTATTCGTTCGCGTTTCTTCTATTAATATTTTATATTCGCGGTAACTTTGATTATATTCTATTCTCCGTTGTTCTCTTATATCTCCCGAGGCGCGTTGATAGCGGCGCCTTAGGCTACGCGTTTCTGCCCGCTTGGTGGTTAGTTCCCGGGTCCACCAGGGTACGCTGTCTTTAAATGTTTTCTTTTCGGCATGGAATACGACGACGCGTCTACCACCGCGTCGTTTAATTTTTCGCGAGTGTTTCTACTTCGTCTGCCTCTCGGCAGTTAAATAGCTCATTTTCGAGCACAGGGATACTTTCGCCAAATTTTTGTTTAAATCGCTCCCAATTTGCTTTTTATTACAGAACCGCGGAAATACAGTTAGCTGCTCGTTTGCACTTGTTTTGGTTTCAACGTCCCATGTTATTAATTTATGATCAGAGAGCGTTTCCTCGTCCGACCTTAATTTCCAATTACAAATCGTTTCTAACATTTCGTGCGAGACTGCAGTAATATCTATAAAACTGCTGCCTCTATGCGTCTCAAACGTAGGTAAATCATTAGTGTTTATCACACTAAGATCCCATTCCGTAAAAGATCAGCAACCTGCGAGCCTCTATCGTCTTCGATAGGGCTGCCCCATAGTGGCGACTTGGCATTAAAATCTCCCCGATGACTAGATTTTTATTTCTGCCGATTTTACGAATAATATTATCTACTTCATTTATCAAGTCTTCGGTTTGATTTTCCCGCCGGGAATCGACCGGCGGGAGGTACACGCTTATTACATAGAACGCATTTTCCCTGATTTGATTTCGGCCGTCGTTACAAATTCGTTCGATAAATTATTTAATATAATTCCGGCGCACGTTCCATTATTTATTATTACCCGCTACGCGGTCGTTCACTATTCGCGTTTAAGACGGTAACCCTCTCCCAAAACCTGTTATTTTGTGGCCATACAGGTGCGGTTCCTGTATAAACCCGATGTCGATATTATTTTCGATGAATAACTTTATGAAGTTATTTGTTGCCCTCTACCTTTCCCGAGATTTAGTTGCGCGAATTTAATCTTCTTGCTTCTTATGGACTTTGTTTTATCTTCACAGTCCATAATCGATGTTTCGTGTGATTGCGTGCTTCAGACGTTGCATCGTGGGGCATCTACTCGACTTGGCGTCGTGGCGCGTATCGACCTTCGCGCCACCGCCAGTTCTGTCGTTTGCCCTAGCGCAAACCACACAGCAGGGGACTGCCTTCCGGCAATTCTTGAATTCATGCCCGACCTCGGCACAGTTACCGCACCACTGTACCTTCTCCTGCACTCCATCGATCGATGGCTGTACTCGTAGCACCGGTAACACTGGGTCATCGAGAAGTGGTCCCGGGCCCATACTCTTCGCCACCTGAGGTTAATAGCATCAGCTAATATACGTCTTCGAAGTGTGGGGTCACTGAAGACTACGTTGGCGAAGGGATCTCTAGAGCCCTTTCCGCCAAACCTGAACTTCTCTCAGGTGGTCTTCTAGCTTCAAATCGCCGAAACGGGGATTCTGGCTCGCAATCAACCGCACGAGCTCTTCAGCCTTCATCCCGCTTCGACCCCGGAAGAACGACCCGTGGACGTTTCTTCTCGATGGTCTTCGCCACGAGTTCCTTGCAGTTCCCGCCGACCTTCAACTGCAGTTTCTTGGCGTCGTCGCGACCTGCGCACTCCACAACGACACCGCCCCGGCGCGTCCTACGAGCTCCGACAACAACAAACCCATCTCGAGCGGGATCGACCTTCTGCTTCAGGGTCGTCATCACGTCGTCCTTCTGGCCTGGCCTGGCAGATGCTGAAGCTGCAGCGGCGTAGGAGACCTTGCGCTGCACCGACGCACCCTGACTCTGGCCTCCTGAAACGACAGAATTCACCGCCGGACTTCCCCAACAACACTTGCTCTCCTGAACCATCTAAACAAAGACGCAGCGCCCTAACCATACCAATCAGTTGGTTCGTCACGTCGCGGATATCATCTACGGCGTGCCGAACCATCTTCCTATCCTCCACGACGATAGTGGCGGAGGTCGTCGGCACCTTCCCATAGACGGCAGCGTGCGCCTTCCTCACTCTAAACTTTAAGAGTTCCAGCTCATCGAGGTCGCTAGCATTAACGCTACCGTTGCTGCTAGTCGACATCGTGCGCTGGGCTCTCGAAGTAGAGGGCAATTCTGGCGCCGCAACCACCACGGGAGGCCCTGACTCCCCAGACACGACCGCCGCAGACGCAGGCTCCTTCCCTACCTCCTGTACCTCCTCCTGAGTTTCTAACAAGAAATCCTTTAGCACTACCTTAAGCTGTTTCCCCCCAACAGCGCCCTCCGCCGCCGACCTAGCAGACTCCGACCGATCGCCCCTCTTCCTCCTGGGCAGCGGCTCCTCTTCGCGGTGGACCACCATGCTGACAAAACTAGCAATAAAAATGACACCTAAGACGCAGCTCAAAAAACGTCCTAACCGTTACGACGCTAAAAGAACGACGCTAGAAGAACGCAAAACGTTGGTCCAATAAAAAAGTTTTGTTTAAAGGTGAACCGTAAACAACCTTGTATTTATTAAAACTTCAACCGCCCAATTAAATATCAAATTTTAACAAAAATACAACAAGCACTAAGCGTCAAAATAACAACTAGAATCAAATAAATTCCCTAACGCAATAAAAATATCTGGATTTAAAATGTACTGTAAAGAACGCTATTTATTTATTTTAAATTTTAAACCGCCAAATCAAATTTAAATAAACTAATTACTTCAAAATATTAAAATATCTAATTTATAAATAAGAACACTTTATTTTTAAATGTGTAATTAATAAAATAAGGTCGAGCGCAATCGGAATGCGGTAACCGGAAATGACCTTTCACTTTATCGCTTGGTAACTAGCACAACCCGTAACTGATACACCGCTTAATTACACCAAAATCGATTTTAAAAGCACTTATAAGTACGCGTGTACTTAAATTTATATTAAAATTGTTTTAAAATTTACAGTTTTTGAGTTATTTATTTGATTTAAAAAGGGGTTAGATTTTTGTTTTTGGTTATTATTTGATTATACGCGCACTATAAAATTACACACACTTTTGGTTGTTTTACCCGGTTTTTACTCGATTTACGCGGTTTTATTTTAAATTTATTATTAAAAATGCCTCTTTAAGTTATTTCGAAATTATTTTTGAGTATTAGTTTAGTATATTTTTGTTTTATTAACCCGAAATTTATTTAGTTTATTTTAAAACGCGAATTTAGTTTAAATTACAAGGACAACGCGATTTATTTAGTTTTATTTAGTTTAAATTCTGTTTTAAAATTTTTATTTTACGGCACCGTATTTAAAATTTGATGGCACACAATTATAAAATAAAACACAATAAAAAACAAAGCTTCAAACAAAATAAATTAAAAATAAATAATAAAAACCCTAGATAAAAACTTACTTCTTAGTTGCTGAAGCGGAGCTCTGTTAAACACGTCCGCTCGCTTCAAGCGGTAACTAGAAAGTAAGTAGAACGGACGACAACAAAATAATAGTAGAAGAGATAAAAAACAACCCCGGTATACTACCAGTAAAATTGGGAAGTATGCAAAACACGGTAAACTATTGGACTTTCGCACAGAAATTTGATATAACTGAATTAAAACAAGAATTTTATAGAATTAGAGACAATTATGACAGATGAAAGAATCAATGGACACAGCCAAATTCGGAAAAAAGTATGCGATAGAAATGCTCAATTTAAAAGCATAATGGTGTAAAAGAATATAAAATTATTATTTTGTAATATTTCTTTTTATTCTTTAGAAGCTTTACCCTCGTGACTATCAGCTAAAAATTAAACCTCCAAATTTCCTAACCCTTAACCTGATATCACACGGTCAAGAATTTCTTCTTTTTAATGTAAGCCCAAGGTAATGTTGGATGGAGAATGGCTTGAGACAAAGAAAAACTCTTAAGATATAAACGGCTAGTCGAGTGTTAGCTCTGGGTAGATCATGAGCTTGGGTCATGAGTGGATAAGAAACCAAAAATATATTTAATGAGCGCCACCGTATTTTTCAATACAATAACCAACAAAATTTAACTGTGCTTGTATAAGGGGAATGCGGAAACCTTATCTTAACACCACTAACATAGCCATAAAACCTGAATTTCACTCTTTAGGACACACTTACCAAGACCTCAACCACCAGATGTCATACAGATGTCTCAGCTTTACCTGTGAACAAACAAAAGCACAACATGGACACCATTTGTGTGTTCAAAAATATTTGCCAAAAATAAAATAATAGAATTTAGGCTTCCAAAATGTACTGAGGGAATCTGTTTTCATTACACGCACTTTCTATTCCGGGAGGACTTGCAATTTTTGAATGTTAAATAATAAAACGTCTTTCAAAACACAAAATAGATTCTATTTGGATAACTGCAATATTCAAGTTTGTATCTTTATAAAATTTTCTCATAACAATTCTCTAGAACAGAAATAGACTAATAAAGTTTTGCATTCAAAATTAAGAAGATCTCTGAATGGATCTTTTCTATAAAATTTAATTAAATTGACGTAGAATTTCTAAGTTATTCATAATACATAAATTTCTTTTAATCAGCGAAGTACTTCCTTGATCTTCACAACAGAATTTAATTATCAAAGTGCAGACTTTGTAAAATGTAATTATTCTAATTTATTTGCATTCTACAATAAATATGCGAATTTCATATGTCGATGAAAGTGCTAGTTCATGACCTCAAAATCTTTGAACGTATTTTAAATTAAATCAAGACAGCATATGGCGTCTAGATAGGAAAACTGAATATATATTTTTTTATATCTGACATAGGTTGTCATTCAGAACTTTATAAAATATACTATTTGCGTACATGTGCAAACATTCTGTCAAGCAAGCGACATATTGTTTAATTCACTGATTTCTCAAAAACTATTTTCTTTTTACGTTACTCAAATATTTAATGTTAGATAATTTATAGTAATTTACTGTATTTTCAAAGTTATTAAATTCTAAAAAACACTCACGTGCATCGAAACTGAACTAAAAATACTGGACCTTGACATCAGTTGTCGGAAATTTCCATCTGCATCAAATTTGTTTGGAATACAACGACTACATCACAAAACCAACCATAATATCCTTGTTTGATATTATTCATCGGTAAGGTTGAAATATAAGGAACACATGTGAAATCGGCTTCTACGTTACTGCATGTTATATTAAATAGGACGGAACTATAAATTCTTGCTTTAAAATATTGCTATCAGAAATTGTTTTAATTTATTATCGGAGATATTATTCAAGATACGTCCTTAAGATATTGCATGTCTAAATGATGTCCAAAGGGGCTTCCATCTTCTTTACTTTTTTCTAACTTTGTTAGAAGCTACGTGCTTACACACGGCCACCTCGACTTCACTTACTCTGCAAAGCAGCCTGCCCTTTCGAACGCTGATAATGAAGTGCCGACTGACAACTTGACAGAGCTTGGTAACGAACTTTAGAGTATAAACGTAAAAGAATCTATGCGTTATTATGAATATTATACATTAATTTCTATTGGATGGTAATTCACAAATTAAATATTTTAAATTATAGCTGTTTTATTTTTATTTTATTGAACTAAATGTAACTAGAACAAAAATACGTTACAATGGAAAATATCCTACAGAACACATACGACAAATTCCAACGATTGATACCAACAGACCAAGTCACAGAATTATTAACGGATTAGGTAATATTATAAAAGCTATCACAGGTAATTTAGACAACCAAGATGCTGAGCGATATGACAATGCAATAAGACAATTGATTGACAACCAGCATGATATAGGAACTATTGCTACAAACCAAATTTCTTTAACTCAATCAACCGTAGTAAAATTTAACGACACACTATGAAAATTAGTAAAAAACCATGACAGTATAACAAATAGGATACTAACTCTTGAAAGTAACATGCAAACCACAATGCTAGGAATGCGAAATTTAATAAGATTTAACACAATACTTAATCAAATGATATCCACCCTCACTCTAGTTCAACAAATTTTAGCTACATTAGAAATTGCTGTAACATTTGCTAAACTAAATACTTTGCATGCTAGTATAATAGAACCAATTTTTTATTAAATGAATTATTAGGAATCAAATCACTTATAACTCATAGTAAACTACCTTTTGAAGTAATAGAATCTAATATACTTATATTTGAAAAAATAGCCATATCAAAGGGTTATGTAAAGAATCACGAAATTACGTGTTTAATAGAAATTCCCATTGCAGAGATTAATACTTGTAATTATTATCATCTATTTGCTTTCCCTATGAAGGTTAACAATCAATATCAAGTTGTTATCCCTAAAGACCAAGTTGCTTTCCTTAAATGAACTTAGGTATGGATTCACAAATGAGAAATGCAAGGAAATGGCACAAGACCAATACTTATATCAATCGTTAACGACAACAGCTATTTAAACAGATAGCCCCTGAAAAGTACAACTATTACGGTTCCCCAATCACTACGAGAATTGTGTGCCAAAATCAGCACAAATTACAGATTGCTGTAGATTCCTCTAGAAGTAATAACAACCGCCAATTGTAACAAACACGAAAACAGTATAGCCCTAATTGGAAGCAAAGTGATCACCATAAAGGAAGATTGCTATTTAAAAGTAAAAAGCGTTATTATTCGAGTATATCAAAATCCAGCAGTGACGAAGAAATTTGCAAACCTACCCGAACTACAGTTCACGATTCCTCAAACCAAAGACAACGAAATTATCAAAAAACCGATGCAACTAGAACATCTAGACCTCGACGAGCTCAACCAAGCTGTGAAATTAATGAAAATTATAAAGAACAATTAAGTGAGTTAAAGGTGCCAAAGTTACACTATGACAATATCAGTGTGTAGACAATTTTATTGATCATTGTATTATTTTTATTAACTGTATATTTAATGTATAAAGTGTACATTAGATATAAGAACAAAGAAACAAATGTAAACAAAAGTACTACAAATGAAACTTTCGAGACAATGAGTTTTAAACATTAAGTACAACCCTCAATTTTCATCTAAGTCAAGAGGAGTTACATATCCCCCAACTAATATGTATATAAATGTAAATGCAGTTATTATGTCTTAAGAAATAGAATGTTACAATTTGTAACGTGCATTTTCGTAGCTTAACCTTTTACAATACTCAATTCGTAAATACATTTCTGCAACGACTATCTCTATGTTTTATATATATTTATTAACTCGTTTGCGAATAATCCCTTTATATTATATTACGCGATTATCGACTTTCACTCTCCACGATTCGATAGTGTGGTTAGGTGATCGAGATTGAAACACATCCTTAGGTGAATGCGTCGTATTATAATGAGTGGATGTTATTGATTTTCTAGTTATCGATAAGAGGTTGTAATAACAACGAGTTTAGATAAACAGATGAAGAGTTGTAGTTTGTGTTTGGTTCTTCGTTCCTATTAATTACGTGAAAATACTGTTTCCTTGTGGCTTTTACTAATTGTGTTTTGTGGCGTTGTCCTTTTCTTATGTGAGTAGTTCATACTTTGGATTATCCAAATACTGTGGATACTGTAGTTTCTGAATTTTCTAACCCCAAAGAATCTACAACAGATCTTTGCTTGTGCAAGTTTCGTGTTTGCGAAATATAACAGATTACCGGCTTACAAAGGTATCGGTTGAAGTTTCTCACTGCTTTTTGGGATGTTTATGAAGATAATAAACATTTGGTCCCAGTTGAAATTAAACTAGTGCTACAACATATTTCGAAATTATTGCCTCAGGAAATAGAAGTAACAAGAAATTTATCAATGCTACATAGTTCCGTCGCGTGATAATGTCTATTGCTAACACCAGTGAAATAGGTAGGTGTGATTAGGGTAACGTGTGATAAGTTCCATCAACACCCTCCCAGTAAAGGGTAAAGTGCTTCGCTAGTGCAGGACCTCGTGAATCCCACCCTTCAAATGCGAGGAAGCGTTCCTGAAGGACTTTTTGTAAGTTGAACTATTTCCTACTTATTATTACTTTAAATATCTATCCGTTGTTTTGCCATATCTTCGTCGTTCTGATACCTTTTACAATAGACTTGCCTGCGATTAAAAAAAAAAGAAAGAAAAAAAATCAATACTGCTGAACTGCTCATATCAATTGTGTCTTATCTATTTAGCTTTTGTTAATATTTTGTCTGATTTATGTTTCATTGGTGTGTGAGGAAACGTTTCTGCTACTCCCCAATATTACCTCACTTTGTACTAAATATTTTTGTATTGCTTTTACCGTTGTTATATTACATAGTTTATCTAAACAGTTTTCATTTACATTCTACAAAGTACTGAATAACTTAGACTTTGCATTGCTGCTATTCTTTTTCTTTATTTCAGGTTTGCAGGACTAATCTTTTTTATTGCAGGTTTGCTGTTCTAATTTCTTTTATTGCAGGTACTGTTACTAACTCCTTACCGCCGCATACATCATAGGTCAGTCTGCTTTCTACAACCCCCCCCCCTACTCTCCGATTAAGCCCGGTCATTTCTTTGACTTTCTTTGTGTTACGTAGCATAAATTTGGCGCCCAACGTGGTTGCCACGAAAAAAAACGTAACAGAAATTTTGGCGCCCAACGTGGGGCCACACGAAAAAAACGTAACAGAAATTTTGGCGCCCAACGTGGGGCGCCAAAATTTCTGTTACGTTTTTTTTCGTGGCAACCTTCAATTGATATGAGTAATTCAGCAGTATTGATTTTTTTTCTTTTTTTTTTTTTTAATCGCAGGCAAGTCTATTGTAAAAGGTATCAGAACGACGAAGATATGGCAAAACAACGGATAGATATTTAAAGTAATAATAAGTAGGAAATAGTTCAACACAAAAAGTCCTTCAGGAACGTTTCCTCGCATTTGAAGTGTGTGATTCACGATGTCCTGCACTAGCGAAGCACTTCACCCTTTATTGGGAGGGTGTTGATGGAACTTATCACACGTTACCCTAATCACACCTACCTATTTCACTGGTGTTAGCCACAGACACTATCACGCGACGGAACTATGTAGCATTGATAAATTTCTTGTTACTTCTATTTCCTGAGGCAATAATTTTGAAATATGTTGTAGCACTAGTTTAATTTCAACTGGGACCAAATGTTTATTATCTTCATAAACATCCCAAAAAGCAGTGAGAAACTTCAACCGATACCTTTGTAAGCCGGTAATCTGTTATATTTCGCAAACACGAAACTTGCACAAGCAAAGATCTGTTGTAGATTCTTTGGGGTTAGAAAATTCAGAAACTACAGTATCCACAGTATTTGGATAATCCAAAGTATGAACTACTCACATAAGAAAAGGACAACGCCACAAAAACACAATTAGTAAAAGCCACAAGGAAACAGTATTTTTCACGTAATTAATAGGAACGAAGAACCAAACACAAACTACAACTCTTCATCTGTTTATCTAAACTCGTTGTTATTACAACCTCTTATCGATAACTAGAAAATCAATAACATCCACTCATTATAATACGACGCATTCACCTAAGGATGTGTTTCAATCTCGATCACCTAACCACACTATCGAATCGTGGAGAGTGAAAGTCGATAATCGCGTAATATAATATAAAGGGATTATTCGCAAACGAGTTAATAAATATATATAAAACATAGAGACAGTCGTAGCAGAAATGTATTTACGAATTGAGTATTGTAAAAGGTTAAGCTACGAAAATGCACGTTACAATTGTATAATTGAAAGTAATAATATAAAAGGTTAATGGAAGTTCATATCAGACATGAGAATGGAGGCAACTACTTTGTATTTCAGACGCATCCTGATACTGCAAGTGCAGGACACAATGAGCTGCAATAAAAGCAGACTTAATTAAGATTACTTAGAAGTAAGACATTGCATGTTATCAAGAAATAGCAGATGGTGAGGTCTGCATTTCCCACAAGATGATGTAAGAGCAGGGATTACATAAATACCCTGAGGAGCCCCTGATGGCCAATCAGTCTCGAACTTCTAAACTTTAACACTGTTGGTGGTTCAAGCTACTCACCATAATTTTTAATTATTAATTATTGATTATTAACTTCAAGTATTTTGTCAATTTCAATTAGTTTAGTGAATATAAACGTTTAAATTGATTGTAACAGAGAGAAGTCATTTTTGTAATTGTATAATTGAGAATAAACTCGATAAAAGAGTTTTTTGGGAAATAAATGTTTTTAAAAAGAAGCTGCCAAAGGCCCAAAATCTATCTCGCGTTACAATATACAGTATTGCCCGAAATAAACAGTACTGAAATTGTAATTGTTTTGTATATTTAAAAAATACATATTATTGACACTTTATTATATGTTTTAAATGTGCACCTCCTCGTTCGAGACAGACTTCATAACGATGTTCTAAGTTTCTGGTCATGTTATTGAATAAGGGTTGTCTCAGGGCTGCGAAGAAGACTCTAACGGCATCCTTTAATTCATCGATGGTTTGTGGTGCCCGTTTGAAAACGGCATTTTTAGCCATGCCCCAAATGTATGCGTCTGGAGGTGTGAAGGATAAGGAAGTCAGTAAATCGTGATATGAATTTGCTTGGAAAATGTTCTTGAACAAATTGACGAATTGCGGCAGCAGTATGGCAAGTTGCCCCGTCCTGCTGAAAAAATTGATTTCGAAATGCCAAGTTACGTGCACGACAGAATTGACGTAGATCAGGGATAAATCGTGTTAAAATTTGTCTGTACCTCTGTTGATTAAGTGTGACTTGCCTACCATTCTCTTCGATAAAGTACGGACCAATGATTCCGTGTCCGGAAACAGCACACCAGATACTCACTTTTTCACTATGTAAAGGAACCTCTTGAACCTCATCGGGTCTGGCAAAGCCCAGAAATCGATTTGTGCGACGATTCACATAGCCTGACAAGTGAAAATGTGCTTCGTCTGAAAACCAAACATTTTTCAAAAATTCAGGATTTTCATACTGTAACGCGAGAATTCTGGCACAATATTCCACTCTACTGCGATAATCCCGAGGATGTAGTTGTTGATGTACCTGAATCACATACGAAAATGTACCCAGCTCCTTCAGGATTCTTTGAAAGGAAGTTCTTTTAAATCAAGTTGTAACGCTGTCCTTGCCTGGCTGACTTTGGGATTTTCTAAGATTTGCTCAAAACACGTTCATGGTTATTGTTGTTGTTAACTGTCCTGGGACGCCCTGAGTTTCCTTTTCGTTGGCACAATACACTACCTGTATTTCTAAACTTTTCAATAACCTTCAAAATTACAGCATTACTTGGAGAACGTTTATTAAACCTTTGTGTGAATTGATCAGACACGTATAGCAAACTTGCACCATTACGTCGGCCGATTCCGTATGAACGAAAATAATGCTCTACCAGAAACACTTTCTCCTCTGTACTTAACACCATTTTTAACAATTAGGCCCTACTAATTACTTGTTTGAGGTTTACTTGACAGGTCTATACTAGCTAACTTGAGTGTGACAGCGCACGCATAAAAACACCGCCAACTTAGTTTCAGTACTGTTTATTTCGGGCAATACTGTACTACAAAGCTATTTGCATTGTAATGTGTATAATTATGTATATCTTCCTTAATAACTTTAATATTTTTGTAATGCATTCGCGTCATCAAAAAACTACCGTTGGTTAAGCATTACAAGGCGTAGCGAGTACGTATTTTCAATTGTGATTATAGTGATGCATTTTAATACCACAAAAAGATGACAAATGAGCGATTAAAGTGGAAAGTAGTGACATTGCCGTAAAATTTTTTAGAAATAGATGCTTGTGTATTTCATATTGTTATACATTTTAATGAGTAAATTCTCTCAAAGTATTCCATTCCCTAGTATCCTTCAAGTAGATGTTCATGGATTATTTCTTGAAATAGATTAAAATAATCTGCATTCCGCTATAATATTAGCAATGCAGTCACTTTTCCTAAAACGTTATTTCCTCTTTTATTTGTAAACTGCTTCAAAGCCGTAAATATAATTTATTCCAGGAGCTTGTTTTGTTCTTAATGACCAAATACAATTTCTAGGCAATTTTCTAGTCGTTGTATTTAGAATGCAGTGTTTCGACAAATTTTTCTTTCTGTAGTTGACATTCTACATTTTAGAGTGCAAGGGTCGTGTCTAACAAAACACTAAAGCTTTTAGTTGAATTTGTAATGAAGTGAAACAAACAATTACTAAGCAAGCACGAAGGAGTTGGTGTTTTAGGGAGGGATAAAACCTGATGAAACTGCTAGCGTGACTCGAGATATGGTATGTTGTGCTCGGTTAATAGCTACTGTCCTGTTTATACACAAAGCACGTTTTAGTCTTATTATTTCTATGGGTAGTCGGTCCGTAGTAAAGTAATAGTTAATGAAGGTATTTCTCATTAACTTGTCTAAAACATGAAATAATTTGGTAGTAGTAACAACCCTACGTTATACGCTCTACATATTAACATTGAATTTATTCAACCAACTCTGGTGTGCCTACACTTGTGCTGCTTTGCTTGGTGCTTTAATGAGAAAATTACAAAAACTTGGTCTCATGTTCAGGGTGCCTCTAAATGATGTTCTTTAAAATTTAGAGTCGACCAGTTAAAAAGATTTTGGAGTAGTAGAAGATAGTAAAAGAAAATCTGTCGCATTATAATATTAACTCCAAAAGAAAAACGTATGCGGTAAAAAAGCTTTGGATAAGATGATTTTTACGCAAAATTTTCATTTATTAGAACATTGAGAAATGAGAAGACGTGAGGAGTAAATAAACTTTTACGCAATTCATTGTGTTTCTTAATTGTTTTTTCAGAATGGTAGCAGCTTATCAAAAATTTTGTGTGCAGCCTTCGTTCAATATTTTTAAAAACTTTCCTTTTATAATTACCTTTAAACCTTTTCAAACCTGATGTATACAAGCGTAGTTCTATAAGTTGCAAAAGTGTCTATCTAAGTTTGTGTACTAATCAAAATGCGTATTATACTAATCAGTTTTTGAATAGAAAATCACTTACATTTTCCACCAAAACTGCACCCTTTCTTCATGAACTGTATTCCAAATAAACTATTAATACATAGGGCGGTCCTTGCACTTTCGTAATTGTCGACATAACATTTTATGTTACTGCACCAATCGAATAATAATGTGTTAATGTACCACTTTCTGGACAATATGAGAACACTTGCACTGAGTTCCATAGTTTGTTTAAAAAAGGAAAATGTGGGAAAATAGAAATTAAATTTAATATTAATAAAGCGTATGTGAATGCGCTTCACGTATCGCCCATCAAAATAAGAATGAAAGAACCTCTTTATAACTTATTGTAATATACACGCTACGAACACTAATTGATGCAAATGAAAAAATATTGCCCCTCCTTCTCAAATGGGAAGTGGACTCAATTTAACCGATAGTCCCTTTAACATACCTTGCGTAATTTTAATATTTGCTACAAGAACTATTTTATCAGATTCAGCATATAAAGCTTCTATACGACCTAAAGGCCATGATAAAGGAAGAATGCTGTTTTGTTTTTGATTAAAACCAAAGCCACAATGTTAATCTCATATGGAGTTGTTAACAATTTTGCCAGCGATTCAAAACTTTCAAAGCTTTGACACGTGAATCAGGAACTACGACATGGGCTTCAAACTAACTCAATGATTGGGGTTAAATAAGAAAAATCATCTGGATCATTATATGTGGTATTTAGTTTCCTATAAGAAAGAAGCTAATCACCAATTCCCTTATTCAAGTGCGATTTGATCGACTTTATGCCTGCTTCCTACAAGCCTCCAAAATGAGGTGATACTAAAAGATTAAAAACAAATTTAATTCCTTCAGTGCACAGGATTTTTCCATAAAGTCCGTTAATTGTACTGGAGCAGCAGTAAAATTAGCACTCCACATTTGACTTTCCAATGCTCCACATGAAAATACTATATTGACCAGGAACCGAGTTTATTTTTAACCTGAAATTTTTGAATTGTGTCAAACCCTTGCTATTTCAAGCAAGGTAGTGATCTCTAATGTGCGTAGTAAAACCCACACACGGGACCTATATTTTATCTCACATTCGAACAAGGGCATATTTTTGTGAAAAATGCTCGCGTTGCATTTGTCAGGCGGTCCGTGTCGGAAATCGGACCCGGGAACTTGAGATCATCAATCGAGCCGCTTAGTAAAATCAGTACCACAATCAGTATATTAACCTTTTGCATTTTCACGACGAGCGATAAATCTGCGCAAGGCACTAATAAATGCATCTTAAAGAAGATCATTTACCAATTCCAAGTGGATGGTTTTTGTATTGAAGCACAGAAACAAGCAAATGTAAGTTTTTAAAGACCTTGAACTACGTACCTGATTCGTCGTGATAGAGGGGGAGGGGGGCAACATTCACATCGATATGTAAAAAGACTTTTTCTCGAATTACCCTAGCTGAGTGCAAGACGTCCATGGGAGAACAATATGCAATCGGATTTACTCGAAAACAGGGCATGCACCTTTGTAAACAATATCGAATTGCATTTTTTGCACATAAATCCAAAATCTCTGCGATACCTAAAATTGTGTATCCTTTAAACCAGGATGTATGTGTGTATGTGATGACAGTCAAATTTAACCAATTGTGTTAAGTGATGAGAACGGTCTAATATGAAACTTAGAGTGATGTATCTGTCCGCCTACCCTGAGCAAACTACAGCTATCGACAAAAAAGCTTAACGAACAAAACTGTTTAAGAATAGACCCGCCAGTTTTGAGACCATCTATACCCATGCCAAACACTTCGTTTTGAACTCTTTTAACGAAAAGCTGTAAAACATCTTCTTTTTATGCATTAGTACACCAGCAGAGATTTCACCATATTTCGGAGGAAGTTTTAATTCCAAAACAAATTTTTGAACATATGCGGCAATGTAACAAATCCATATAATCGCTATCCAGCGGGGGGAGGGGGGCTTGAACGCCATTTGTCAGTAGGCAGTTGTAATCAATTAGGACCATTCCACCATATCGGATGGTTTGCCAACCCAGAGCCAATATACCACATGAAGTGCAATCTGCTGAGTTGTCAATTGATTTGACATGATGAAAGCAAGAAAGTACGGCCAGACATTGAATTCGAGATATACGAATCCCCACAAAAGCTTTCCACAAATGAGATGATGAACCGATCCTCGACAAGATTACGGTAGAATTTGACCAAGCAAAATCACCACCAAGCGCTATGTTCGTTGCACAAAATCCAATAAATCTGCCAATAGTTATGCTGCGTACAGTTCTAGGTGAACAATCGAAAGACTCTGCAATGGCGTAGTTTTTAATTTAGCACACACGAAAAAATTTTGATATTTCCAAATTGCTTCACTGATGCATACCCTCACTAGGACACATCACAAAAATCATGAAATTTTAAATTTATGTAATTGTTACATAGAATCCAGCGAGGAATAAGTCAACCTTTCAATTCTGATAATTGCCTTAACTAATTTAACCATTTTGGTGCGACATTAAAAGGGAGATGTTTATCCTAACCAATACCAAGAATCTATAGATGTTGTAAGAGACGTTTTGCAAAGAATACCAAGGAAGCTATTAAACCCAAAGGATTGAGAACTCCTTGCTATTTCTAAGATCATCGTTCTCTTCGTACATTTACTGTCCAAGGAATTCACTTTAGAAGTGAAAGAATCTACTAAATGTTGCAGCTTTCTGAGAACCACCTGTTCTTTCACAACGTAAAGAATCTGCTAGGTCCTCTAAAGCAACATGAACGTTGCTGTTCTAGTTTCTCATTATAAATCCAACAGAGCTACAAATTGTATCCAGCTCAAAGACGAATCGTTTTACTTCCTTTACAGGACCACACCTTGTCACCAAATCGTCAATATATGTATCAGAAGCCAGAAGGAAGTAAATTGGTATAAGAACAATTTTAACAGTTAAAATTTTTTTGAATACTTTTGGACCAGTAGAAGAGTTACTAAGGTTTGCGATACAAATTTTTTGTGCTTTGAGATAGTAAAGTAAAGATTCTGTTTACAAAACTAGAAATCTAGAGTCATACAAAAGATCAGGTTATGCAAATATATAAAAACAGCGTAGTGTTTCAGTTTGATAACATTTTTGACTTGGCCCTTATTTTAGTTTCGGATACAAATAGTGTTTTTTCCTTATTTATTAAACAAGTACTTCTTACAGGAACATCATTACTTTGGTACTGACGTACGTGTTGTGTATCTATCATATTTTTGGATTATAGTTCTTCGGACTTCTACATTTTCCCGTGAAACATTTTCTTTTCTCTAGTAACGTAGTGGCGCCTTATTCCGTTTGTTGTTTTGTGTCAGTTATGGCTCATGACCCCAGATCATGACATCCGCCAGGAATAGACCTCTTGTTAGCCTTCGAGCATGACACTTTTCTATTTGTCATGTTTTGGCTTTCAATGCCCATCGTTCGTGCCATATTTCAATACGACTTCTTCAAAGTAGTTGTCGCAATATTATTCTTAATTAATATTAATTATTCCTGAAATATATAATATTGGCGTGTCCATATTTAGCCTGTCTATCCAAATTTAACATTTACATCTTTGATTTATAGTAGTAACGCAACCGCGTTACAATTTGCATTCTTATGGAGATATTCAGCCATTTAAGAAAAATTATATCTTTACTTGAAACCATCCATTTGAACATTTCCAAATTTAAACAATTATTCACACAAGAAACTCGGGGTATCTGCTTTTATAATTAAAAAAAAAATTGAACTCTATCCTTTTTGGTTTTTAAAATATTATTTCTTTTGTCACTGGCGTTTGTATTAAAGTTGGAAAAATTGTAACTTGCGAAATATCTACATTAAGCGTATGTTAAGGTAATCTTTAAGTTTAATAAGGTGTTTAAAAGAAAGATTTTGTAGAAGTGTTCTAAATTTCAAACCAATATCCTTGTGTAAGGGCGTAATTTAATAATATTGAGATGACCTATGAAACAATATAATGGAACGCAATTGCATTGTCATTTATAAGCATAAAACTGACTACAAACTAACGCAAGAACATAACACGAATTAAAGCAAGAATTTTAAAACATCTACGTTAACAAGTTAATTTTCTGCGCTTTAATCTTCTAGAGATTTAACTCTTAGAATGCTAAGAGCATACATTAAAGCAAAATTTCAATTTGTTCGCTTGAAGAATTTTTCTCAGTACGATACAGAATCTTATTCTTATAGTTGGCACTTAAAATGATTTAGCTACTCTTTATGGTCACTGAGCACATAGATAATGTATAGCCCGTTAAATTTTCACAAGAAGGAAATTAACAGGAAATATAAAGTTCATACGAAAACTGAATTTTGATCTTCGTAGTCTATGAACATACATACGGTCAATTACGTGTCACGCAGAAACGTTTAGTTGTAGCAATGGTCTCTAGTTTTAGTAGGACCATATTGAATTAGAAACATTCAGACCGTAGCAACTTTACAGGCTTGACTATATCAAACATCTTTTCCACCTTGACCTATTTTTTTGAATTTAGCAGCATTTATAACCTAATACAACACAATAATTTGGATATAAAACTATAAGTTTTTAATTTTATTAAAAATTTTTAAGCACATCCAGCCACTTCTTTCATAGCCGCCTTTTGCTCATCGATTTTCTCAATATACCATCACATTATAGCCTTTTCGGTTATATTAAGGGATTTTTCTTATTAGGTTTTTACTCCTATGTGACCAGCTGTAAGGCACAAGGATGTTTGACGAGGATTTCCAGTAAGTGTAAAGAGCCCACGGCAAGTTTCGGTGGAAAATGGCTCGTAGATGAGGAAACCTCAAAAGGCTAAGCGGCTAGTCGAGCTATTTGCTCTGGGTAGAACATGAGCTGTTTGTCGGGGTTGGACTGCGACCAAAAATGTAAAGAATATGGCGCCACCGAATTTTTGTATACAAAGAAGACCTTACTTAAGTTCCTTGTATAAGGCGAATGCGGAAACCTTTACTCAATTACCGCTATACAATATATTACTGAAACACAATCCCTTAAGTTTTTTACCTTATGGCTTGATATTGACCTTCATAGATGCACTGCTACACCTGTGAACAGATTAAAACAAAGATAGCACTGTTTGTGCCTTTATATCCAAAATTTAATAATTATTTCGAATCAACCCTCATTCACTTCAATTAATAATCATAGTCTTGACCAAATAAAAATCTATTCCTTCAGTATTTAGTAAGTTATTTACAAGGCATCTTCTTTAAATAAGTTTGATTAAATTAAATTATTGAAACATATGTACATAGGTACTTGATAGTATCAGTATTTCTCACAGATAAAACATGATAATTTTCTATTAGTAATGTCTAGCAAAAATTTATTCTCAAATGAATGAGTATGAGTATCTTTACTGAATGTTTAACTTTAAATTACAACTTCGGTTGGTTTTAGTAGCACTACTTAACCTCACATTCTATGATTAAATATTCCACTTAGCAATTAGTGAAATGTAAAATGTAAAAATTTAATTCTCTACGATTTGAATAAATTATGTTTCAAATAATCAAATTAATTTTCTTTAAATATAGAATTTAACTTTTCCTATTTTCATAATGACATCTGTCGTATATTAATTGTATTAATAAAAAGATTTAATGTGAAACTTTACAGGTTCCTGTTGCTTAATTTGAAAAATAACTAGTCTGTCATTCACCTAATGAACTTAAACTTTACCACGTGATCAAACAAAAAATTATTTGTCTGCTATACCCAATGCTACAGCTGACATATAGGAAAGCAATCTACATACCAGATGTTAATCCGATGGAAAAATACCTGCTAGGTATATGGGCCATACTCGGAATTATAATTGATGATTTATAATTTGCTTATTTCAGCAACTAGAATACAGGAATCTCCAAATTCCATATAACCAAATTAGCTGCATACTGAAAATCCAAACACAACATCACGGCGTCCACATTAAATAATTGAAGCACGCCAATTCGACATTCGTACAAAGGTTAAACTTCACTAGATACTGATAAATTTTCATTTCTTGTCCAAATAAATTAGTTATATTTCTTAAATTTCAAAACTAAGATGTACAAATTATCCTAAATTGCATGTTAACCAAAGTTGCACTAAAAATATCAATTTAGTAAGGCTATAAATTCAGTAATACTTACTGTTAACCAAAAGGCCATTCAAACAAATCAACGTCTCGTCAATTGCGAGCTAATTCCAGCAAATGTGGACATAAAAATGCGCGTCGCCGAGACGATACCATTTCAAGAAAACAATTTAATTTTTATATGCTTCCAACACGTGGACTGAATCAACGTCATGATCCTTGAGTTCAAGGAACAATTGACCTCTTCTAACGACACCTGAGTTGGAAGTGATAAGATGACGTGGGTCGCCGCCTGACAACAAGCTTAATATTACAATCATCTAACAGAGGGAACTCTTATGATGACACTAACAAAAGGCATCTTTTGTCACCGCATAATTTAAAATTTTACACTTTCAAATTGAAAGCTAATATAGTTTTCGACAATATGTACTATTTATTTCGTAAATTGTGTAGCATTATTATACTTAAGTTGGTTATTATTAAATTAAATAAGTTAGATATCTGTGAAAATTTTGTCAGAAAATAAAATTGTTACAACATATTGTCGGTGAGTTACAAAAACCTCGTAGACGACAATTATACTGAAATAAACTGCAGAAGAAGGCTTCACCGACAACTTTTTTGGCTTTTGTTTTGGTTCGAATTCCTTTTCTATTGTATTACTAGGTGTGCGGATGAGAGTGGACAGACTGACATTATGAAAATGCGTTCTTGTCAATCACAATACTCTCCCGTACAGAAAAACCATTCTTAAAAAGTAATAAAAGGACAATATCTTGGCTGCCAAAGTCATTTTCAATACACAAAAACGTTACAGCGCCCGCACAACATAAGATATTTATCAAAAACTTGTCCAACTTGCAAAAATACACACAGGCACGAAAATACAACACTTTTCAAAAATTTAGTCTGTACATTTTCATCTACACACATCCAGGAACAAAATACAAAAAGTATTAGAATAAAGAACAGTAGACAAAGAAGCTATTGCACCCACATGGAAGAATCGGCCTCAAAGAATATTTTTTCTTTGCGGACGCTGTAACGTTTTTGTGCGTTGTTTTTTGTTCTATTTCTTTTTGTATCGTATTCCTGGGTGTGTGGATGAAAATCTACAGGCTGAATTTTTGACAATGCCCCTTGGCAGCCACAATATTGTGTTTAACATTTTTACTTTTTGGATAATATAATGCAGAGGGTGGCTTCAATTAAGATGACATAGAGCCATGCAGTGTTTCCAAAAAGAATTATATAAGTTCGCGGACTAGTCTCGGGGTATATTCCTGCGGAGGCATGAGATGGGGGTGGGGGTCTTTTATTAATTAACTTGTCTTTATACAATTTTAGGGCGCCACTACGTCAAACACATAAACACAAAAAAAATAATCTTCTTAAGGAAAACCGTAGATAAACCTTAAGGGAATCAATTTATGCCTGAAGATAGATACTCAACAAAATAACTGTGTCTTTTTTACTCTTAAATCTTGTAGCTAGAATTTTCAGAAATAAAACTATTACCTTAGTATGCAGATATGTAATAAAGTTATTTCGAGTTCTTGTATGTACGAAAAAATAAAATAAATTAAATTAAAGACAATCAAATTATAAGACATGAAGTGAAAAGGTCTTATCGATGTTGAATTAACAAAAATTAGCAATTACTAGTGGGTGAAGCCCATCATATAAATAACATTTCATTACATTAGACAAATGCTTCAAACCTACCAATTGTTAATGGGCGAATCCCATCATAAAAATAATATGTCATGACATTAAACAAATGCTTCAAGCAAAGATCTTTGTTCTCGGCTCAGAAGGATAAGTCAAAGATTAGCTTATCATATAATTCATTTGTACACATACATTTACTTGTTTAAATAAACATGCAAGTCCAGATGTTTATCTAACAGATGTTAAACCAAGATGTGCCTTAATCGACTATTTAAATTTAACAATTAATACACAAAAAATTTAGCCAAATTATCTAACATATTTTAAATAAAGTGATTTTATTTTTACCGGACAACTTTCTAATTCTGTAATCAAAACACTAAGACTATTTTTAAATCGTTAAGCAAATGGTTTTATATATATTCTGTGGCACATAATTTATCTCAATAAGAAAGCTTTTATACCTTAGTATATGAAAATATGCTACAATTTTAAAATCGTTTAACAGGAAACTTTTATATATTTAAGTATTAGAAATTTATTGAATTTTCTTAAAAAAATCATTTAGAAAATTATATATCTTCCAAGTAAGCTTAATTCTTGTTTGGGTCGATGTTTGATATAACAAATAATAACGTACTCATCGCACTGAAGTGTTCAGAGACTTACAACACCTGCAGATTGCAACCATGTGCAACTTAGCTACATTACGAATAAATGCATCATCATGTCGAAAGTTTATCGACTTCCATACGAACCAAAACCATGCTAATCAATTCCGAAATCCATTGTTTATTTATATTTAAAGATGAAACTTGTAGATGAAATTTATATGTGAAACTGCTTGCGTTTTATCGACCTTGTTTATGCTGCGGATTGTCTTCAATAATAATAACCTAAGCTCCTTTTCATGCACCAAGCGACGTGTCTCTCCCACGTATCCAATTTCAAACCACCCATCTTGGTAGGGAACTTCCTACCACGTTTCTTAAATATGTCTTTAGCTGACTACATCTGTTACAATAATGATGGATCAAGTACATCAAGCAGGTCCCTTGAAGCCCACGCGCATGACGGCGCGGATCGATAAACGGGTCGACTATATTTTCACGCCTGAATCGCGGCAATCCATCGAACATATAGCAGTTTAATAATTGCCTATATATGAAATGTTACAATCGTTCCGCACACAAGAAAGCGAGTTATGTATCCCCCAATTACCTATATATATTGATATATTGAATCTAATAGGAATTATTAGAAATTGTTAAATAAAAGTATAAGTTCAATGCAACATTGTAACACAAGGATAACCCAGAGAGGTTATCGACAGTTCATGAGAACGGACATGCAACTTTTCATCCGTGAGGGCAGTGATACTGCAGGTGGCAGGTCACAGGCGGTCAACAGACCGCAATTACTTAGAATTAAGATTGATACATTGTAACAAAGTGTAAAGCAGACATGAGATCTGCAAGTTCCCACAAGCCGTGTGAGGGGCAGGTTATTATAGAAAGCCCGGGAGCTCAATGTCCGGCAGTCAGTCTTCGAACTCCATACTTCGTTGTTCAAGCTACTCACCAGTACAATTAAGTATTTTTTTTTATTAAAGTTATTATGTACAAGTTATTCCAAATTTCACCATAATTTCTGTTTCAAATTAAATAAATGTTGTTAAGAGTCGAAGTTGTTTTTTAAAAACACAGCTCCAAAAGCCCGAACCTTAACTGGCGCAGTCGTAACGGATGTCAAAAGGGCACTGAGAATCCAAAAATCGGAAGATTGGTGACCAAGAATTTTAATTCGAAATTTTGGCAGAACCCAAACCAAGTTGGAGGAAGAACAAGCATAGTCTAAATCCAGCAACAAACCAAGTTGGACAAAGAACAAGAATCGTCTAAAGCCAACAAACAAACCAAGGTGGACAAGATACAGCATCGATCGAACCCACCACAGAAACAGATGAAATTAATGTAAGTTCATTTCCATACCTTTTTTTTTAAAACCAGAAACTATAATTGATATATGCTAGTATTATTATTATTGATTACCATTTACTATTATTGTTTTATGAATTTTATGAATATTTTCTTGAAAATAGTTACAAAGTGAATTATTTTCAAAACGAGACTGTATAACATTTTATGAGACGAATGTAAAAGAGATTTTCTTAAAAAGCATATGAGACTTGAATTTTAAAGAGATATTTTTTTCTTTAAAAAGCAAATGAGACTTGAATTTAAAAGAGATTCTTACCACAATTATTAAAAACAAACTCAAAATAATCCAAAAATAAACAGGCGCACATTCACTAACACCAAATAAGAAGCGCGATTCAAACCACGTTTTAAAACCGGTAAAACAACGCAAAAGCTAAAGCTAATTTTTTCAAAGCAGTCACGGAACGATTATTAAAACCATTGACCTTATAAACTATAGCAAAACACTCTGCTACTGTAACCTAAAACTACCTAAGATAAGCAAAATACGCGAAGAAAGCATCCTTATTATACAATTAAAACCTCAGAGAAATCGCTTTCAGAACTAAAGTATAACTTCAACAACGCAATTTGCATCATAAGTAAATAATCCATCACGGGATAATAAAAGCAAACAGTTTTGCATTTAATACCTACAAGTAATTAATCTATAAAAGCGCATGAAAGTTACACCACAACGATCTATAAATAAATTGCAGTACAAACACGGAATAAAAAGCTAAACGTTTTTCAATTAAAAATCAATTATAAAGTGCAGTTAAACGGTCATCATAAGAAGCTTTAAATTAAAACGATCATAATTGTAATCTGAAAACTAACATTACGGAGAGATTCAATTACCAACAAGCATTATAATTAAACACCAAGAGATCTAAGAATAAAACTAGACGTAACACTTTATGCAAAGCATTAGCAAGTAAGAGAAGCGAATTACTAATTCCTATAAATTGAAAATTAACACCTGTAAGTGTTAAGTACCTCAATAAGTATAGTCATATGATATTAAGCACGTACGCAATTATTACTAACACTACATCTTTTAGTAGTTCATGCAAACAATAAAGTGCAGGAGTAATTAACCTTACGTTATAATTAGAACATAAGACAGACAAACTGTACGTTTACGCAACTCAGTAAAACCCACGGAAAGAGTATTAATTACAAATTAACAGAATTTAACTAAAACAACGCTAACCGAGAATAAATCCATCCATTTCAGATTCTTTAAGACGCAGAAACTCAAGATAAATTAAAAGCTGCATAAAAACAAGCAAATCCAAGACTACGGTACTTAATTCAACATTATTGAATACAAATCTCACGAGTACATCATCGCACTGTGTAACTAAATAAATAACAGCGACTACGATTCTAAAAATAACCAAATTTTTATTTATTCAATCTAAACTGGAAATTAACAAATCCTAACCAAAAATAACGCTGAAAAATAGCAAAATAAATCTCAATCTTTACAAAATTTGAAATTATAAATCTAATTGAAAAACTAATAAACCCAAACCGAAATTAACGTTTCAAATAGGAAAATCATCCCCAATTTTTACAAAATTCAAAGTTATTCAATCTAAAAGGAAAATTAATAAAACCAAAGCAAAATTAACATCACAAACAGCAAAACCAACCCCAACTTTTACAAAATTCAAAATTATTCAATCTAAAAGGAAAATTAATAAAACTAAAGCAAAATTAACATCACAAACAGCAAAACCAACCCCAATTTTTACAAAATTGAAATTATTCAATCCAAAAGAAAAATTAATACATCCCAAGCATAATTACGCTACAAATAGCAAAACCAACCCAAATTTTTGCAAGATTCGAAATTATCCATCCAAAAGAAAAATTAATACATCCAAAGCATAATTAACGTTACAAATAGAAAATCAACCCCAATTTTTACAAAATTTGAAATTTCACAACCCAAACGGAAAATTAGTAAATCCGAAGCAAAAATAACAATAAAAATAGCGAAATAAACCCCAATTCAAAAAAAAAATTTTTTTGAAATTACTCAAAATCGAAAACAACCCTTAACCAACATGAGTAGCACAGACATGCGTCTCTATTTAGAGACAATACAGATATTTGATGGCACGCAGGCCCATCTTGTAAATTTCATTGGAGCAGCTGAAATGTTCCTAAAAACCTTCTACAAACCCGGAGATAACGAAAGAAATTCATTGCTTATTCGCTTGATAATTAGTAAACTAACCGGAAGGGCACTAACCTTAATCGCCAGTAGGGACGATTTACAAGAATGGCAGGAGTTTAAACAACTACTAATTGCATATTTTGGAGACCAACGTAACATAAAATGCCTGGTACGAGACCTAATAAACCTTAGAATGGAACACAATCAATCCCCCTACCAATTCGGAATGAAATGCCAAGACGTGAGAAGTTTAATACTAACCAAATTAAAAATTGAAGAACCCGATCAAAACGTTGGACATTTAAGAACAAAACTGTATGACGAAATGGCACTAGACACATATATAAACGCCTTACCAGAACGACTATCGGATAAAATCAGATTCCAACAACCCCAAAATCTAGAGGAAGCTATGAACCTAGTCATAGAAGAAGAAAATGTAATGTATTACCGCAACAGACTATACAACCCCAACGCGAATAAAAGTTATTCACCAATAAAAACCATACAAGCCACAAGACAAACAATCTCTCAACAAAAATTCACACCCTTCAACGCACAAACAAATCAACCGCAAAGTAATAACCCAAGTTTTAACAATACGAATTTTAATAATCAATATAAACATTTTTCAAAACCAACATTTAATCCAACTTTTACGAAACCAACATTCCAACCTAGATTTAATTAAAACCTAAACCAACAAAGACCAGTATTCAACGCAAACCCCAACAGAAATACACCAATGACTAATAATAATAACAACCCTAATAATTATTATAAACCAACACCAATGGATACTTCATCTGGCAACACCAAACAAAATACAAAAATAACACATATCCGACCAAACCCTCATCAGAAACGCAATTTTACATCAGAGGAATTATTCCATCAAGAAATAAAAAATTTGACACTGACCAGAATAATTACATTGAGACACCTACGAACAATGAATCAAACCATGCAGAAACTTACGAACGTGACGAACAATACGAAATTTACGAGGAGTACGACGACGAAAACTCGAATTCAAATTTTCAAATGGACCCATTCATAGACAACCAAACTTAATAAACTTAAATAACATAAATCACTTAGTATTACCATACATAGAAATACCCCACGCCAAATTCAAACTATTAATCGACACTGGATCCTCTAAAACATTAATTAGCCCCAGAACCGTACAAAACATTATTTAGATTATGTAGAAAGAGAAGCATTTAAAATTAAAACAGCCCATCAAACAACACTACACCAATTCGTAGCCAATATACCCTTACCAAGAACATTTAATGTTAAAATGAAACATAAATTTTGTGTATTCGAATTTAACGACAAATATGACGGATTAATCGGAATGGACCTTCTAAGAAAATTAGGAGCCAACATTGACATTAAAAATCGTTTATTAAGGACAAAATACGGAAAAATCCCAATTAAATTTCAAAACACACAAGTTGAACAAAAATACACTATAGAACCCCGAACGGAAAGAAAAATAAAAATCCCAGTAAAATCTAACAAAAATTTAGGAATAATAAATCATATAACTTTTCAACGAGGAGTAGAAACTCCAACCGCTTTAGTACAAATAAAAGATAATTATGCAACCACAACAATATTAAATTCAAACGACTATCACGTAAAATTATCACTGACAGACCCAATTAACGTAGAAGAACTAAATTTTAACCAAATGGAAATAGACGAAAATTTAGAAAACGAATACAACCCAATAGAACATGACGAAATGTTAAGAGAAAATTTAACTAACATCCGCTTCAATACCGATATCAATCAAGAAGAAGAAAGAGCAATTAAAAACTTATGTTTTGAATACCGAGACATATTCCATTGCGAAGGAATACCATTAACATTCACCAACACAGTAAAACATAATATCGAGTTAACAGACGACAAACCTATTTTTACAAAAGCATATAGACTACCTCATGCAAGCCAAGAAGAAGCTGACAGACAAGTAGCAGACTTATTAGACCAAGACATAATCCAGCACTCCAATTCACCATGGAGCAGCCCCGTGTTAATAGTACCTAAGAAATTAGACGCAACCGGAAAGAGAAAGTACAGAATGGTAATAGATTATAGAAAGTTAAATGAAAAAACGGTAGATGACAAATATCCACTACCAAATATTACCGAAATTTTAGACAAATTAGGCAAATGCCAATATTTTACAATATTGGACCTAGCATCAGGATACCATCAGGTAGAGATGGAAGAAAAGACATATCAAAACAGCCTTCAGCACACCTAGAGGACATTACGAATACAAACGAATGCCATTTGGATTAAAGAACGCACCCGCTACTTTCCAGAGAGTCATGGACAATATACTACGAGGAATACACAATGAAAAATGCCTTGTATACCTTGACGACATCATAGTTTATTCCACATCATTGGTAGAACACATAGAAAGATTGAAAGAAGTATTCGAAAGACTTAGACAAGCACATTTTAAAGTACAATTAGACAAAAGTGAATTTTACAAAAGAAGTATCATTTTAGGACATGTAATAACACCCCAAGGAGTAATGCCAAATCCAGACAAAACAAATGCAGTTCTAAATTACCCATTACCAAAGACAACCAAAGAAATTAAAGGATTTCTAGGACTTAGTGGTTACTACCGCAAATTCATTAAAGGTTACGCTCAGATAACCAAACCCCTGACAAATTGTTTAAAAAAGGGAAACAAAATTGAACACACCCGGAATTTATTAAAACCGTAGACAAAATTAAAACATATTAACGAATCACCCTGTATTAGAATACCCAGACTTTACAAAACCATTTATACTGACGACAGACGCATCGAATGTAGCATTAGGCGCAGTATTGAGCCAAGGAAAAGTAGGTAGCGATAAACCCATCAGCTACGCATCCAGAACCTTAAACGAAACCGAACAAAAATACAGTACCATAGAAAAAGAATTATTAGCCATAATTTGGGCAACAAAATATTTTAGACCTTACTTATACGGAAGAAAATTTTACATATACACCGATCATAGACCACTAGTATGGCTATGCAAACTGAAAGAACCGAATTCAAAATTACAAAGATGGATAATCAGACTCGAAGGGTATGATTACGAAATTATATATAAAAAAGGGATCTATAACAACAACGCAGACGCTTTAAGCAGAATCCAACTCAATGCATTAGAAACGGAATCCATTATAGGAAACGTAGACGAAGCAGAAATAAGGGAAGATCCAGACGAGATCGACACGATACATTCGACACAAAACGGAGAACCAAAAAGCGCGATTAAAATTTTAAACGAAGCAATCGATATGAAACCCAACCAATTTATAATAACCGAAGTTTTAAATAACCCCAATCCAGTAAAATATATAAAAGTAGATAACAAAAAGATATACCAAATTCAAATAACTAAAGACGACAACGACGAACAAATAATTAAAATTCTAAAAGAATACACCCCCGAGAAAAAACGATTTTATTTTTATTTCAACACCGAACATTTATACCAAAGATTTTCAGAATTATACATTAAACTATTCAATAACTCTGGCCCTGAACTCATCAGATGTACTAGAAAATTAATAACACTAGACGACCCTGACGAAATAAACGATGTAATTAGAAATCAACACGAAGGAAGAACCAACCATCGTGGAATTAACGAAACTATAAAGCAACTGGTAAGACGTTATTATTTTAAAGACATGAAGGAATTGACCACAGATTTTATTAACCAATGCGAACTATGTGACAAAGCAAAATACGATAGGAAACCCCCAAAGATACCCTTAATGTTAACCAAAACACCCGACAAACCATTTCAAAAACTACATGCCGAAACTCTAGTAGTAGAAGCACAAAACTATCTAACAATTGTAGACGCATTCACAAAAATAGGCCAAGCAATACCAATCACATCCTAAAATAGCATCGACGTGACCCAAGGATTTTTACAATATTTCACATTTTACGGAACACCCAAATCAATAACTCTAGACAATGGTAGCGAATTTAAAAATGAGACAATACAAAACACTTTAGAACTTCACAAAATAAAAATTTATTTCATAACGGAAAACCACCCTGAATCAATCGGATTAATTGAACGACTACATTTAACCCTGTTAGAACAAATTCGATTATTAAGAATAAATTATAAAAAGGAACATATAACCAATTTAATGTCATACGCACTAATCGCCTATAATAACACTATTCACTCATCAACAAATTTTACACCCTTAGAATTAACCTTAGGACATTCAGATTCACGAAATCCCTATGACATACACTACAACAAGGAAGTATATCAACAATATGCGAAAGACCACAAACAAAAACTAAAAATAACTTACGACAAGGTAAAAGATAGATTAGAAAACGATAAAGAACGTATCACCACAACCCGAAATAAAAATACCGACTCAAATAAATTTTCAATAGAACAAACCGTGTATGAGAAAAACTTTCAAAGCAAGCGACATAAAACAGCACCCAGAAATTTAGGACCATTCAAAATTAAGAAAATATCAGATAAAAACATAGCAGTAGTAGACAACAGTAAAATAACAAAGTACATTCATTTGAAAAACCTAAGACACCCTGTAATTTCAGATGGACAGTCATCACCCTTACCGTCAACCTCCGCCCAGGTAGAACGGACAACCAAGTAATAATAGAACATATAAAAACAACCCCGGTATACTACCAATTAAACTAGGCAGTATACAAATTACAATATTTACTTAAATAATATCAACCCTTACTTTAATGCAACAAATTTTAGCAACGTTAGAAAACGCAGTAACATTTGCAAAATTAAATACCCTACACTCTAGCATTATTGAACCAACCGATTTATTAAAAGAATTTATAAGAATTATATCACTTATTATTAACAGTAAATTACCTTTTGATGTAACAGAATCGAACATTCTAATATTTGAAAAGATAGCTATAGTAAAAGGCTACATTAAGAATAACGAAATAATATTTTTAATAGAAATCCCGATAGTAGAAAGTAACAATTATCATTATTATCATTTATTTGCTTTTCCAACGAAAGTTACTAGCACATACCAAGTAATCATACCCAAAACCAAATTCCTATCCCTAAATGAACTGAGATATGGTTATACAAACGAAAAATGTACTGAAGTAACACCAAACCAATATTTATGTCAATCGATGACGACAACAACCATTAAAGAAGACAGCCCTTGTGAAGTACAACTATTAAAATTCACAAATCATTACGAAAACTGTGAAGCCAAACAAGTGCAAATAACTAACATGAAAATTCAAAAAGTTACAGATAACAAATGGATAGCCATTTTCCCAACAGAAGTAATAGCAACCATCCACTGCAACCAAGATGAAAATAACCAAGCATTAATCGGAAGCAAACTAATTACCCTCAAAGAAGACTGTTATGTGAAATTGAAAGACGAAGTAATCAGAGTTTATCAAGATCCCATAGCAACAAAGAAACTTGCAAACCTACCAGAACTACAATTCAAGATACAACAAGAAGACGAAGAAATAATCAAGAAACCTATGAAGCTAGAGCATCTAGACTTAGACGACCTCAACCACGCCGTGAAATTAGTGGAAAGTTATAAAGAACAATTAAGTGAACTCAAAACGCCAAATTTACATTATAATAATATAAGTGTTTGGACAATTATATTGATCATTTTAATAATTTTTGTAATTATATATGTATTTTACAAAATGTACCTTAGATATAAGAATGAAGGAAACAGTTCTAGATTTAAGGAAACAAAGAGAAAAAAGGAAACAATAAGTATACCCTTAGAAACAATGAATTTTAAATGAATTTGAATAATGAATTTTATGTATTTAAAAATTATATAAAATTATATATATATATATTGATATATTGAATCTAATAGGAATTATTAGAAATTGTTAAATAAAAGTATAAGTCAATGCAACATTGTAACACAAGGATAACCCAGAGAGGTTATCGACAGTTCATGAGAACGGACATGCAACTTTGCATCCGTGAGGGCAGTGATACTGCAGGTGGCAGGTCACAGGCGGTCAACAGACCGCAATTACTTAGAATTAAGATTGATACATTGTAACAAAGTGTAAAGCAGACATGAGATCTGCAAGTTCCCACAAGCCGTGTGAGGGGCAGGTTATTATAAAAAGCTCGGGAGCTCAATTCCCGGCAGTCAGTCTTCGAACTCCATACTTCGTTGTTCAAGCTACTCACCAGTACAATTAAGTATTTTTTTTATTAAAGTTATTATGTACAAGTTATTCCAAATTTCACCATAATTTCTGTTTCAAATTAAATAAATGTTGTTAAGAGTCGAAGTTGTTTTTTTAAAACACAGCTCCAAAGGCCCGAACCTTAACTAGCGTTCTGAAAAAATAATAAAAGAACAATATTTTGGCTGCCAAGGGTATTTTCAAAAATTCAGTTTATTCATTCTCATTCCCGCACGTACAAGAACATGATGCAAAAAATAGGATAAGAGGAGTTATTTATCGTTAGCAGTAACTAACTGGTTAGTAGCGATCTAATATTAATGGCGACCGTGACAGGACAAGTTTCTGAAGAAACGGAGGAAGATATGAGCGAATCAAATTCAAGGAGTAAGTTTAGCATCCTAGAAGATAAATGGAGTCTGTTATCATGCAAAGATGCCGAAATGATGAATGTTCTGTTAGAGGATGGTAATGAAAAGGAAATAGAGCATGAGTATACTCAAGTTGAAGAATACGAAGAGAAGTTTACTATTGCTAAGGCCACAATGGAGCTGTTTCTGAAAGCGGTGGATAAATTATCGATCAGTGTGATAGATAAAGAAGGTGCAGCAGAGGAAAAATTATATAAAATATCGCCTTTCAAAGCTAGAACTTAAAAGGTTTGATTTGGAACCACGTACTTGGATTTCCTTCTGGGATCAATTTAAAAGGATTGAAGAATATAAGCAGATGCGTGAAGAGCACAGGTTTCAGTATTTGTTTCAGTCTATTACTCTGAACACTAGGGTTCATGTTATCCCCCTTCAAAAGAAAATTACAAGAAGGTAATTAGTCAATTAAAAAATAGGTTTGGTCGGGAAGACTTTCTTATTGAAGTTAACATTAAAGATTTATTGTCTCTCAATTTAGATCAAATAACCAAACGACGACAGTGTCTTTGTCTGTATTGTTTGATCAACTTTGTGCTAAGCTTAGGTCGTTGGAAGCAATAGGAGCGACCAGTGCAAAGTATGCTTCTATATTATACCCCTTGATAGAATCGTGTCTCCCAGTGGAAATAATTAAACAATGGGAAAGATTGCAAAATACAAAAGATTATGGTGCTACGGATGTCGAATTCAATCAATTAGGTAAGTTAATGGAATTTTTAGAAAGTAAAGTCTGAGGATATAAGAATTTGTATGGCGAGAAACTGCTTGAAGGATGTAAGTAAGTCTAGAAAGTATAGTAGTCAGTCCAGCTCTACTCTCTATAAATAAGTAAAATCTTGCCTATTTTGTAATAAAGGGTCACATGAGAGTGTAAATTCTTATGCAGCGCTAGGTGTGACTGTTAAGAAAAGAAAACAAGCGGTTATAAAAAGTAAGAGGTGTCTTGTTTGTCTCAGATATGGCCATTTAGTTAGAAATTGCCAAGCGTTTGTAAAATGTTTGACTTGTAAACGAAGACATGTTACGATCTTGTGTGATAACAGTAATTTTGAAGAGGAGATCGTTAAAGACAGTGTCCTTCAGAAGACACCAGAAAAGGTAGAGGTAGTTTCTGATTTGCTTAATGGTCAATATAGTAGTGAGATCCATTTAAAAACTTTGGTAGTGAGAGTTCTGTTGGATCATGGATCACACCGTTCTTATATTGATAAATCTTTAATAGCGTCCATGATTGTGCAGCCTGATAGTATGGAACATTTAAAAGATGGGTTGTTTGGTGGGATAGTGACACCTAATGTGATACACAAAAGGTATTCATTGCAGTTGAAAAATATAAATATGAACGTTTATTTTAATATTTTTGCTTTGGATACTGATAAAATGTGCGGAAATATACCAAAATTCACAGATCTTAAAATTTCGAAAGAGTTCAAAGACAGGGGCATCACGTATTCAGATATTTATAAAGATTTACCTATACAAAATTTGTTAGGAGCAGAGCATATAGGTAAATTACTGACTGGGAAGGTAGAGTTTTTAAGATGTGGTTTGAGACCCAATTAGGATAGCCCATTGGGAGCTAAAAGGAGCGGAGTCGCTAATTTAGTATGTTTAAATTTACAAAATTTTAGAGTAAGTAGTATGTGGTAATTAAAGGATATTGGTATACAAAATCCTGTTATTAGCAAAAGCAATGAACAGGTAGACCAGGATATTATGTTGCATTTTAACGAAACTATTTCCTTTAAACAAGGGAGGTATGAAGTGGCACTTCCTTGGGTAATGGGCCATCCTGAACTTAATACGAATAAGGGAATAGCTTTAAGTAGGTTGGAAACTATGACGAGGAAGTTGAAGAAACAAAATATTTACGAGGCATATGATGAGGTAATTTGTGCTTGGTTAAAGGAGAACATAATTGAGGAAGTATTTGAAGTTAAGGGTGAATCGGTTGGTCATTCCTTGCCTCATAGACCCATAATAAAAGAGAATTCTACGACTATGAAGATACGGCCAGTTTTTGACGCCTCTTCACGAGCGTTGAACGGTTCTTCTCTGAACGATTGTCTTAGTAAAGAATTGAATTTGTTGCAGAATATTTTGCCAATATTGATTAGGGTCAGAAAAGAAAAATATGGAGTTTGTGAAGACATCAAACAAGCGTTTTTGCAGATTCTTGTCCGAGAACAAGATCGGAATTTTCTGTGGTTTTTATGGTGGAAGGATAAAAGCACTGGTGAATTAAGAACTTTTCGACTTTGTCGTGTTGTGTTTGGTGTGACGTCTAGTCCGTTTTTGTTAAATGCGACGCTTCTGCATCATCTTGGTTTGGAGAAATACTCTGAGGAATACGGTGCGGGAGTTATGAATAAGCTGAAAGAGTCATTCTACGTTGATGATTGTATTTCAAGTAAGAGTACGCTTTCAATTTGTTTATACAATATTCTCAAAATATATTGGCACATGCTGATTTGAAGTTACGCAAAAGGGCTAATACTGCGATGGACATAAAGGAGGAGCGGTCAGTGCTTGAAATAAGATGGAACATTAGGGATGACGATCTATCAGTAGTTGTGCCAGATTTGATGGAAGGGGATTTAACGAAAAGGGTTTGTTATCAATTATTAGTAAAATATTTGATTCGTTGGGATTTGTATGTCCAGCATTTGTGGTACCAAAGTTACTACTTCAGGAAACATGGAAACGGAAAAAAACCCTAGGATGATAAATTGCCGGAAGATTTAAGAGTTAAGTTTAGTAGTTGGAGGAAAACCTATAGCTGTTTGCAAGATTTTAAGATTCCCCGATGGATGCTGTGTTACACATGATGCAAACTAATACAACTATGCATGTGTTTTGTGATGTGAGTGTTGATGCATATGCATCTTGCATTTTCCTAAGAACTGTAGATTATTTTGGTAATGTGTTTGTCCGATTAATTGCGGCCAAATCTAGAATTACACCTATGAAAAAATGCACCATTCCTAGTCTCGAACTACTGGGAGCTTGTGGGGCAGTAAAGTTATGTGAGACTGTTAGGCACGCTCTAGCTGGAATGGGAGTATTTAAAGTTATATTTTGGTGTGATTCCATGGTGGTGTTGTGTTGGATAACACAAACAACCATGGAATTGTTTTGTAGGAAATAGAATTAAGGAAATTAGAGATAGAACTGATGTAAAACAGTGGAGGCGTGTCCCTGGATTGTTGAATCCAGCAGACCTATTATCGAGAGGTTGTTCGTTTATTAAATTGCTTGAAGGAAATTGGTGGAGTGGTCCAGCTTGGCTGTACGAACCGAGTAGTAATTGGCCGACAACGAATATTATGGAGTCCGAAGAAGCGTTTTCTAAAGTAAGGACCGAAGCACTATTTGATTTTAATATGATGGTTGTGGAGGAGATGGGAATAGGCGATAGGTTTGCTAAGTTTTCTAAGTTCACAAAAACTATACGAATATGCGGCGGTTTTATAATAATTGTAAAAAGTTGGCAGTAAATTGTCCATTTATAACTGCTGAAGAAATAGTTGCAGGGGAAAAAAGTGTTTATTACAATGGGAGTGGAACAATATTAGCAAACGCAAATGCATGCAGACAATGAAAATGTTTATCGACGCTGATGGGTTGATCAGAGTCAAGACTAGAGTTACAACTGGTCAGGAAGATTAAAGATTTCAGTGTCCGGTGATATTACCCAAGCATAACATTGTTTTGAAGTTAATTCAGCATGTTCACGAAAATTTACAACATATATGTATTTCTACTAGGTTGTGCAAGATACGTGAAGACATGGATTCCACAAGGACGTAAGATTGCAAGTCACGTTTTGAAAAAATGTGTGATTTGCCAACGCTTTAGAGCTCAGGCTATTGAAACGGAAACACCTGGTTTACCTAAAGACCGTGTGAAATGTGTTTTAGCCTTTCAAGTGACTGGAGTGGATTTAGCTGGTCCTTGTATTTGAAGGGTAGAGAGAAAACATATGTTGTTTTATTCACGTGCGCCGTATATAGAGCGGTACATTTAGAGTTGATAACGTCATTGCCAACAGAAACATTTATGCAATCATTAAGAAGGTTTATTATTCGAAGAGGCGGAGTGTCTATTTTGTACAGTGATAATGGTACCAATTTTAAGAGCACTTTAAGTTTATTGAAACTATTGGCCCATAATAAGATTCAGGAAAGGTGTAGCTTTCAAAAAATATAATGAAGATTTATTCCACCCGCATCTCCAGGGTGGGGAGGATGGTGGGAGCGACTAATTCGGGTAGTTAAGGAGTTGTAGCGCAAGTCTTTATGGCGAGCAAGTCTAAATTATCAGGAAATGTGTACGATATTGTGCGATTGTGAAGCGACTGTTAATTCAGACCCTTGACGTATCAATATGAACAAGCAAATGAGCCAAGGGCCATAACACCGATGATGTTCGTTCAAGACATTACGAGTGGGCAAACGGATGATTTAGATAAGATTGAAATATCGCTGGTCAAGAGAGTAAGGTATTTAAAGATTCCTAGAGAAAATTCGAGGAAAAGGTTTAAAACAGAATATTTAGATGAGATGTATAGAAACATGTATAGAAACAAAAAATTAGTTAACGATAATGTAAAAGTAGGGAATATTATATTGATTGGATCGGAACAAACTAAACGGATTAATTGGCCGTTGCGAAAAATAGTTAACGTATACCCAGGGAAAGACGACATAACAAGAGTAGTTCGAAAAAAACAGCATCTGGAGAGTTAGTTAGGCCAGTACAAAAGATTTACCCGTTGGAGATAACTTCCACTGAAGGAGTTGACACGACAGGTAAGTATGAACAGTCCAAACAGGTTCTATCCGCAACTTTAAAGGAGAGCGAAGACATAGGTAAGGATATTACTCAAATACCGAAAGCAGTAACCGCGCCTATGACAACTTCGTATGGAAGAAAAATAAAACCCTTTTAAAGATTTGATACTTAATGGGGTGTTAGTGCAATTGATCGGCTTAATCTTTGACTGTCTTGTGTTTGGCACGGAGTTGATGTGAACGAAATAATCACGATACTCATGTTAGTTGGTAGTTGTTTGGTTATTATGGTATAAGAGTTACTTTATATTTACGGATTTTCATAGTTCAAACATGTCTAGTTTCAAGGTGGGAGAATGTTTGGGCTAGCTGCTTACAATACTATTTATTAATTATTGTGTAGTAGTCTAGAAATAAAAGTTTGTTATGAATGTCAAATTATGTTTAATATTGATTTTGAAGTGTTATTAATACTTTTTTGCATGTCTTAAATTTATATTATTATACAGAATATATTTATTTAACCAAAAGGAGTTATTTATCGTTAGCAGTGACTAACTGGTTAGCAATGATCTAACATATAGACTAGGAATAGCCAGGAATGTCGTAAGAATAGAACGGGTGATTATAGACAAATTAATGAGGTGCAAGACCGTCATTTCGGCTTAAGGGCCCTAAGAGAGCGATTCTCCAGTTCCGGGCCAATTGTTCATTACTGGTTGGGTAATGATGGTTGTCCTTGTTACTCTTCGAACAATTCATTGCCCAATTAAGGCTTTCAGATTCCAATCCAATCGACCACATTAGTGTTACCGCTTACGGCTCAACACCGAGAGCAACATTTAGTGTTGCAATTTGGATCACACTAGAATTTGCAGTATTCACTAACGAATCTCAATTCTGTATAGGTATGCATGACGGCCGGATGAAAGTCAAGCGAATACGTGAGGAACGTTAAATTTTCTTGTTAAATTGTTGCAATGCGCTGTTGCCAAGCCTATTTTGTTCGGTTTGAAATTAACGCAAATCTTATATATAAATACTGAACACACGATAAAGCCGACAGCTAACCATATGACGTCACGTCCCTGATTCGACGGATCAAATATATGACCTTTAAAGCCTTTAAAGAAGCAATTTTAGTTTCTCAGTACGTGGCGCGCGTACTGAATAAATAAAATATACTAAAACTTGCAAATATCTTTTATCCCATTGATAAAAAATCGCTGACGAAATAAACAAAATGGATTAAAATTACCGGTTACGTCAACCTCACGTCTACACCAACAAGAAAACTTTCTTTTAAGCTAACTTATGTTTTGAAAAAAATATTGCTAAGGAACGATAACGTCAACATCGAAAGATGATGTAAAATTGCATTGCTTTTTAATTTACTTCTTCCAGCTCTGGTCTCTATTTATATATCTAAGTTTAAATTACCAATCTATTCTGTACAGGTTAAGTTTGTGAGATGTGTTGGTATTCCTTTCGAAAAGGACTACATGTATCGATTGTTTTTAAGTAACCTGGAGTTACGTTTCTGATTGATACCTATTATTGCTTTAATGAGACTACTTTAATCCCTAACTCAATCACGCATTAAAATTTACCGGCAACAGGGTTACTTTTTATTAAAAGAATTGCAATATAAGTTAGGCAATAATCAAATAATTGATGCCTACGGAGTTTACAAAATTGGCCAAACCATAATGGATTGGGGTTGCTGGAAAATGTAGAAGAAAAATCTACACTACACATTAATTACCAATTGTTAAGCCCGAGCGTGCGTAAATGCAGAACCCTATATAAAAGAGGTTTTGAAATGCAACTCCATCGAAGGTCTAGATCGATCGTTCTTTGGTTGTATTTATCAAAAGAAAGAAGTACAGGAAAATCAGAATAAAAGTAGTTTGAGAAAAATTTATATTAATTTTGAAATTTGGAAGATGACTGTCTATCTTTCGTAATAAATAATAAGATCACCATTCTAGAAATCCAGTTATTTCCAAGGAATAGCACTTTTAAATAACAGTTATTACCTCTTGTTTGCAAAGAAACTTATAAATTACAAATTTCATTTCAAATAGTTTTCCCAAAAATTGCACCAGAACAAGTTATTTACAAAAAGTCGCTTTGTTTGACTAATGACGTATCTTGGCATCTTAAAAATGAGATATTACGAGGAGTGGGTATAAAAGAACACGACTGATGCTGTAAAAACTTTTATTTTAAGTTTATATATATTTATTTGTTATATCTTTCAATATTCCCTCCCTCCTCCCCACCCGGCGATCCCTACACCGCTGCATTCGAATTTTCCATACTTCAAAAGTCTCATGTACGCCCGTTCATGACGCGTGACATTTTTTCTGTCACAGCTTCAAGATCGAAAATCATTTCAATTTAATGAAAAATTGACCTTAGAGGATGGATAAAAGTCACATGGTGTCAGTTAAGGTGAATAAGACGGAAGGTCTAACGTGAAATGTTATGCTTGGCTAGAAACGTCTCCTCAGACAATGCAGTGTGTGCCGGCGCGTTGTCCTGATAACTTGTTTATCCAAAATTCGCATCCTTTTTTCTGATTCTTCCCGGAGTTGAGCAAGAACCTCAACGTAGTATCGTTGATTAACAGTTTCACCTTCAGGAACCTAGTGACGATACGTAATGGTTAGTGTATCATAAAAAACAACCATCATTGCTTTGACCTTTGACCTGCTAATTCGACGTCTTTTCGGTTGTTTTGGAAACCCTGAAACCAACTCCAAAATCCGCGCATGTGATAAACATGCATTGCTATACACTTCTTTTAACAAAAAATAAGTTTCAGTAGCGTTTTTATCAAGCTTCATTTAAAATTTAACGACCATTTATTGCAGTATTAAAACAAGTGTTATTCTTCCTGCAAACTAAAAAAATGGATCTTATACAAACGAAGGCCACAGTCGAACTAATTCACAAAAGGGACGCAATCGAAAGAAAAGATTTAACGATTCACAACCTTCTATCGTGTGACTTTGGCGCATACGTAGTTTCTCTGTAGTGGCATATTATGTCATTTGATAGCCACTATCCCGATGAAGAATGTATAGATTTTTAGGTTGCAAAAATTTATAAATATTGTTTATAATTTTAATTATCAAAATATTACACCCATGAAAGGGCTTTTACTCTGGATGAATTTTTATTATTGGTAGCTATCACGGCAAATATAATATGCTGTTGAAGACGTATTCATAGTGCTTGGATTTGACTTCCACAAAAATATTAATTAAGAATTGTATGTATTAAATTATGGAATTTAGTAAATTAAATTGCGGAGGGAGTTCCAAGTAATGCAATTAGGTTCGAGAATGGAAGGAATTGCAGACGGACGTGATTTTCAGAAATATTCAGTTTATATATCTCCCGAGCGAACAGTTACAAGCCGCCCATAATTATATTAAATCCTTTAACATTAGGAATTCAGCAAGTTATCTCAGTTTCTAATTACTCAACCAAAAGCTATTGCATAAAGATATTTATGAAATGTCATTCCGCATACAAATATCAATACTAATTTATTTAAATATAAAGTTGTTTGAAAATATTTGGAAAGCAATGCCTTTGCAACTTTGTCATCAAATAAGTATTGTGATATGCAACAGAAGGAACACTATAGTTATGACTGTTGTTATGTAATAACAGTATGTGATAGTGGCTTACATATTTAATCATGGAAGAAACATTTACAAGACACCCTTAAAGTATGATGTAAGGACGAGTGCTCCTGAGCTCGCCGAGTCCTATAAAATAGCTGAAATGAATGTTATATATAACCTGTTAGATTGTCACAAAAGCATGAATTGTGAAGTTTTACTTAAAAGCCCCGTCTAGGCGTCAATAGGAAATTTTTCTTTCTCAAGTTAACCTGCGGGCCGATGAGATGGAATAAATGGCTAAACTAAGTGGAAAAATTGCTGAGGGTGGTTAAGACCGCGGAGGCATGAGTAAAAGGGCTAAGGGTTAAGAGTCAATCTAAACAAGGGAGAGGGCATCACCTAAATGTGAATGGAAGTGAATAAAGAGAGAGGGGGTTAGGGGCCTTTTTAAACAAAAGATTAAACTTCACGGAAGTTACTAAATTCTGCAATGGAATACATTAATTTTTGCTGAACACTAATCTTTTTTAATATTTCTAAGCTCTGTAAATCTAAAATAAGTAAAACAAACACTTGCTCCAACATTAAATTGAATAACATAAACAAAGAACTACCTGGTGCCAACAACCAATAATACTCTCACTAACTGATTAACCTCATACCACATCAATAAAAAATAATGGATATATACACATATGATTTTGAAACCGAATTATTTACTTATCTTTGGATTCGCTTTTAGAAGAACTTCCAATTTTGGAGGTGTACGCTAGGAGTCTCTAGATTATCGACCACCAACCACCATTCTCGCTTATATGCAAACAAACACAATGACTCTTCCAGATTTTACACAAATAAAATTTAACAATCTAGCATTAGGTTAAAATTCATACGTAAGTTGTCGTGCTGCAAATGGTGTTACCCAAAAGAATTTAATTTTATAAATTATTAAAGACACCCCTTATGGATCAGATATTAAGTCATTACTTAAAACAAAGAACATGCACGATCAGGTGGATTGTACCAGTCAACACTATGAGGGTGTCGAGTTTTCTACTTTCAAACACGTGACAATTAATCTATTACTTGATCCCCAACAACTGGGTTATATTACGGGCCTACCGCAACCGTAACGAGATTTCCGTTCATCCTCTAGACAGTAACTCCCAAATTCATTGGCATTAATTAATACTTCTAAAACGTAAACAACAAAAGAGGATGCCTCAACCTACAACAGAATGATTAACCACGTGCAGCACGTGACGCTATTAGCGAAGATCAACAATCAAAACTCAGCACTTGTATTATAACTTCCCCTGAACCACCAAACTAAACGATCGATTAACTATGGCCTTGTAACTACATATTTCATGTAAGAACTGAATAAATCCGCTCTAAGCGATTTGTTTCATATCACCAAAACTCCACTTGACAAACTTCACTTCATAAACGTCACAGACCTCCGGCCCTCTTGATTACCTCCAAAAAAAACTGTCGAAATTATGAAGGGATGTGCGGCCAATGCGCTCTTTGTTATATTTTAAACTGATGAATTATTTACACAAACTAAGAGACTTTATATACATATTTCTTTAATATAAGGTAACAAAATAAACGGAACGTTACAAGCGGATAGTATCTGATCACAAAATATACAAGTGCTTGTATTATGGACGGACAAATACGTCGTGCATTTTAAACGTGATTAAATGCAAAGCTGATACAGGTGACTGTAAAAATGGGATGACCCTCGGACACATAGAGGGTGGATAATGATTAGAAAACAGATTGACAGTCGACGAAAGAGATGTTACTATTACATATCGAACCGTTGAAAGCAAGACATGTTGTGGTATTCCGTTCAAGGGGATTTGTCAAAATGAAACAGTTCGGCTATGGGGTTAGTCCGAGTGGTTTCAACGTGGTGCTACTCTCGGAATTTAAAGTAATCGATATCGGTACCGACGAATGAGTGTTAAGTTTAGACAGTTACTGCTCCAAGCAACGTGGTATTTGTGATACGGTAGTGCAAAGACAGACAATGAAGAAATAATCAACAGATCACTAGAATTGTTTTTTTTTGTTTAATTTATTATGAAAAAGGGACATTGTAATTTAGTTGAAAATTTTATTATCTGATTAAATTACTGCAGTTGGTAACTTTTAATAAAAGATAAATGTAAATTGAAATTTATTTTAGAAGGTAGATATGTAAGTTCACTTGTTTTGACTATTCTATTGTAATAGAAATCAGGTGAAGCAGTAGGAAAAGGTTTTTCTTCAATTTTGTTTAAACTGAGGTGAGATTTTTTGAAAAAGGATTCCATCTCACCAGGAGGTCGAAATAATCAGGCATCACTAGGAACACTCGTCTTCTAGCAGATCATAATCTAGATTAGACGAGTTAGCGCCTCTTAATCCATTCTAAGCACCCATCTCGCCGCGAAGTGTTAATGCATTCTGATCAGCTCTAAGATTTCGAACTACTCAAGAAAAATACGATATGCCAAGAATTAACAAACATGGTAACAAGTTCTAAAACAAGGAAAATGAGCAAATTCGAATTGTTTACATTAGAATAGTTCAAGGATTTGTTAATTCCAAAATCCTTAAATAAACTACAGCTGATAGTGAAATAAATACGCCACACGCTGAGGTAGATAATGACATCCTGAAATAGGAGATAATGTCAAATTGGTCTTAACTATTTAAATAACTAATATTTTATTTAAACTAGTAGTCAACTCTCTGAAAAAACTGGTATCCATAGTGTTCATAAATAAAGAAATTAAATGTTTAAAATTTTTATTTCGTTGGTGTTTTGTTGCTCAGGTTATTTGATGCTAAAAATAAGTTTGCTTGTAACGTAGCAAATGCTGGAAATTCTGTAGAAGAAGATTCATTAGCTATAAAATCGCAAGAAATGTATTTAAAGGCATTTAGTGTTCTATGATTAGTGTCGGGAACACTAACAGAAAACAAAGTTTTCGCGTGCTTTGAAAAACATAAGATTTATAAACCTGGAATTTCTGGAATTCCTTCCAATACTTCAATCAGTCATACTAATAAAAAATAATGTGAACATTACTAAATTTTGTAAGCGTATGGCTTCTTTTTGTAAAAGAATCGACTGCGCGCGTGCCCATTGAAACATTTTTTGCTTCCACTCGTTGGATACAAGTGAAGCTTTACTTGTTCGCGGCTAAGTCTGGGAATTACCCCAAGGGTGAGCAATGAGAAAGGGCGTGGGGATGATATAAACTCTACAATAAGCTAACATAAAAAAAAAAGGGGAATTGAGCGCCACTGTATCTATATGGATGATAACACAAGAAATTCAATACTCCTATGAGAAGATACAGAAACTCATGGGATATAAGCACCATAAAAACTTACAACTTAATGAACTAACACATCTGGAAACCTCTGGAGCATACTTACAACCTCTTCAATCTCGATGATCCTGAAAGAAAAAGTACACAACAAATTTTCTATTAAAAAGACACTGTTTGTGCTTTTTAATAAAAAAGCATACTAATAATTACGGGTGGATAATGTTGAGATTACCACACCAAAGGTATTTGAATCAAAAATGAATACCTAGAACAAATTAAAAATTAAAATTAATTGTGCATGGAATAAAAACTTGTGTCCAAAAATGAAATTTAATATAGTTTCTCTCTTTTCGTTTTGTTCGAATATGATTACAAATACAAAATAATGAAATTGAATTCTTTATAAATCTGTCTTGACATAACAAGACCTTAATTTTAATAATATTTCATAACAAAATTTCTGATACCAAATGGACAGATCTGTTTATTGGTTTACATGTATTTCACATCAGTTTAATTTATTTCTTTAAAAAAAATTAAATCACGTGCAGCTAACTATTTTAACACATGGATGCTCCGCGTGTCTTACAAAATTATTTTAATAGTATTTCTTAACAATTATATTCCACGTTGTTCTTCGTGCAAAAAATTTAGTATAATTAAACAATCTTCGATTACAATTTTATGTGAGTACTTTCAAAGTCTCATAAACATAACAAAAGAAAGGTTTGATACCTGTTTTTAATGAAGCTGTTACCCCTAGTTATCGAACTGCGAAGCACATTTTCTGGAATCCGCTTACTAACTTGTTGCAACAAAACATCAAACAAAAGCTATGCGCTCTCAATAAACGAACGTTGTCCCAATCTCTTCACATGTATTTCTAGTTACTTGATGCGCGTTAATAAATACCGACTCGAACCATTTTAAGAAGAAGCGTGGTCTAGTGCTTTGCCGGAGTCACAGGAATGAATCTTCCGTGTCCCAAGACGACCAGCCCTCCTGTCTCTACTTCGGCACGCCTATTCTGAGGCCCCACTTATGAAAAACTTGGGAGCCCATCTGTATATGACGCAGTCTGGACTACATTCTCAAATACAATGGCTGACTTGGTTATTCATTCCGAGCAAGTAAGAAACGGCTCATCTGCTTTTCGCGTCACCTCGTGATCGTATTCACGCAAGCGCTATCCTAATTTTAACGACTGAAAGTATATAATCCGCCTGTAGATTAGGCAACACAAACGACTACTTCTCTTTTAAATATGTTTTCTGAGTGTATATTATTATTAAATATTTCTGTGTAAAGCATTTAAGCTAATTAAACGGTCATGATTTCCTGTTCTATTGTGGAATTGTTTCTTTCAGATATAACAGTATCAAATACAAGAATCAAATATCACAGACTAAAATTGCACAGATATGATTCTTCCAAAAATAGTGCTACAGAATATATATTCGTTACCCAGCCCCCGAACAAAAAAGAAAGAAACTTTGAGATTAACTATATGTTAATATATACTTAAACGAGAAGTTTTTTATTATAGACAAAGACGAAACTACTACCTAAACAAAAGATAGGTACCAGAAATACCATTATAACAAACCCAAACAAACTAAAATAAACTTGAAACTTGATCTCCGAGCAAAAAAAAATGTACGAGTGACCTTACAAATAGTAAATAGAAAATAAGGGAGCAAACAAGCGAGTGAGTAGGTAACTCTGCGTACCACACATCGGTTAGGGATCAAAATAAGTAGGACATAATCGGTAGAAAGACATAATCGGTAAAAGTCAAAATATTGAGGTCAAATACTCACGAGTTGCAACCTAACAAGGAACAAAACTACTATGTTCGCGGAACTTAAACTAAAACTCAAATAAAACCTCAACGCAAACCGCCGTAAAGCAACAAACAAATTTTCTTCCTTACCAGTAACCTTAACACTATTAACATAAAATCGAAAAACTCATTCCTAAGTATATACATATCGATAGCTTTACAAAAATGTTTTCACTGCTGCTGATCAAAAAAGAATCCAGCACAGAAATCACAAAAAAACGCTGCTTTAACAAAAAAAAATTTTTTTCTTTCTTTTAGTCTCACTAATAGTAAACGAAATCGAAAGACCCTCATCAAACTATATGGATATCAGCAATCATCTAAAAATGTTTTACTTCTTGACGATGAAAAAAAATATCCAACAATAAAGTAGCAACACTAACTAGCTACCGCTTCTACAAAAAAAATAGTTCGCACATCGAACCAATATTCTTTTTATCAGGACACTCCAAAAAATTTTCAACGCTACAGTGGCCGCACCAAATATTTTGAATCAACTCGCCTCAAAAAAAAATTACCACCTAAGCATCTCGCTTACTCTAAACACGACAGCACACAAGTGACCATCTCGAATACGAATCCCACTTAAGTGATCACTCACATAACCTAGAATAAACACACGCACAAAAATGAAACAACAAATATTTGCGTGGTCCCACCACAACCAGAATAACTACATTTACTAAATAACCTACTAGTCGGCCTTACCTATTTAAAATAAATAATTTGTTAATACGCATGAAATAACCAACACTACCGCGATTCTACTACGAACTAAAGCGAAAACGCAGACAAAATTACATTTTTATCTGAACTAACTACTTAAACTAAATAATCCAAAAACACATTTCTTGGAGAATAAAACTACTTGAAATAACTGGCGATTTCCATGAGCAACAAGGTACCAGAAAAGCTTTCAATTAATCACCTCCATTCAACTAAAAAAATCATAAACGACGAATTAATCCAGAGGGGGATAGTCTGGGCTGATGGCGGAATAGGGTTTCAGATCTTTAATTTGCCATCTACCTGCTCTCGATCCGTCCAAATTAACCAAATCATACACCACACTCGAGCACCTCTGTTTAACTATACTCAAAACAAACTTTGGGGCAAGTTTAGCAGAAAACTTATTACTCGCATTCGACAATACTTTATTGGCCCTCCACACTTTACTACCAACCTCAAAAGAAATATTTCTCCTCCTTAAATTATATTGATTGCTCGAACGTTCATAAGCTAAATGCAGTTTTGTTCGGGCATTTTCAAATACCTTAAAAATACCTTGACGATCTGAAGTATATAATGGGCGACTACCAGGAATGATTTCGACATTATTTTTGGGAGTAAATCCACTGCCATAAAGCTTACCAGTGATGGGGACGTGTCGGCCAAACCAAGAAATTCGGGGTATAACTCGTCGACTCATGTTTAGCAGAATTAATTGCAAATTGGATTTGTGCCAACTCAGTATCCCATGTATCATACTCTTCAAGATAAGACCGAATGGCTGTCCCTACAGTTCTATTAATTCTCTCGACAAAATTACATTGCGGCGCATAGACAGCATTATACCATATTTTCTGAATTTCAAACCTATTACATAACGACCTAAAAATTCGACCAGCTAAATTTGAACCATTATCGTAAATAATGAATTGTGGCACCCCAAACACTAAGAAGACCTTTTGTTCCATAAACTGTTCTATAACGTGTGACTTTGCACTGCGTAAAGGATGTAAAATTGTATATTTTGAAAACCAATCTCCGACTACCAAAAGCCATTTAAATCCTAATTTCGACCGAGGGAATGGACCCATGAGATCCAATGCAATTATCTGAAATGGAAATTTAGCTTCTTTCTCTTTTCCCATTAAACCTAAAGGACCTGCATTAGAAGACTTTTGTGCCCCACACACTAGGCATGCACGACAAAATTTCAGCACATCGACGTTCATTTTTGGCCAATAATAATTTTCCTGAACTCTGGCGATAGTCTTCGAAAATCCAAAATGTCCCGCAACTGAGGGATCATGACATGATCTGACAACATCTTCCCGTTGGGCTTTCGGAACTAAATATTTCCACTCTATGATGTTAGATGATAAAGGCAAGTTCGACGGAATAAACTTAAAAACAAACTCATTCTCAACTTTCCATTGAGGGTATTTCTCAGGTGACGTCAAATCTTATCACGTAATGACACATACCAATTTTCTAAATCATCAAGCTTGACCTCTATTAAATTTACGATATGATGTTTTTCTGGAATTTCACGACTAAGACAATCGGGATCAATATTAACTTTACTTTTTCTATGAACTTCGCAAACAATGATAACTTTAGACGTAATAAAATTTATATATTAAATTGCTTTCAACTTTCCATTGAGAATAACAATAACTAAATGTTCTGGTACACTCTTACAGTACTCGTAATCAAACTGTTAAGAAAAACTAAAGTGCTTCACAACGCATAAACTTGCTAGAATGACAAACTCCTCTATGAGCCTCACCTAGACTAATAAACAAAAAAATTACATCATAACTAACCTCCAATAATGATGACAAAACTGCTAGAGCGACAAACTTACCACGAGTCTCGTTTAGACTTATGTAATGCTGAGCGACCAACTCTCCATGAGTCTCGTCTAGACTAATATACCGCTATCCGACAAACTACTACAAGTCTCACTTAGACTAAATAGAACTTAACATACTGCGTTGCAATGCGGATATAAATAAAAAAATTGCTACCAAATCAAATCAAATCAAAAACGTGCCGATGCGAAAGAGCAACTTTTCAAACAACATTTCAACAGTAAAAACTAGTGTACCAAATTCTTAAAGCATTATTTTTTAAATCAAGAAATTAAACAAACAACTATTATAACTAATATGAATGGAAGATGAACCTACTATCGATGTAGTACATCCAGAATCAAATAAACCTATACTATCTATATCAAACAACTTTACTATCACATATGGTCGATTATCACCAGATTTTTCAATAAATAACGAATCAGTCTTGGGTTGTGAATTAGTATGACAAAGATTTTTTACTACACTTAACCAATCTGACCACTCTTTTTTACTAAAATAATTCTTCTGCTCACAAATCATAATTGCTGCCTTTTTTAACCAGTTCAACTCTGAAATAACGAAAATTTTACTTTAATACAAACTTATACCTATTACAACATTTAGACAACTATCGAATAAAACTTTGAGGTTCCAGACACGACATGAGTACTATGAAAAAATTTTAACCTAACTATTTTTGAGTTTATCACAAGCCAATAAGTTAAATGATATTGTAACAACTTAATCTTACCAATCGAGCAAACCTTTTAAATGACCATCGAGTCCCACGTTGGGCGCCAGTGAAACATTTTTTGCTTCCACTCGTTGGATACAAGTGAAGCTTTACTTGTTCGCGGCTAAGTCTGGGAATTACCCCAAGGGTGAGCAATGAGAAAGGGCGTAGGGATGGTATAAACTCTACAATAAGCTAACATAAAAATAAAAAGGGGAATTGAGCGCCACTGTATCTACATGGATGATAACACAAGAAATTCAATACTCCTATGAGAAGATACAGAAACTCATGGGATATAAGCACCATAAAAACTTACAACTTAATAAACTAACACATCTGGAAACCTCTGGAGCATACTTACAACCTCTTCAATCTCGATGATCCTGAAAGAAAAAGTACACAACAAATTTTCTATTAAAAAGACACTGTTTGTGCTTTTTAATAAAAAAGCATACTAATAATTACGGGTGGATAATGTTGAGATTACCACACCAAAGGTATTTGAATCAAAAATGAATACCTAGAACAAATCAGTTGTAGCATATCTGTGTTTTTTTAAATTACTTCAGCATTCGTCTAATTTCATTATTCAAAAAATTTATTTTCTTTAAAAAAAAATTTATTAAAATTAATTGTGCATGGAATAAAAAACTTGAGTCCAAAAATGAAATTTAATATAGTTTCTTTCTTTTCGTTTTGTTCGAATATGATTACAAATACAAAATAATGAAATTGAATTCTTTATAAATCTGTCTTGACATAACAAGACCTTAATTTTAATAATATTTCATAACAAAATTTCTGATACCAAATGGACAGATCTGTTTATTGGTTTACATGTATTTCACATCAGTTTAATTTATTTCTTTAAAAAAATTTAAATCACGTGCAGCTAACTTGGATAAATAACATTTTAACTTATTCAAGTATAATGACCTTATTAAAATTTGACATCTGTAATGAACTTTTTAAAAAACAGGAAATGGACTTTAGAATCACAATATTTTAACACATAGATGCTCCGCGTGTCTTACAAAATTATTTTAATAGTATTTCTTAACAGTTATATTCCACGTTGTTCTTCGTGCACAAAATTTAGTATAATTAAACAATCTTCGATTACAATTTTATGCGAGCACTTTCAAAGTCTCATAAACATAACAAAAGAAAGGTTTGATACCTGTTTTTAATGAAGCTGTTACCCCTAGTTATCGAACTGCGAAGCACATTTTCTGGAATCCGCTTACTAACTTGTTGCAACAAAACATCGAACAAAAGCTATGCGCTCTCAATAAACGAACGTTGTCCCAATCTCTTTACATGTATTTCTAGTTACTTCATGCGCGTTAACAAATACCGACTCGAACCATTTTAAGAAGAAGCGTGATCTAGTGCCTTGCCGGAGTCACAGGAATGAATCTTCCGTGTCCCAAAACGATCGGCCCTCCTGTCTCTACTTCGGCACGCCTATTCTGAGGCCCCACTTACGAAAAACTTGGGAGCTCATCTGTATATGATGCAGTCTGGACTACATTCTCAAATACAATGGCTGACTTGGTTATTCATTCCGAGCAATTAAGGAACGGCTCATCTGCTTTTCGCGTCACCTCGTGACCGTATTCACGCAAGCGCTATCCTAATTTTAACGACTGAAAGGATATAATCCGCCTGTAGATTAGGCAACACAAACGACTAGTTCCCTTTTAAATATGTTTTCTGAGTGTATATTATTATTAAATATTTCTGGGTAAAGCATTTAAGCTAATTAAACGGTCATGATTTCCTGTTCCATTGTGGAATTGTTTCTTTCAGATATAACAGTATCAAATACAAGAATCAAATATCACAGACTAAAATTGCACAGATGTGATTCTTCCAAAAATAGTGCTACAGAATATATATTCGTTACAACATACAAATACACACACGCACACACGCACAACCGCAAGTTTCCACCCACACACAAACACACCCACGTGCACAAACAAATGCACGCTTGTAAAGTAAATGCAGCTTAAAAAATCTATCTCTTCAGAATTAATCAGCAACATTTAGAAACCATTCACGGACGTGTTAAAGCGACCTACAAGCTTTTCCTAAAAATTTTCATAATTGTATATCTTCCTTCGACAATTATTTTCAGGTTTCTTTAAAAATGCGATATTTTCACCCGAATATAACAACGAACGGTTCAGAAAAATTAACAAAAATATATCATGGGAGTAGTTGTAGAATACCAAAAACTCTTCGAGGGTTCAAACATGCCTTTATAATTACTGTTGGCACATCGTTAAAGCAAACGCTTTCGAAAATAAGAAGTCGGTTTGGTTTTATTAGAAATGTTTGTGATAGTACATGTTCAAAGGCGCCTAGTACTATAATGAAATCTGCACCTTTATAGAGGCCAAGTGTTACAATGAACGCTGTTACAAAAATTAATCAAAGAATTAATGAAGACTCGGATTAGGTACATTAAATGCTCTTCTAGTAGCAACAATTCCGAAAACTCAGCCAGTTGTATCAGTTATATAATCTGTAGCGGACTTTAGCAGGAATTTGCATTGCTGGGACTTCGTAGAGAGAAAACACTGCTTAACCGTAACTGCAACTATAGAAAAGTGGAAGAGTAGGAGAAAGTACCGAAAATCTTTAAAGTATCAAGAAGCACTGTAAACGAGGTGTGTAAATAAGTTCAAATCAAGCTTCATTCGAATACTTGTAGTTGTATAGTATTAGCTATATATAGCGGTGTATTCCAGAAAGTAAAGAACATCACGCTAAAGCCGTTAAAAATACAGGAAATTTAAACAAATACACCCATACAATTTAGAAACTGTTTATAAAAGTACCAGTATCACAATATATTTGACACCAGGCCCACTGTTGCAATGTTAGAAAAAGTCATTTATTAATGATTGAAAAAATCACTCTACAAAGCTTGAGTTTGGCCCAGAACACCGGAATCGTACTTTTTTAGTAGAATATTTGTCTCTTAGCAGAGGCTTAAAAATGATTTGCGGACAAAAATGTAAAAACAGAAAGAGTAAAGTTTACACCTACTGGGGAACACAAAACAGCTTTGAGAATGTACTCGAACAACTAAAAACGATTGTACTTTTTACCACTTCAGAAACTGGCACAATGCCATTGATCGAGAGAACATTATTTTTAACGATTCAATAAAAAGAAGAACTTGTTATTTGAACTTATTCACAAAAGTGAAGGTAACTTCTGTTCTTGATTTTTTATTAACCAAAATTGGCTATTAATATCACGACAACGAACAGCAGGAAAAGTAAAAGATTTTATATTCGGTGTGGGGGGCTCTTCCTTGCCGAGGCAAGGACATATACCTACTAAAAATCCACTCGAGATCCCTTGCCACAGACTTTATAGTGATCCCGTGACTAGCATACCTGGACTAGGTCCTTCACCGCTGTCGCGAATTGGAGAAAACATAACGTTACCTGCAATTTATTCCTTTCGGACGTCTGATGAAATCGCAGTAAAGACCATTGCCGGAGCATCGCCCTGGGGTGTCTATGTCGTTGCCATAGGACATCTTTATAGACCCCCAGAGCTCGTATGAGCTGGTTTTCGTGATCTTTTAGAGATCCGTAAAATCTCTCTGCGAACGACCGGAGCCATACCTTGACGTTTTGCAGACTAGCCTCTCTGTAAAGCTGAGCGTTTTGAATAAACCAGGAAGCTCCAAAAACTCCCCTTAGAGCGTTATTCTGGATCACTTAAAGCTTATGCATGTGCGTTTCTGCTGCGTTGCCCCACACCGCTAATGCGTATGCAAACATCGATCTGGTTATTGCCTTGTAGAACCCAAGCTTTTTTGAAACGTTTAACCTACTTCGGCGATTGGTCAAGGGGTATAGCAGAGCCATGACTCCCTTGGCCTTGTTTGCCGCATACCTGACGTTAGCTTTCCAAGTGAGCTTGGAATCAAGGATTACCTTTAGATACTTGACGTCTGGACGCCAAAGTATCGGTTCGCCGAATGCTCTGACGTCGTCTCCAGGTTGATGACGTTGCTTCGAGAAGAAAACTGCAGTGCTCTTTTCTGGATTGACCTCGACTCGCCAAAGTCTTAAACACTACCCGAGAGCGTCTATCGCTGTTTGCAGTCTCTGCATGATGAGGTGCGGAGCACGGGATTTGGCTAGAATGGCTGTGTCGTCGTCGTATAGTGCCTTCCTAGTGTCTGCCGTTTCCGGTAGGTCACTCACGAAGATGCCGAAAAGTGCCCGCTAGAGGAAAAGCCTTGGAGGACCCCATCCCTGATTCTCCACCTTGTCGATCGCACTTCGTCTGCCTGATGCAAAACCATCTATCGTGTAGATAGGATTTTGTTAGTTGGACGAGAGCGCCTGGTAACCCTTTCTCCGGCATCTTGTAGAGTAGGCCATAATGCCAAACCTTGCCGAAAGCTTTAGACACGTCCAGGAACAGTGCGTCTCTGGCTGCCTCTCCACCGCTAGGGGTGGGTTGGACTGCCTAAGCAGGTGTCTCCTCAACTTACGTAAGGGCTGGGCTCTTGGCTGTCGGTGTAGAGACGGCCGTAACCGAGCGGTTGGCGATGCAGGAAAATTTCTATTGCATCTTTTTTTGCAGGTCAAATAACTTTTGGTATTTTGTGCTTATCAAAAAAATTTTGTTTTTTAGTTCTACTTTTTTCAGTCATACTGTCATTGATTCTTTTTCGTTTTCTGGGCTCACCATTTCTTTTATAAACCAAAGCCACTCTTAATATGGTATCAATTTAAAGAATAAATATAAGCCGTGTCTGGAGTAAGGTTGTTAATACCAACATTTAATGATTTTGACGCGGAATATATTTTACAACAATATTATATATTATGTTTATTGTCCATATTTTATTTTATTTTTCACATTTACGGCCACTTAGCATATTCTTTTAAATCACCGATAGACTCCGAAGTTTGTAACAAAATAACGTAATCTATGTCATCGGATACGTGTAATTTTATATTAGATTCCTCATTTTCAGAAAGATTTTCCGTTTATTATGCAAGCACTGGATTCAAGGCAAGGTTCATCAACAATTTACGATGTCGGCCAATATATGACTTCGCCAACTATAAATATTTACTTCAATACATTTGTACTTGCTTTGATGCTATTTTAGAGCTAGACGCATGGTTTGTTAGTTGATTCGGTTTAAATACAATAAAGTGCATAGAATTCAAGAAATGAAAACAGAAATAATCACTTATCCTCGGTTAGTTGTGTTGAGCCAGAAAATAAGGCAATATTAAGAAGGGAAATGTGGAAGTATTATTTGTACTAACCACTTTACACAGACGTTATCTGAGCAGGTTTTATTACTGACTGTAAGCGATAGACTCTAAGAACTTTATTATTAGAGTTGAATTAGTACCGTAACGAAAGACAGTCGTTGTTATACTAGCAGGCGGTTAACGACACGAAGCGAATAGTTGCGAATTAATAAGAAACTATTAAAAAGCGCAAACAACATTAATATCTAGAATACAAAGACAATTTTTAAAGTCTTGCATGGATATAAGAATTTATTTAATTAAAACTACACACCATAATAATTATCCCCATTAGTATTTAGTATTTTCTATGTCTTAGTTTTTTGTTTGTATTAATTAAGTTTTGTTACACACAAATACACAGCACAAAACTACGGTTTGTATGTAGTTTGCAGAAATTGTAGACAATCTTTCTAGTTTTCTACTTACAACCAAGACGATTAAAATAGTGTAACTACTTACTACGCGTGTTTAATTTACTGCTAAATATTAAGGTCAAAATCTTTTATTTTGACAATCCCTCTAGTGTCTGTATGTAAAAGTTTTATGATGTTATGTTAGGTGACAAAAACGCAACTGCAAAATTTTTTGTAGTTGCTGCTTTCAGTACTAAAATTTGCAGTTACTACTATTTAAACTAACAAACAAGCATTAACTTTAGATACGCCTAAAATACAAATGATTAAATCTCATATCGTAGTGCAGTTGTGTCTTTCCTATTTAACAAACATAAATAATTTAGGTTAGTATTCTTTAGCGGTAATTAGGGATGGACACGAACCAAACAGGTTCGAGGTTTGGTTTGAGGTTCGGTTCGATTTTTCGAACCGAACCAAACCGAACCGGACATTTTATTTTCGAACCGGACCGGCAAATTTTTCGAACCGAACAGAACCTAGCTCAAGTTTCTGTTCGGTCCGGTTCGGTTCGAAAGGTTCGATTTTTTAAATAAAAATTTAGTTTAAAAATTTAATTTTCACTAAAAACATAACAATCTTAATTTCTCCCAAATGCACATTTTAAAAATTTCTACTAGCAAGCGTATAAGAATTAGAACGATTTTCTAATGTACATGCTCATCGAGTTTTAAGCCAATATGTAAAAAATGTAATAGATATTAGTATTACACATCTAATAAATTTTGTCATCGAGGCACGTTTGTACATTAAAAAATTCTAGATTAGTTCGATTTGTTTAATGCTCCGTATTTAAAATGGTTGTTTATTTATAACTAGTATTAGATATTAAACAAACTCGAAATGATTTTGAAAAATTGGTTTTAAAAACAAGCTTATTTTATTTAATGAACAGAAGTCGTGTTGAAAACCATTTTAAACATATACAAGCCAAGGTCACGGTCTAGAGACTACAGAAATTTTCAGAATAAACGAAATAATTAAATTTTTAATTAAGTATGATTACTAATCCATCATTTTGAATTTTTTACTTTTATATGAAAAACTAGCTCTCTATTATTATTAAATAATGTGACCTTGTAGCAAAAACTAATCTCCTTTTCTTTTGTACAAAATCGCTCAACAAATGGTGTTACAAAACGCATGGTACCATAATATTTACTGTTTATTTAGTGTGGCCATTACCATCAACGTCTTTAGAAGTAGCCGATACTCCAGAAGAATGACCCCGAACTTTCTCTCACAATCAATGCCGACATAAAATAACACAGTATAATGCAAATAATAAGCATACATAATGCCCGTGCCATAAATACTGTTATATTTTATTATGAAAAACGTAAGCGCGGTTTGAGGTAGATTTACGATTCTTTCCGAGAACCATCTGATATTGTCTTTTAAAAGAAATAATAATAATAATAAAGATAAACTGACAAACAGCTTTTTATTTGTACTGTTTAAGAAATCAGCAACACCTTATTGTCTTAATACTCTTTTTATACTAACTAAAACTAAAATAAAAGTAATCGCAAATATCGTGTGTTATCGTTCTCGCACGGTAAAATGACATTAGTAATAATCATCAATTATTAAAACATTTTAAATTATAGAGTTGGCTTTCACTATTAACCTAATTGTAATTACGCTTTGCTAAAGAGAGTACGTATTAAAAAATCAAACCTGGACAAATCGTATTAATATGATTTATGCTAGTAAAATCTAAAACAAATTAATGTTGGGTTTATTTGAAAATAGCAGCTACTAAATATAAAAACTACATTAAACATTTAAATTGTTGTAGTTGAACGTACTAGTTGTTTAAAATATCAAAATGTCAAACCGGTTCGGTTCCGTTCGAGGTTTGGTTCGTTTTTTTCGAACCGAACCGAACCGAACCGGAATATATTTTTTTAACCAAACCTCGAACCAAACCGGACTAAAAAGTTTTCGAACCGAACCGAACCTAGGGCAAGGTTCGGTTCGGTTCGGTTCGAATCCATCACTAGCGGCAATATCGCGATTTTCAAAACATTTGTAGATACGTTCTTTTGAATTAACAGGGCAGATGACAGAGCACTATGAATTAGTAATACAGAAACAAAGATTTCTTGCAATATAGAAAGTCAGTTCTAACCGTACTAATAGATTAAAAGCAAAATAAATCAATTTCTATTAATTTAGTTATGGTCAATTTCTTCTCAGATTTTGTTTTATTCAGAGGATTATTCTGGATGTAGAACAACGGTCATTACGAGCCATTAATTAAAAGTACAAACTTTTTGAACAATAGCACTTAAATTCAATGTTGGTAATACGGTTCGGTTTATCACTGATGCAATTTCCTCTGCTTTTATAACAGCTATAAATTTGGTCTTCCTATTTTGCTATTTGACTTTAGAACCGACAATCCTCTCCCCAAAAAAAACTAATAAATGAACGGAGTGGATTATAAAATTTGATAGTTTACCTGCAGCTTCCGCTACAGCAGTTTAATAATTCTGCTCTAAATTAATTTTCTGCGCTTTAATCTTATAGAGGTTCGAGTTTCATAAAGTTAATAGGAATTGTTAAAATCGAATTTCATTCTCTTCGCATGGAAAACTACTGCATTGCGATAGCGATTTTATAAGCACGATTAAATCTAAAACGACCTGATTATTCGACTTTGCTATGGTCCGTTAGGTTATATACAAATGTCCTGTAAGAGGCTTATGTAAATGGAAATTGGGTAATATTACACGACTTTGGAAGCAAGAACTAAATTTAAATATCCTTTATGTAAGCGGGGGTAGCGTTAGTTCTAACGCCCAAATGTGTGATGTATTATTACCAAGAGGAGACGCTGATACGTAAATTAAAATTGTACCTTTTGAGCTAAATAAATATATGACATAAGAAATAACGCAATCAGTTACACGTATTAGAAAAAATATTATGTATGTGTAGGAAATACAAAAACATGATGTAGATATAAACACAATGTAATTTAAAATAATAATTAGTGTTAAAAGAAATCAAAGTATAAAAGCAGTAGTAAGATCCTTATACTTCCCTCCCTATCGCCCTTTTTCTACAAATTTTTTTGTTTCTTTCTAATCTTTTTACCCGTGTTGAGTGGTTTAGTCCTTACTTATTTTGACTTCACTGATTATTGACTTTACCAATTTTATTTCCCTTTGGGACGTGTGATACGCGTTAGATATCCCACCACTCAAACAATTTTTCTCAAACATTTTTTTTCTTAAACATTTTTTTCTCAAACATTTTTTTTCTCAAACATTTTTTTTCTTAAACATTTTTTTTCTCAAACATTTTTTTTCACAAACTTTTTTTTCAGACATTTTTTTATTTTCTTTTAATAAGTTTTTCACTTCAATCCAATTTTAGATTTTATAAAAAAATTAATGTTCATATATTTTTTTTTCTTTTGTTCCGGGGCAGTGTAACATGTCATTTTACCTATGGTAAATGCCACGTTTCAGCTTGATTTATCTCTCCCTTTAAACCTCAGATTTTACTTTAAAAAGTCTATTGAACCTTAATATACATTTTTACTTTTAATAGATTTATTATAATCACAGAATATAGAAAGGTTATAGTACTTCATAAAGTACCGTGTTTGTTTTCTAATGTTCATACTTGTTTGTAAAGTTGCCTACAATCCAGTATTCTTGGTATTTATTTTCACACTTCTACTTTGCAGAAGAGCTCTGTAGTTTTCTTTCCTTACAATTCCAAATACCCCGCTCTGATAATTGAGACAGATGTTTGCCTGTCAAAACTTTCTGATAAAGTTTCATTTCTTGTCTTGGTTCTGTGCACAACAGGTCGTTTTAAATTCCTGTTGATAAAAATTGACCATGCGGTCGTATCAAGTATGTATTCTTTTGTTAAATAATAAATGTGTAATCACTTAAATATTATTACAGATATCTTGCCTAGCGTTTCCTTTTCCTTCATAAACTACAAATCCCACCGGATTACTTTTCCGATGGTAAGAATTTAATAGATATATTTTATAATTCCTTTTCACTTGTTTTTGCGTGTTAACTAATTCACGTATTATATTTTAGGGTCGTTCTCTACCCTCATGTTTTCCTACATTTTTTTATCTTACGTTCCATATTGATGCAGATTTGCCTTGCTGTCGCTTACAATAAGATGACAATACCGTTATATTTTAAATTACGCTACCTCAACATACAATTTTAGTTTTGTTTAATTATTCTCTTAAAATTTGGTTTAATATGGATCTATGAAGTTAAACACGGAATGTTTTTCAACTTGTTTGAATGCTAGCGAATTCTACCTCATCACTTGTTTTTGATGTTACCTGGGACTCCTGCAGTTTCTACACATTTGATTTGGATTTCTACAGATGTTCCGTTCAAAGAATTTCAGGGTAACAAAATATGTTATTCAATGCACATGTCAGGTATGACAAATTAAAATATTATTTATCTACTCAAAATTAAATGAACTAATTTATGCCATATTAAATTTTCTCTTTATTTTACACTTGTAAAATATATTAATCGTACTGATAAGTTATCTAGTATTTATAAGTATTAATTCTTTTTATACATAGCCTTACTGGACGCATACTGTCAACATGTAAGCCACATGTTTCATGAAACTTATGGTAGTCGAGTACATTTATTAATTTTGTTACGCATTTAAAAGCACAAGATACTTTTCTTAGTATAATTTGAACGTTTAGTTCACGTTAAATATTTTATCGACTTTTTATATGTTACGTTCACATATTTAAAAACTCTCTTAAACTAATATAGCTACATTTACTAGTTGCATAAAAACAAGTATCAAAATCTTTACTGATCTATTTATTTTATATGACTTCATAGAACATTTATGATGTTTTTGTTCAAAACTTTATTTCTTTAAAATTTAATAAATACACTATATAACTTGTCATAGTTTCTCACAGTTGTTTATTTTACAGTCATTTATTCACAAATTTTCTCCCCTTCGAGATTTTAAGTCTCTTGCAGCCTCTGCAACCTCAACGGTCGATGCTAGCTGTGCCAGAGTGTAATTTTTTTTATGCTCTGTCGTGCGCCTATCCTTTTTATAACGCCTGAAAAAGGGTAGGGTGCAACTATTTTAGAGCTAGACGCATGGTTTGTTAGTTGATTCGGTTTAAATACAATAAAGTGCATAGAATTCAAGAAATGAAAACAGAAATAATCATTTATCCTCAGTTAGTTCGTGTTGAAGCTAAAAGTAAGGCAATATTAAGGAAAGGAAATGAAGAGTATTATTTATACTAACCATTTTACACAGACGTAGCCTGGGCAGGCTTTTTTACTCACTGTAAGCCATAGACTCTAAGAACTTCATTATTAGAGTTGAAATAGTTCCGTCACGAAAGACAGTCGTTACCATACTAGCAGGCGGTTAACGACACGAAGCGTATAATCGCGAGTTAATACGAAACTATTAAAAGACAATTTTTAAACTCTTGCATGGATATAAAAATTTATTTAATTAAAGCTACTCGCCATAATAATTATCCCAGTTAGTATTTAGTATTCTTTATGTCTTAGTTTGTTGTTTGTATTAAATAAGTTTTGTTAAACACAAATACACAGCACAAAACTACGGTTTGTATGTAGTTTGCAGAAATTGTAGACAATCTTTCTAGTTTTCTACTTACAACTAAGACGATTAAAATAACATGACTACTTAGTACGCGTGTTTAATTTACTGCTTAAAATTAAGGTTAAAATCTTTTATTTTGACAATCTCTCTAGTGTCTGTATGTAAAAGTTTTATGATGTTATGATAAGTAACAAAGCCGCAACTGCTGCTTTTAGTACTAAAATTTGCAGTTACTACTATTTGAACTAACAAACAAGCTTCAACTTCAGATACGCCTAAAATACAAATGATAAAATCTCGTATCGTAATGGAGTTGCGTCTCTCCTATTTAACAACATAAATAATTTAGGTTAGTATCGTTTAGCGGCAATATCTCAATTTCCAAAACATTTGTAGAAACGCTCTTTTGAATTAACTGGGCAGATAACAGAGCACTAAGTAAATTAGCAATACAGAAACAAAGATTTCTTGGAATATAGAAAGTCAATTCTAACCGTACTAATAGATTAAAAGCAAAAGAAATCAATTTCTATTAAGTTAGTTATCGTCAATTTCTTCTCAGATTTTGCTTTATTCAGAGGATTATTTTGGATGTAAAACAACGGTCATTACGAGCCACTAATTAAAAGTACAAACTTTTTGGACAATAGCACTTAAATTCAAAGTTGGTAATACGGTTCGGTTTATCACTGATTCAACCTTCTCTGCTTTTATACCAGCTTTAAATTTGGTCTTCCTATTTTGCTATTTGACTCTAGAACCGACAATCCTCTCCCCAAAAAAAACTAATAAATGAACGGAGTGGATTATAAAATTTGATAGTTTACCTGCAGCTTCCGCTACAGCAGTTTAATAATTCTGCTCTAAATTAATTTTCTGCGCTTTAATCTTATAGAGGTTCGAGTTTCATAAAGTTAATAGAAATTGTTAAAATCGAATTTCATTCTGTTCGCATGGAAAACTACTGCATTGCGATAGCGAATTTTATAAGCACGATTAAATCTAAAACGACCTGATTATTCGACTTCGCTATGGTCCGTTATGTTATATACAAATGTCCTGTAAGAGGCTTATGTAAATGGAAATTGGGTAATATTCCACGACTTTGTAAGCAAGAACTAAATTTAAATATCCTTTATGTAAGCAAGGGTAGCGTTAGTTCTAACGCCCAAGTGTGTGATGTATTATTACCAGGGGAGACGCTGATGCGTAAATTAAAATTGTGCCCTGCAAGCTAAATAAATATATGACTTAGGTAATAACGCAATCAGTCACACGTATTAGAAAAAATATTATCTATGTGTAGGAAATACAAAAACATGATGTAGATATAAAAAATATGTAATTTAAAATTATAATTAATGTTAAAAGAAATCAAAGTATAAAAGCAGTTGTAAGATAGATTCCATATACAAAAAATTGTATTTATTTACCAGAACTATCGCTGCATAAAAACTCAAATATTTATTTCCAACTCATAATTGTTCTTGCTTTAATGGCCGCAAATTCAGTAATTTTAAGAGTATCCCATTTATTTTAAAATTATGTACTGTCGTTATTAATAGTAAATCTACAAAATTATCTTAGAATAAAACGCATTTTAAAAGCGCTCTAATTATTTTATTTTTGCTACACACAAAGATAATGTTAATAACATGCGTACTGGTGTGTATATATTTGCAATAGTTAAATCTAAATTATCGTCATTATGAACTAGAGCGCATTTAAGGAACTCTTAAAATTTTTGAAATTATTTCATCATCAATAGGTTTTCAATCCTAGAACAGGTTGGACGGGTACATCCATTGTTTCCTATTCTGAGCTAACTTACACGTTTCCCTGAAATTCCCACAACCTGTTTCTTTCTCGATCTGTGTGCAATAGGTGTACTTCTACGTCTCTTTTTTCCTTTCTTTGCTTCTAATACATCACATTCCCTTACGTCTACAAGTGTCTTATTATCCGACCTCTCCTATCTTTTTACTATTTTCCTTCCCCTACTATTCCTAGAACCTCTTTGTGGTTAACTTTATCTGTCAATATCTTCATCATACGTATGTGGTACAATATTTCTAAGACTTCCATCTTTTTCCTGTCCGCTTCTTCTACCGTCCACGTTTCACAACCGTACTGTGATGTATAACGCACGTGTCCTTTCACAATTTTTTTCTTGTTTCTATGTTTGTTGTCTTTGAACAGAGCATTAGCTTTTTGTTGTTAAATGCACCATAGCCTTGTGCTGATATTTATCTTACATCTTTTGCATTTTTCCCATCTTGCATTATTTGACTTCCTAGGAAGCAAAAATTCTTAACCTCTTGTAAGTCCTCGTTTCTTATTTTTATACTGGATTTTGACTTGATTTCCCTTCGTTAGATAAAGTACTTTAGTTTTATTTTTGTTAATTTTCATACCGTATTGCTCTGTTAGTTCTGTTTCCATTCAATTAAGAGTTGATTCTAATTGTGTCTTCCTAGGTACTAATTCTGCTGTATTATATGAAAATCTAAGCATATCATTCGTTTGCCCTGCATAATAATTCCAAATGTCTTCCTGCATTTGACAGTATCCATTGCCCTATCGATACACAAGTCAGAAACTAATGAGGATATCGCATATCTCTCTCATCCCTTTCCTAATATCTACTTTTCTACCCTCTCCTCTAATTTTTTACCGCTGCTTGTTAATTGTATAAGCTATGTACTATTCGATTATCCCTAACTCACTCCAATCTCTTTGAGTATTTTGACTATCTTTTCCCATTTTACATTGATGAATGCTTTTTCTAGAAGCACAAACCTTGTATTCCCGCTTTCTTCTTTTTCTATTGTTTTTAAAAGTATATCCAGTTTCAGGAACATCCAATGGTAAGCGAAGTGATTTAAGCAACTTGACGGCTACTAAAGTATCCAGCCACTTAGACATTTACCGAAGCAATAGTCTTCGAATTACTTTTTTCGCACAATCAACATTTGTTGAGAATATTGCAAAACCAACGCCTGTAGTGTTTACGATAATGATGAGGTTTAAATACAATTATTATTTTTCATCATTGGGTTTCCGTCTTGGAAGTTGTTAGAAAAGTACCTCAAATGTTTTCTATTCTGAGCTAATCTACACATTTCCATGAAATTCTCACAGCCTACATTTTTCACTATTTGTGTGCAAGGGTTTAGTCAAAATCTACCTTTACCTCTCTTTTTTCCTTTTTTCCAATTATTTGCTTGTTCCTACGTTTGTTGTTTTCGAACCTGGATGTAGTTTTTTCTATACCCGTTATCTTATTATTTTTCTGACCTTTTAATGCTAGTTTAAACTCATCTTTAAATATATGATATTCCAAGCCATCCTTTACAATGATTAATTCCTATTGTAGTGCTTCTGGATCCCGTGCTGATTATAAATTCCCTATATATTCTTCCTGTTTATCCACTTTCTCTTCATTTTCTATAATGATGTTTCCACCCGCGTCCCTTATAGTTTTGCTATACGGTTTTATGTCCCTAAAATTTATTCTAATTAATTTGTATGTTTCGTCTACCTTTGCACCATAGTTTGTACCTCCTCAATCCATTGTTCTTTAACCTTCCCGTATTTGCGAATAACTTCCCATTGTATGACGTTGTATCTCTGTTTTCATTCTTCGTCGGCTCTGTTTTTTTATTTTTGCTTTTCTTCTATTAAATTCAGAATATCCGTTGTCTTCCATGGTTTCTTATTTTATTTTTGTTTATTCGCCACGTTTAAGCTGTGTTTAATGCTATTCCATTTTGCTTCTACTTCTTTAGTATCAGAAGCTTTACCGATGTCTTTGGGCAATTCGTTTGACTTTTTCTCGAATTTTTTGTGGGTTTCTTTACACTTTAGTCTCTCAAAGTCAAACGGTCTACTTGCGTGTAGCTTCTGTAGTCCTTTATTAAACTGTTGTCTAACAAGAATGCATTCTTTTTGAAATATCCTTATGACTCCTGACATCTTTTAAGTGTATAGCTTTCTAGCATGATGTTGAAATAAGGCGTTTGTGATGGTTGAATTATTTTTGTCGCAAAATTCCATTATTCTATTTTTCCTGTCGTTTCTCGTGCTTAAAACAACATAAAAACCTACTATCGCTCTTTCCCTACACTCACCTACCACTGCATTAAAATCTCCAGTAACTATTAAGTTTATGTGTTTTTTTTTACGAATTTAGTATATCTTCGATATCTCTCTAAAGCGCTTCCTCACAGTAGCTAGAGATGGAATTGTATACTTGTCTTATTACTGAATTAACCGGTTTAGATCCTAATCTAACCATGAATATTTTTTCTTTGTTTTCTAAGTAATTTTCCACACAGTGTTCCACCCTTTTCCGTATAAAAACCCTCACACCCGAAAATCTTTTTTCTGATCCTGTATCAATTACCCTAAAACTTCCGCTCTAAAAATCTATTGCATCTGGCCACCGAACTTTGCTAACCCCTAGTACGTTTAACGCTAACCCGTTAAATGACCGTTTAATTAGATCATTCATGTATAAACGATCATTAAATGGTGAAAGATACTTAAGTCTTCTTCCCGCACAAACATCCTAGTATTTGAATGACATTCCGTTAAATAAACATAGACATTTGTGGTGGCAGTAGGACAGTGCACCAGCGCATAATGCAATAATTGTCAAAGAATATTTAAACCAAGAATTTCCCAATCATTGGATTGGAAATGGTAGAATAGTTGTATGGCTTGCTAATTTCCCGGACCTATTACCATTATACTACTTTCTATGGGGAACTGTCAAATTTACTAGGAAACCTCTAGAAGCATGGAAGAACTTTAAACAAGGCTTACTAATGCGTTTGACGCTACTCGTAGAAGGTCCATTCAAAGAGCTGTGCTAAATGCTCGAAAACGTGCACAAATGTGCGTTAATGAGAATGGTCAGCTTTTTGAGCATTTATTGTAGTTATTGTTTAGTCAGTACATGACTTGCAACAGTGGTTTACGCTTATCTTTTTTAAAATTTGATGTTAAAACACGTTTATTTACGTACGTTTAAGTCATTGTTTAAAAAGCTTTTTGCTACCTGTCATATCGTACTATAATTAGAAAAACTTGGTGAATCCAAATGTACGAAAAACTAAAATGGTGTCCATAAGAAATAATAAAATTGATGACGGTCAATAACGATGAAACGTTTGTCAACAAATTAAATCAGGCTATTCGATTTTGGGTAAAAAGTGACAATGCGAAAGTGCTTTTAAATTTCGAATATTTTTGAATATAACGGCACTAAAAATACATTTTTAGAAATCACACACTTATGTATACACACGCACGCACGCACGCACGCACGCACGCACGCACGCACACACGCACGCACGCACGCACGCACGCACACACACACACACACACACACACACACACACACACACACACACATCCTTATAAGTCTAAGTCCACATGCACCGAAAATTCACCATCTAACCAAACGCTTTATTTGATAGTAGTATTTTCTTGTTTAATTAGATTATGATAGATTGTACTTAATTTATTTATGTCCGTTTTTTCATTAATTGCGTTGGGATTTTTACGAGTAACTCTCTTTTCTTTGTTTTTTTCAGTTTTCAAATTATTAGTTTCATTATACTGACATTTATGTTTAGTTTGGCATTTATGTTTGTTTAATGCAGTTTTATTTTTCCGTCGAATTTGTGTCCATTTATCCTTTTGTCTAGAAATTGTGTATGTTAACCGATATATACCGATTTGCATTTATCTTGGTAAAGTTTCGCGTATATGTATTTGTTTTTTGTTGTGGGGGGTAGCGTCCTTTAATCTGCTGAAATACGTTTTTAGTAGATGGGAACCTTTATGTGCTACATTGAGGTTATATTTGCGATAAGTTTTTTGTAGTTTTTCCGAAAGTATAGGCATATATAGTATACCAAAAAATTTATGGGGCATTTTTGCTCATTTTTGTTATTATTGTTTACCCTTGATCTAATCTCCTATTGAATATTATAGTAATTGTGTATACGTTTTTTGAAAACCATCATCTTTTGGATAGTTGTTTTTTGTTAATGTATTTTTACTTTTTTTATTGACAGTTTTCTAAATTCCGGATCTGATAGCTTGGTAGTTCTATCAGCAAGGTTTATCATCACTGATTTTTTTTGGCAAACAGGTTGTTGGGAATTATAATTTAAATATGCGCCCGATCAGGTCTTTTTGGTATACCATTCGGTATTAATTTTATTTTTAATGTAATGTAATTTCATGTCTAAGAACTTTAACCTGTTGATTACTTCAATTTCAATTGTAAATTGTAACGAATGGTGGAAACTATTGAAATGGTTTATTACGTGATAACATTGGTCTTGTGGGACAGCGCATACACAGTCGTCTACGTATCTAAAAAAGAATGGTTGAGAAAACTGTAATTTCTTTATTGCACACATTTCTAACTCATCTATTACAATTTGCGCTATCGCGCTGGACAGCGCTAAGTCCCTAACACAGCCACTGATTTGCTGATAACATTGGTTTTTGTACGTAAAATATGTAGTTTAAAATTATTTCGATGGCTTTAATAAATTCTTGTAAAGGAATGTTAAGGTGGGTTTCGATATTATTCCATTTCTTTTAAATTAAGTTTATAGCAATGTTAAGGGGAATAGTTGTATATAGTGAGGTAATATCGAGAGAGATTAATGTACAATTATTTGATATATTGATGTTCGTAATTTTTTTTTAAAATCCCATGAATCTTTAATGTTGTATTTATTTTTTGTATGCAATGTTTGTTAGTACGTTTTTTAGAAATCTTAATAATCCGTTAAACGTGAGTTCTGTTGTAACCATAATGGGCCTTAGTGGTATACCCTCTTTATCGATTTTAAGTAACCCGTACAATTTGAAGGTAACGCGAGTTATGTATCTCCCAATCTATGTATGTATAATAAAATAGAATTTATTAAAAATTATTAGAAATCATTAAGAAATTATCAAGTCAAGTGCAACAATGTAATTCAAAGATAAATACAGAAAGGTTATTAAAAGGCACAAACAAGTTGTGAGAACGGATGCAATACATTGTATTTTAGACAGTAGGCGATACTGGAGGTGCAGGTCGCAGACGGTTAAGAATTGCGATTACTTAGAAAGTAAGATTGTTACATTGTATAATGAATAAGATTAAGAAATAAGCAAACATGAGTTCTGCAAGTTCTCACAGACATGTCAGGGGTAGAGACAACATAAATACCCCGGAAGTCCCAGATCAGTCAGTCAGTTTACAGTATTTCAGGTTTAACAGCCGTTTGCTTAGGCTACTCACCCAAGTAGTAATTCAATTATTAGTTAATTTTCGGCTTAGTTTAATTTTAATCAAGTTTGTCAAAGTTCTATATTAATATCTGTTTAATAAATGAATATTGTTACGAAGTTTTTAAAAACACCGCTCCCAAGGCTCGAAACGTAACTGGCGTTGTTAATTGACAACTCTTTTAAATTTTTGGCGAGATGTAGTCTTTTTCCCATTCTTTAACTAAGTGATTATTCATTTATCGGGTCGTAAGGTTTTTCCTTATTGGTTTATATGTGCTATTAACAATTATTTTATGTTCATACGTTTCGCGGTTCATGATCATAGTTTTGTTCGATTTATCGGATTTTAAAATCAAAAATCTTGGATTTTCTTTTATAAAGTACTTAGTTTTTTAATTTTAGTAATTGTCTCTGTTTTTGTTTTTATAGTCTAACTTCTTATTTAAGTACTCACATTTTTGTTATAATTAGTAATTATGTTGCATATTTGAGCGTGTATCTCAACTCTTTTCCCTTAATCAAAATTACTGATCGCGCATTCAACATTGGCAATAATCTCGGAGAGCGGTGTTTGAGAATTACTTTGTATTTGGTAAGGCAAAAATTGGTCCTAGTGCAAGAGTTTTGATGATTTCATTTGGGATGTTTTGATCTGATAGATTTTCAATTTAATTTGTTGGGGTGGTTAAATTATGTATTCCAATGTTATTTTTGTTTACTCAACCACTGATTTTTTTTTAATTTCTTATTTTGGTTCTATTGAATTCAAATCGAGTCGGCTATGAGTTTATTGTTTAACATTGTAAATAGGTTTACCAGTATTACCTTGATTAATAACTTTTCAATACTATACTTTTCTTTTTGTAATTTATTTAATTTGAAAAATGCTTCATATATGGGTAAATTAATCCTAGGTTTATGTACTACCTTTTTGTGAAATTTTCATTTTAAGTTCACATTTTTGAATCTAATATGATCCATAGGTTTAATTTCTTAGTTAATGTACTGGCGTTTACTGATCCATTGAAAAAGGTGGAACGTAGAACCGAAACGTTTAGAAATTGAGGAATTGTTGATATACGAAAAATAAAGATGACTGATTGTATAGTTCTTATATTTAATCGTGTTACATGACTTAATAACCCAAGAAATTTATGCATTTAAATATTATGTATGTACAGTATTGCCCGAAATAAACAGTACTGAAACTAAGTTGGCGGTGTTTTTATGCGTGCGCTGTCACACTCAAGTTAGCTAGTATAGACCTGTCAAGTAAACCTCAAACAAGTAATTAGTAGGGCCTAATTGTTAAAAATGGTGTTAAGTACAGAGGAGAAAGTGTTTCTGGTAGAGCATTATTTTCGTTCATACGGAATCGGCCGACATAATGGTGCAAGTTTGCTATACGTGTCTGATCAATTCACACAAAGGTTTAATAAACGTTCTCCAAGTAATGCTGTAATTTTGAAGGTTATTGAAAAGTTTAGAAATACAGGTAGTGTATTGTGCCAACGAAAAGGAAACTCGGGGCGTCCCAGGACAGTTAACAACAACAATAACCATGAACGTGTTTTTGAGCAAATCTTAGAAAATCCGAAAGTCAGCCAGGCAAGGACAGCGTTACAACTTGATTTAAAAAGAACTTCCTTTCAAAGAATCCTGAAGGAGCTGGGTACATTTTCGTATGTGATTCAGGTACATCAACAACTACATCCTCGGTATTATCGCAGTAGAGTGGAATATTGCGCCAGAATTCTCGCGTTACAGTATGAAAATCCTGAATTTTTGAAAAATGTTTGGTTTTCAGACGAAGCACATTTTCACTTGTCAGGCTATGTGAATCGTCGCACAAATCGATTTCTGGGCTTTGCCAGACCCGATGAGGTTCAAGAGGTTCCTTTACATAGTGAAAAGTGAGGGTCTGGTGTGCTGTTTCCGGACACGGAATCATTGGTCCGTACTTTATCGAAGAGAATGGTAGGCAAGTCACACTTAATCAACAGAGGTACAAACAAATTTTAACACGATTTATCCCTGATCTACGTCAATTCTGTCGTGCACGTAACTTGGCATTTCGAAACCAATTTTTTCAGCAGGACGGGCAACTTGCCATACTGCTGCCGCAATTCGTCAATTTATTCAAGAACATTTTCCAAGCAAATTCATATCACGATTTACTGACTTCCTTATCCTTCACATTCTCCAGACCTCACACCTCCAGACGCATACATTTGGGGCATGGCTAAAATGCCGTTTTCAAACGGGCACCACAAACCATCGATGAATAAAAGGATGCCGTTAGAGTCTTCTTCGCAGCCCTGAGACAACCCTTATTCAATAACATGACCAGAAACTTAGAACATCGTTATGAAGTCTGTCTCGAACGAGGAGGTGCACATTTAGAACATATAATAAAGTGTCAATAATATGTATTTTTTATTATACAAAACAATTACAATTTCAGTACTGTTTATTTCGGGCAATACTGTATTAACTTAGACTTTTATTTACTTCATCTTATTAACTGTAACACGATAGTATTTATAAACTTACCTTGTGTAATTAACTACCTAAAATATTTATATATACATACATACATATATATATATATATATATATATATATATATATATATATATATATATGATTATAATAACGATATCGGGGATTCAGTCAGATTCGATTTGGATTCAAAATAAACTCCTTATAATCATTCAAGCTTTCGAAAATTTATTATTTTCTTCTTCCGGAAACTAGAGACTTTAACAATTAAACAACATTTTTATATAGGTTACTTACGATTAGTGAAGCTTAAAAATCTAAAGTGTATAATAACATTAAAGGTAAAAAATTAAAATTTAGGTGACAATTTTTATAAAACTACAGTGACATGACAGTTGATGTTAAAAATATAGCTAATCCTAGATTACAATTTAGTTTAATTGATGCGTTTAATACAGATCATAAAAATAAAATATTTCTTTAGAGAATTACAATTAGTCATCTAAAGTTATGTAAGGTTTTGGATTTTTTGGTATTTTTAATTATGGTCAAAAAGTATGAATAAATGTTACTTAAATTTTGGGTATCAGTTTTTTTATTTAAAGAGTTTTCTTCCAAAGAAATGGCAATCATTTCCAGAAACAATCGTTTTTTGTAATTATCTTCAATATAAATAATTTTAGTACCATCGTAGTTTATTATGTGTCCAGTTTCAATTGCATGAGATGCCAGTGCACATGTTTTTTTATTTCTATTGCAGTCGCTTTTATGAGAAGCTAATCTAGTAGACAGCCAATTTGATGTGTGACCTACATATTTTCCTTCACAGTTTTGACAGGGAATACTGTAAACGACTCCTGATTGTCGAAGTTTTGTATCAGGATCTTTAAGATTGGTATACAATACTTTTTTCAAGGTTAACATTGGTTTTATGCTAAACCTGATATTTTTTAAGTCTTTAAAAAGTAGTTTACATTTATCAGTTAACCTGTCTATGTACGGTAGTGATATGTATCTTGTAGTAACAGTGAGGTTTGTGTTTTGGTTTGGAATAGTACTAGTTCTTGTAGTGTCTGAAGAGGTGTTCGTGTATGTAGGGGTGTTGAAAAGTAGTTTATTGATGAGTGTACTAGGATATGAATTTTTAAGTAGTAGGTCTTTGAGTATTAGTAAATTTTTGTATTTTAGCGTGCGGTGTGAAACAGATTCTATTTTTCTTTTTAAGCCAAGAACTACGTTGATTTTCATATGCATCGGGTGAAAGGAGTGATAATTTAGATATCTTCCAGAGGATATTGGTTTTCTGTACCAGTCTGTAATTAAAGTATTACCTCTGCGTATTATTTGCATGTCTAAAAAAGGAACTGAACAATTCGTTTCTTTTTCTATGGTGAATTGAATGGATGGATCGTAGCTGTTAAATATTTGGAGTACCTGATCTTCACAATCTGACGGAACGCAACAAATCAAATCATCGACATACTTCTTAAAGAAAGGAATCTCAAAATGAAATTTTGTGAGGCAGCTATCTAACAGGTCATCCATAATATATTGCGCAATTATAGGCGATACACTAGCTCCCATAGGAGTACCTAAGATTTGTTTATAAAATCTGTTTTAACTGAAAAATATGTCGTTTCAAATAGAAAATCGATTAATTTTAAGAAATTGATTTTGTTAATTTTACAGTTTACTTCAATACTTTCCCAATGAGAATCAATGCTTTTTTTAGCTAGATCTACCGAAGTATTATTAAATAATGAAATAACATCTAAACTAATGATGACATAACCTTCAGGTATCTGCAGATCATTGATGAAAGCGGCAAATTGAAAAGAATCTTGGACATAGTATAGATTTTCAGTATTGTAAGATGATGTAAGAATCTTGGTAACCATTTCGGAAATTTTAGAATTAGGAGCTGATATTGATGAAATTATGGGACGTAAGGAAAGTGTGGGTTTATGAATTTTAGGTAGACCATAGAATTTAGGTGATGTGGCATTGTATATCATTAATTTTTTAGCATCATCGGGATTTATATGCTTCTTATTCTTGAGTTCATTTATAATTTTATTTGATTTTTGTTGTATGGTGCTAGTTGGATCGTTGTTGATAGGTACATAATATTTTCGATCATTAACAATTTCGTCAGTCATTTTATTGTATTGTGTTCTGTTCAGCAATACCGATATATATCTAAAGAAATATTTTATTTTTATGATCTGTATTAAACGCATCAATTAAACTAAATTGTAATCTAGGATTAGCTATATTTTTAACATCAACTGTCATGTCACTGTAGTTTTATAAAAATTGTCACCTAAATTTTAATTTTTTACCTTTAATGTTATTATACACTTTAGATTTTTAAGCTTCACTAATCGTAAGTAACCTATATAAAAATGTTGTTTAATTGTTAAAGTTTCTAGTTTCCTGAAGAAGAAAATAATAAATTTTCGAAAGCTTGAATGATTATAAGGAGTTTATTTTGAATCCAAATCGAATCTGACTGAATCCCCGATATCGTTATTATAATTATTATAGAACAGTCAATATACACAATACATAATATATATATATATATATATATATATATATATATATATATATATATATATATATATATATATATATATATATAATATATATATATATATATATCCATTTAAAATTTTTAGTGTTCCTTTTCATATAGTGTAAACCATTTTCTGGAGTATATCTGTCCATCCCACAGTCATAGTTTCCATAGGGGAAATCCCCAAGTATTTTAAACATTGTCAAATTTTGAGATAACGCCCTCTTTAGACTGCTATTGGATAATTACTTACAACAGTAGAGCTCTGCTGTAAGAAGCAGTCCGCTTTTAAAATACTACTCCAGTGTTTGAGTGTTTTCACGCACGTTAAAGATCCCTATCTTACTTGGAACAGCAAGGGTTCGGTAAAATTCAAGATTTCCAAGCAAAAGGACACTTGCTTTCTGGCCAATATAGTACCTTCGGGTGGAGCATTGGAACATCAAATGTATTGTGAGAGGTAGACAAGCAGGTGTGATACAGAAAGTAAGGAGAAATTGTAATTACACTCATATAATGCACATTTAGAGAAAATTACATGTACAACCTGAAAGTTCAGGCTTTTGTCGAACGCATTCAATTTGGTCATAGATCGTTTTTTATCAAAGTGTTGGTTATTTTACCCTTCTGCTATAATGTATAATTATCACTTTTGTCACAAGATCAGACAATCGGATGTTCAAACTACGTTGCAATCACACCATATAGATTTAAATTAAACTTTTGAAGTTGTCAGTTTTTACCCAAATTCTTTTGCATTAACACTTAGTTAACTTTATACTGCCGGATGTAACGAATTCAAATCCATTTAAGAATTTGTCACATTTCTAAAATTCGCTACTGCCATGTAATATTTCTCCAAGCGACTAAAATAAAACTCTGTTTTAATATACGCTATTAACTTTTGAAACTTGAATCTTTATAAGATTAAAGCGCAGAGAATTAATTTGGAGCAGAATTATTAAACTGCTGTAGCGGAAGCTGCGGAGCACTGTAAACGTAACCATTTAGATTTTATAACCTAGTCCATGTATTCATTAGAATTCTTGAGTAGAATGTGGTCAGACTTAAAATTATATATGCGCAATATATGATGATTAAATTTAGATTCGAATTCGTCTGAAAATTTATACAGGAGAAGACAACTTAATTGAAACAGCAATATACATATACTTTAAATACAATCAGGCTTAAACTAAAGGTTATACGGAAAATAGGCATTGAATTTCGCGCTCCAACATGTTACAAATAATACTGCTTAATATAAATAACATGTAATGCTAGTGCGTCATTTAAGCAAACATTAGGTAGCTGAAAAGAACTTAGGGATTTACAAACTACATGAACTCTTAGCAAGGAAGCACACTAAAAATTTATAGAATATTTGGTACTTACATTTAATGACGTGGCTATTTCAATGTAATATTAAATTAGGATGCAGTAAAGTACGCAATGTATAAAATACAAACGTTAAAAACAATCGGAAATTTACACTATTTGAATTAAGTTTCGAAAACTAGAGGTAGAAACCGAGGCTTAACCGTAATAATAAAGTTTATTTGTGCACATTCACACAAGTTCAAAAACAAGCCGTTGAACTATGGAATTGGACCCACCTTATCCATGAGAATGATGAAGTACGAAAATTATCTTGAAGCGCTAAAACATAAAAGCGACGAATCATAAAAGAAGAGAACTTATTTTCAGTTATTCGAAACCAAGCAACGGAAAAGAGCCTTGAAGTCGATTGACACGCAACCATCGCAGTGCGGGTAAGTTTGTAAATCGGGTAGTTAAAGACTACGGTATTAAAGCCCATCGAACCGTTGGTAAACAGGTGTCCGAAAAGTCGCTTGAATTTCTGTTTTCCACATTGTAAGCTTTATATGCGGTTTTATATCACATAATTGTGATTGGTCATAATAATTAGGATGTGCAAAACTTAATATTAATTTACTCTTACTTGTATAACTTGCATAAACCTTAGGTTTACGTTTCGTTCCTCGACGGTACATATTCTAGATAGCCTAGATAACTAGGTAAGTGTAGGGTATACACTAGATTATTGGTACGAGAGCTACAGCTGGAATAGGATGTCAGTTTTAGTTGTGAGTTTCAATGGAATGGAACTTGTTTTTAAATTTATGAGATGTATAACTAATAGAGCTCCAAAAGTAATTTAATATATTATTTCTGGGAGTCGCAACAATGGCGGCGAGGAAAAAAAAGTCGAATTAATTTCGTTGATTATTTGGATGAACTGGATGAAGGCAGATTTAAAAAATCCGGCCAGGGTAAATATTTTGAAAGTTAAACACATTTTTCTGTCGTAAAGCAATCATTTTGTACTGTGCTGACTTGTTACTTTTTTTTTTATGAAAATAGCGCAAGGGCAGACAGTCATTACACAATTAGCAATTTGCAATATTGCCGAATTTAATTTAGAAGATAATTGGATTTTACACTCGGAACGTCTAGAGCAATATTTTTTTGCTAACGGCATCACTGAGAACAGCAGGAAAGTTGCAATTGTTTTAACTGTAGTGGGAGCTCCAGTTTATATGATTCTACGAAATCTCTGCGATCCACATCTACCGAAAGAAAAGTTTTATACGCAGTTGAGCACATTATTTCATTTCCACTTTAACCCATTGGTGTCGGTATTTACGGAGAGGATAATCTTTTATAACGCAAAGCAGTATAAAAACGAGTCTGTGAATGACTGGTATGTGCGAATAAAAAAGTTGTCAATTAATTTTAAATTTGGAATTCGATTAACCGATACACTAAAGATAAATTTGTCAGGGGCATGTTAGGTGGAAAAATTATAGAAATATTGTGTGAAGAGGATTGTGTGAATAAAAGATAGGAGAATTTTAGGCATTAGCCTTAGAAAAGGAAATAACTGTGTACCAGTAAAGTAAAAGAGGAAGAGTTTTTTAGTTTGAGGAACCCCCAGTACCGGAAGCCTGTGCAAATACCAACTTCAAGAAACGTGAGTAAAAGTTGTCAAGTAGAAAAATGAAATAGTGAGATTTCTAATAAAGCAAAACCAACATGTTCTGCTTGTGGTAATGACAATCAAAATATGCAAATACAAGAAATTTAAATGTTCAAATTGTAAAAAAAATGACGATATAAGGCGTGCGTGTAAGCAAAAGCCGATTAATAATTTTTCGTTGCTAGATTATACTGAAACGGATAATTCAAGTCTAGATTCCTTGTTTAAGTTAGTGGATAATAAATCCAAACCATCTAAGTGTCAAGTTCAAATTAATTGTAATAGAATTAAGTTTGAAAATGATAGTGGGTCAGCTCGCACGGTTATTTCTGAGGAACTATATTTAAATGTCGAATAACATTCAGTTAGTTAGTACGGCAGTAAGGCTCAAGTGCTATGAAGGTGCTATAATTACACCATTTGGTGTAATCAATGTTAATGCTGAATAAAATTATATTCAGGCAGCTGCTCAAATTTTTGTAATACAGTACGGAAGGCCGCCTTTAGTAGGTAGGGACTTAATTTCTAAATTTGACATAATTACTAAATTTAAAAATATAAATTATGTAAAAGGTAGCGACTCAGTATTAGACGTCAATCAGGTAATAAACAGATATTCCAGTTTCTTTGATGGTAGTTTAAGATTGTTAAAAAATTATAAGGTAAATATACTTGTGAATGACAATCCAAATCTTACACACATCATGCCATATGTGGTGCCTTATGCTTTCAAAAACAAAATTACTGTAGAATTAGATGGATTAGAATAGTTAGACGTCATAGAAAAAGCCAACAATGGTTACAATGCTTGGGGTACTCTATTGGTTCCGGTAATTGAAAGGGACGGGTCCATAATGCAAATTACAAAGCAACCGTGAATAAAGTAATTGATAATTTTCATTACCCCATACCACGCATTGGGGATTTTTTTCAGGCACTTCAAGGAAGGACAGGAATTTAGCAAACTAGATTTGAGTATGACCTATAACCAGCTACAATTAGATGAGAAAGCCAGGTCCTTACTGGCATGGAGCACACACAAGGGCATATATCTAATAAACAGAACGCCTTATGGAATTAAATCGGTCTGTATAATTTTTCAACAGCAGATAGATCAATTGTTATATGGATTAAAAAGGGGTAGCTAGTTGTTTGGATGATGCTATAATATCAGACTAAGATAAGGTGGATCAGTTTGTGAACTTGGAGGCGATTTTGAATGATTTGTCGTAGTCTGGTATTAAGCTTAAGTATGAAAAGTGTTCCTTCTTCAAAGATCTGTGGCACTTTTGGGCCAGTTATAGGTAAGAAAGGCATACACAAAGATAAACAAAGAGTAGAGGGTATGGTACTTATTAGCAGGTTCAAAAATGCTTAAGAAATAAATGCTTTTACTTCCATGGTCAATTATTACGGTAAATTCATTAAAAATGTTGCAACGATCCTAGAGCCATTGTATAATTTAGAAAGAAAGGAGCAAATTTTTCAATGGGATAAAAATTGTGAGAAAGTTTTTGTGCTTACTAAAGAAAGTTTGCAATCAAATAGTGTATTAATTCATTATAACCCCAAGCGGGCAGTACGGTTAGCCTGTGATGCTTCACAAGTAGAATTAGGAGCAGTTCTATCACATATGGAAGGCCAATTTCGTTTGCATCTCGCATCTTATCTAAGTATGAAAGAAATTATTCTATAATTGATAGGGAAGAGTTGGTAATATTTTTTTGTCTAAACAAATTTACAAAGTACCTTTTTGGCAAAAAATTTGAATTGGTAACGAATCATAAGCCATTATTAGTTGCTATTTTTGGCAGAACTAAATTAGTACCGATATTAGCAACAGGTCGCCTACTAAGGTGAACTATATAATTAAGTAATTTTGAGTTTGAAATAACCTACAAAAGTGGGGTAGCAAATTCGAATGCTGATAGTTTGTCTAGGTTGCCTAATAATCAAACTCAGGATCTGATTTAGAATAAAAAGTACATACTTGTACTTTGAATATAGCGAAATTCCTATAGATCACAAACAGCTGAATGCAGCATTAGACTGCGATAAATTATCAGCGCAGGTGAAAAAGTTCATAGTTTCTGGGCGACTTAAGTTTTTTAAAGGAAATGAACAAGATCTTAAAATTTATTTTAGTCATAGTAAAGAGTTAACGTTGAAAAACAATTTAATAGTGATGGGTTACAAGTTGATAGTACCATATGGTTGTAGGAAACAGGTTTTAGACGAGCTCCCCATCTCTCATTTTATTGTTAAAACTAAGAGTCTCTAGCATGACCATACTTATATTGGCCCAGAACGGGTACTGATATTAAAAATTTTATTTCAAATTGTGGGATTTGTTTAAGTACTAGGAATAATCCACCTAAAGTAGATTTTAGCTCATAGCCAAGTAGTGCAGAGAGAGTTTATGGGATACATATTATGCTGGGCCCTTTAGGAATCGTTATTTTTTATTATTAACCGATTCGTATAACAAATGGCCTCAGATATTTGAGATGACTCAAATTAATCAAAGGCAACTATAGAAAAGCTACGGGAAACGTTTGCTCGTTTTGGTATTCCGAAATATGTAGTGAGTGACACTAGGACGTAATGCTGCTTTAAAAAGATGGAAGTGTTTTATAAAAGGAATGAGATTAATCATTGCACAACGCTATACTAACGCCCTCAAAGCAATGTGCAGCAGAAAATTCAGTGAATTCATTTAAATCGGTCTTAGAAAAAACATTGCTAGATCCTAGAAATTCAAATACCTCAATCCAAATCCTAATTTCCCGTTATTTATTAGGATCATGCAACTTCTGGTGAATCACCATACTAAAACAAGTGTTCTAGATTTATAAATTGCCAAGGGGGGGAGGAATTGTAGTGTATTTACTAGATTATAGGTACGAGCGCCACTGCTCGAATAGGATGTCAGTTTTTGTTTCAATGGAATTTAACTCCTTTTTATATTTATAAGATGTATTACTAATAAAGCTCCAAAACTAATGTAATATATTATTTCTGGGGGACGCAACAACAAGCTAAATAAAATAGGACTCTCGCAAAGATCCAGCAAGAGTTGTGCGTTATTCGTTTATAAAATGCGTTCTTTGGAGGTTTCTCTAACTTTGAGCTCTATCTTCAGCGGTGCGATTGAAAAGACTAGGAGGTGGGTTGAGACAAATACGTATATATCAGGAACCAATAAGCCTATATAAAAATTACTAACGAGAATATGCCACTACGGAAGGCTAGTAACCTTTAGGGACTAATTGGCGTTTCAATAGCAATAGAGCTCAGTCTTAGCAATATCTCTAGACAAAACCCTGAAATAAAACATGACACATACACCATACATGTGAGACAGCAATTTGCGCCTCGACGCAAAAATATCAATTTGAGCAGAAATATAGTTATACCTGAAAGTTCTGACAGTGTTTCAGCACTCTACTCATGAACAAGTTCAGTGTTCCCTACCTGTATTAATTTATTAATAAGTAACTTCAACTAGTTCTCAAAAGGGTTTCAGTCTGTGTGCTTTGTAAGATATAAGTCGATCAAAATCAAATAATACTTGCCTATAATAAAAAAATATCACTCTTGTAATGCTCAAATAATTAAATGTCTTTTTAATTAAAACGTTGGTATCATCCTTTAAAGTTATGCGATTAATTTAACAACTTTTTTTATCATATTACGGACGTCATTTCACAGATTTGTCAAACGTTTTACAAAAATCTCTTTATATATTCACAAACAAATTTAGATTTGTCAACGATTAAGATGTTATTCAAATAAGCTTTAACTATTGTTTTAGTAAAGTTTCAAAACTTTTATTTACCACGAACTAAAGATAATTTGTTATCCAACAAAAAAAAACATTTATTGCTTTATTAGTTGATTTAAAGAACTAATAATATTGTCATTTAACAAAAATTTTCTAAACTTAATTTGTGAATCATAATGAACTTCAATTTTGTACTCAAATTTTTTACTACCGTGGAACTACAAATTTATTTCATCACAAAACCTACTTAGAAATGATTTATTTTAAACTTGAGGGTATCAATTCTTATTAGCTTTCCGTAGATGTAATTACCAAATAATAAGTTTGCAAGAAACTCGCCATATGGCAACTTGATTATCAGAAACACTGCAAACCAATTTATGAAGACCTAACAATTTGTCCTGTGTTCGAATACATTGCCATTCTTATTAGGCCTCTTGATTAACAGCTGTATATCCGAAGCATTATCAAGTTTATTCTAGTTGTCTTGATAACTTACATTAATAGGTTTGTACTAATAGCTTTAAAATAGAAAGTTTAACAACGTTCATCGTCTAATAGTTTTTATTATTAATTTTCAATATGTGCCTACCCGTAAAATAGCTTTCATTGACACTCATGGCTAAATCAGTTTTTCACAACTCCCCTTTTTAGAATGGTTGGATATTTTCGTAGATTAACAGTAGAATAGTTACTCTAAAAGATTACAAAAATAAATAATTATACTAGGAAAAGGTCCATTAAGTTTAGGCGAAGCTTGGGAACACGCGAGGCTATTTTAGCTCTGAGGGTGATAATAGAGAAATCAATAGAAAAAAGAGAAAGCGTATATAAGGTTTTGAAGACCTAGAAATAACATTCGACAATGTAAAGTAGAAAAAATATTTGAAATACTCACAAAGATTGGAATGAGTTTTACAGATAGACAGATAGTGTATAGCTTATATGAAAAGCAAACAGCCGTAATAGAATTAGAGCAGGAACGTAGAGAAGTAAATATTAGGGAAATGGTGAGACACGGAAGTGTTCTATCCCCGTTAACTTTTAACTTGTACATTGAAGAGATAACGAATACTATCAAGTGCCGGAAGATACTTGAAATTAATGTGCAGGGACAAAAGATTGATATGCTTAGATTTGCAGATGATATAACAGCATGTAGCAAAGAAGGGGTTGAAACAGCTCTTAACGAAATCGAAACAGTACTAGCAGAGAGATACCGTATGAAAATTAACATAATTGAACTAAAGTACTAGAATATGAATATATCCAAAACCAGAATACAAATAGGAAACGAGAACTTACAAGAGCTTAAGAATTAATTCCTGCTACCTGGGAAATCAAATAGCGTAAGATGGGAAAAGGCAAGAAATAAAAGACAAAAACTAGTACAAGACGGTGCTGCATTTAGCAAAAAAAAAACTACTAGGTTCAAGGACAACAAACAAAAAACAAGGAAAAGATTATTGCAAGCATATTTGTGGAGCACATCGCTCTACGTCTGTGAAACTTGGACAATAGGTAAAGCGGATAGATAAAGATAGAAATTTTGAAATGTGGTGCTACAGACGTATGATGCAGATATTACGGACAAAAGTTAAGAACAAAGAAGTTCTAGAAATGGTAAGGGAAGATAGAAATATGTGGAAAATAGTAAAAAATAATAGAGCTAGGATAATAAGACGCATATTGAGGCATGAACGAATAATGAAACATATATTAGAAACATAGACAGGTAAAAGAGAGGTAGAGGTAGACCTAGGTTAGTCTATTGCACACAGATAGTGAAAGATGTAAATTGTGGGAATTTCAGGGAAATGTGTTAGTTAACTCAAAATAGAAATCATCGGGGGTAGGCGTCCAACCAGTTCCAAGACAGAAAACCTATCAATGAAAAAAATAATTGTACTTATGCCTCATTATTATTGTAAACAATATTCTCAACAAATGTTGATTTTGCGAAAGCATTAATTGAAAAACTATTAATTTGATTAATATCTATTGGGAGACCTTGTGAGCCTCAGGTTGCTTAACCCCCTTTATAAACCATTGAAAATCGGTGAAAACGGGTAAATGAAAAAGAGAGGTAGGCGTAGACATAGATTAGACTATTACACGCAGATAGTGAAGTTGCTATGTATTTAAAATAATCTTATATCATACAGGGTGATCCTTTGTACACGCGAAATTGCATTTTCGCTTAGCAGAAAGTAAGCTTGTATTATACTGGATATAACCATGAATTTTCCGAAATTTCTATTTTGCAGATCCTTTTATACCTTGGCGGGATTTATTTGTAGAATTTGGGTCTCTATGACCTTTCGTGAACCCTTATTACGTCAATACATATATATATATATATATATATATATATATATATATATATATTGCCGTGTACTCTGGGGGCAATCTCTTAACATCGAGCCCCACGAATTGGGTGTCATAAAATTGTCGTGGAACTCACAAATTTCGTGCCCCTCCAGGGCCAACATAAAAATTTTCAAAAAAAATATAAAAAAAATTCTTACACTTCTTTTGGAACGCCTCTTTACCTATTTCTCTGCTCACCCTGGCTAGCTCAGCAATCGGCTTCTTCTTGAATACCTACGATTTTAAATACATACCTCTATAACACACACAGTCAAATGAAATTACCAAAATAATACAACAACCATACAACCTTTTATTTACACATCTTAACAAGTTTTAATTATAAATACAATATTAACACCTTGGTACAACCAGTTTGTTCCAACTGTTACCAGTTCAATCATTAAATACTTTGATGTCCATGGTTTTAGTATATTCTAACAAATTCTATATAATACGAGTAGATTAGCCCCACATGCTGCCCTAGTTTGACTTTATTCTGGTCTATTTTGAGGTCAATATAACACAGTTGCTGTAAATGCTTTTTAAACCTAGCATTTTATTGAAAACAAATTTAAAAGACCCGTTTACTCCTTACAACAAAAATTTATAGCATGAATAAACCTTTATATATCATCAATAAATCCTTTTTTAATAATCACAATTAAATTGTCCAACACATATACCTCTTTAAACAAGTTTTATGCTAATAAATACGCCACCAATAAATCAACACATAAACACAAAATATATCCAAAAAAATGTTTATACAAAAACAGGAATTTAAATTTTGTTACCTGGAGTCGCCTTCATTCTTCGTCACCAGTGAATATGATTTCCATAAACCCTCGTCATTGTGTCCATCTACTACGATGATGCCTGGCTTCACAGATCCCCACTATTCAAATCTCCGCTAGCACCACTATTAGCTTTGTCTCAAACGTAACATTCCATCTCAAATATACTTCAAGCATACAAGTTTAGGCTTCGCTTACCCAAAATATCATCTCTTTGTATAATCGCTTTGTTGTAGTAACGGCACCTTTTATCTAAACAAGCACCAATTCGTGCAATATCACTTTTATAACACGCGGTACGTTACTACTGCTTTCATCATTCTTAAACAGGATGTTTAATGCAACTTTACTAAACACACAATAATTTATTACGGTAAAAGCATTTACTACTATTATGTTGTAAATTTAAACCCATATTCAGATCTAAATGGAAAGAAAGAGAGCTTTAATATCTTCGTTGGTTTATTTATATCACTTTCAACCCCCTCAGTGGAACCGGTTCCGGCTGAAAAGCTTGTTTTCCAAGCGGCTTTTTAAAATTTTGAACGTAACCGACTATAATTTCTGAAAAATTTTTCCTGTCCGTCGTGCGATTTACGTAGAATTTTGTTTCCTACCGTAAAGTACGCGCACTTCTTCAAAACTGCTCGCCATTGACAATGAATTTTCCCCCGTTCAGACGCGCCACCTCTCAGCTATCTATCTCCGTTCCACGCATATCTGTCGTCTCCTTTAGAACCCCTCTTAAATTACAGAAAATCGATATTGTATTTGGCCTTCGCCTTTACACATGTATATCGTACGTGCCATGTACCCAACGCTTGCTTTATCTGCTTCTCTATCTGTCTTACATCATCGATCGTTTATTCCACTCCATTCTTAAGGCACTTATTATGTAGCAGCTTACACAAATCGACCGTTCCAAACAAACTTCTATAGAATTTTGTGCTAACGTACATTTAAAAAACCACAACTATATATATATACATACATAAATGGGTATTGCGCAAGACAGATCTATTAATGCTAAGTTATTAGTTAATAGGATACAATAATAACTTAGACTTTTATGCAAAACCTAAATGAATATTTCAAATCGAGATAGTAATTAAAAGATGGAAATATAAGGTCCTGGACGCGATTCGAACATAAGTATATCTTTGGCTTTCGCGGTCGATGTGCTATTGGTAAGCACATCGGCCGCAAAAAACAAAGATACGGGTTCGAATCCTGCCCGGGATATTACGTCATAATTTCTGGGTCAGAATATACTCTCACCAGCTTATTTACTCTTTAAAAAATATTCCTTTTATCGAAAAGATGTGTAAATTGTCCTTTGTTGTATAAAAAATTTCCTGAGTAAAATATTGAAATTTTGAATTAATTAAAACTTAAATGTACTGCTTCTCACAATAAAACTAGGAAATACTAAATGTGGATTTGAATATCTTCGTAAGGTGTTTTACACCAAGGAAATCACAAATCTTAAAACTCGACTAACTTTTGGTCTGTGGTGCCTTGAAATAATTTTTGATTCGTCAGTGGCCAATATTTTTAAACTTCAAACACGAATTTCTTCACGACGTGGTTGTTTCTTAAATAAAATTATACAAGACCTCCCTCGGTACTTAGCCAAAATCAATTTGCAACGAATCTAATTGCAGTAGAATTAAATCAAATAAAATTTAATTGAAGCTGCATAAAATCTTAATAGGATTAATAGGATAAAGCCTTAAAACAACTTCTACTACCTAATCTCTTTTAAAATATGCAGGTCTACTTCAAAATCAAACTACAAAATACTATATAATATTCGCAATACTTGCAGTAAATAGTATTGAACACAATAATTTTCAAATTATTTGTCTTGTTCGCAGAATAACAGGAATAATTATTTTTAGGTTATTTTACTCGCATATATAACCTATCATTCAGATTATATAACAACAATATTTTCAGAAAATCCACTATATTGCCCAAGTATGAAACTTGTTACAGAGCAATAGTAAATGAATATTTCAATTCATAACAAAACCTGCCATCCGTCGAACGCTCTTATCAATATTATGTTGACTTGCTTTACGATACGTAAATTCCAATCATTTTAAACTTTGATCGATCCAAATGTACCCTTCGTGAATAGAAAATGTGTTTTGTTATTCAGGCTAATTATGCGAATGTTGGCTTTTATTTAATGGAATAACGAGCAAGTACGTGACTATGTCCCTGTAGCACTTTATATTGAGAATTAATACAAATTTTCAGCGAAATAAGTTAACTCTTTCTTATTAAACATTTTGCCCTTATAATGAACGCATGGTACAAGTATAAAATACCCACCCATTAGGCTAATATAAAACATGACACCGTACACCAAGGGTTTTTAGTGAATGTTTACGCCTTTAGATTTAACTATTGCGAATTAGAATTTTGCTCTCATTGATCAAAATGACGTCTTTTTCTTATCAATGCATATGTATGTATGTATGTTTATTCAAGTATACGTAAAAATATTTTTGTCTCTGTGTGATATACGTAAGTATTAATTGATGACTACTGGAAGTCATATGCGCATCATATAAACCATTGTAAATTCTAAGTATCGTGTCGTAGATTTTCTTACTTGCTTGCTCTTTTAATTTAAAAATCTGAAAATTGGTGTATTAGTAATTTAATATTTCAGTTACTAATTTATATTTCACCTTTTAATTCAATGAATTCGATTTCAATAAAGTTAAAAGTTTACGTTAGTCTGAACTCTCATTTTGAACGCTTGAACGACCTTCCTCAGTGCGATAGCGAATATTGTATGTGTAATTGGTACTTAAAATGATTTATACATTCACCGTGGTCACTGAGCATGCAGATAATATCAAGTTTGCTAATGACCCTTGTGGATTATGAACTTGAACAGGAAACTTTATACAGTAACTCGATCACGACCCTTTTTGTTGAGAACGTGCAATTTTACGCCTTTCATTCTGAAGCTTTTAGATTGAGAAGTAACAGTAATTGCCTGAAAGGCGCTTGTCACAAAAGAGATTACAACTTCACTGTTTCTTAAATTAGTTTCTGATTGGTTTTAAAAAGGCGTAATAGAATTACGTAGTTTAAAGTACGTGCACAAATTTGTTCAAATACAAGTTGCAGTATACGTTTGCACAAAGATAACTCACGTTAGGTGTTTAAGACTTTAAAACTCCTAGCATAATCAACGTGATTTAATGTCGCAGTTTGAAAAATTGGCTTCTAGGCTGCATCTTTCCACTCATTATATTCAAAATAATGTTTTTCATTGGTATAAGCAACCAGGATTATGTCGTACATACGTTCAAATGCATTCAGTACCCGACGGCGTTGAAATATCATTGGAACCAGCGAAAATCATAATATTATAAAAAAAAGCACAAGCTGTTCTAATACCGTCAAATCACTGATAATGATTTAAAGTTTATACTTGCGTTAGCGTGCATAATAAAAGTCAAATGTCATTAATTAGTTTAAAGTGAACAAACTTAAAACAATTAGTACACAAGCAGTGTAAAAGTGTTTTCGAAATTAGCATATATGTATGTATATATATATATATATATATATATATATATATATATATATATATATATATTGCTGTGAAATAGCCTTTACGTTGGTCGTTATTAATAGTTGCAGTGTTAATGCTCTTTACGATTACTTTATGCCTCACGGTTGGGTGTTATTTTTAATTGCTGTGAATGTCAGCCCTTTTTAATATCGCATGATTTCTTGAATTTGTTTTCCACGGCTAGCTCAATTTATCAAACACAAAATGCCCTACTTCACGACAATAAAGATTGTTTAACCCGTTTTCTTTATATTACCTATCTGTTAAAATAATTTAAATAAAACAATCCTAAAATTACACAATATAATGATCGACAATATGTACAGTTTTATATCATTCAAAAATTAGCCCCTGAATAAAATATTAACATTTATTTTTCCCACCAAATTTATATTTCCTGAAAGCCAGCAAAAATATCTCTGCAATTACTCTTAAGTACTTTTGAATGATCAAACGATGCTTAATATATTTTTAAAATCTCAAATGACCTTTTTGTTGACCCTTACAGATATTCGATATATAAAAAATATTAAAATTGAAAACAGTCTTTTACTAATAATAATAAATAAGCTCTCTAACCTGTGTTTTCCTTGCTTGGAACTGCCTCTGAATATCGGTGGTCCGCACCCCTTGATTGTTACAGCTTGCCCTGCTTCACTTGTGGGCCAGAATGATTTATTAACGGTTGCTTGAATTTTTCCTTTCGGATTTCTGCATTAATTTTGAGTATCTTGTAGCCCAGTTTGAGTATCTTCACGTTTTATAATATTTTCAAAGTATATTTGGATATTTAATTCGATGGTTAAGTAAACGTATAATTGAAGGTATTACTGGAGGTACAGTTTGGAGGTATTATTATAAGTGTTATTAGAGCCCTGAATTATTAAATATTAGTATAAAATTCAATTAATGGTTTATCTTACGTTTTAAGCGTAAAACGGCTATTTTCGTTGCATAAATTTGCACTTTTACTTTTCACAATTTTTAACAATTTATTAACTTTCACTGAGTTTCATTTGTACGTAATCTTTTACTTTAAGTTGACGCAGTTCGTGCCTTGTTAAAGAGATACTGAATGTTTACGAGTTTCCTATGGTATTTATAAGCTCCACCTATCAACGTTTTTAATTGGTGTGTTTGTTGATCAAGGCTTGTACTTTGCACCTATATCTCTGTAGAACTCTGTATTTCTCAAAATTCCCTGGTTTTAATTGTTGTTCCTTCATTCGATTTCGCACGTAGACGTTCAATTATTTGCCGTATATTCTCAGGTTTTCCAAATATCCATTGCATTTTGGTCACGTCTTTCATGTTTGTCGATTATAGTCCAAACTTTTATCATCTCGCGGATCGCCTGTTATTTATTGTTTGTTATTCCAAATATGTTGGATTTTTATGCAAATATGATATTTCAGTCACGTACTCATCTTTCTAATAATGATGTATTTGAATGCGTTTGCTTATTTATGCGTTGAAATTTTTAATGAAATTTTTAAATAGCTAGAATGTCAGTTTGTTTATCTTTCCCGATTACGTGTTTATTTCGATGCAATCCGTTGTGTTTAAAATCTAATCTTTACTCTTTTCTTTCCAATTCTGGACTTGTATATTTAACTTAAATGTATTATACGACGTACACATTATTATTTTAACTAAATAGTATTTGATTATTACAAAATAAGCTTCTTTCTTATGAATTAAATTGGTTGTAATTTATATACAGTGTGCTCGCTATTGACCTTTTGTAAAATATTTGATTTACTCCTATTTAATTGTAGCATTATTTGGTTTTCTTAACGTTAATTATATTTATATTTAATTTACGACCCCTATGACTTAATCTACCTTTACACTACCCTCTTATCATAGCATTATATATATATATATATATATATATATATATATATATACTGCTTCAAGCTTCGGGCTGCTCTGCTAAAGCCCCACAACTTGGGTGTCCAGTTTCTGGGTGACAAAATGCTACGACCTCTTAACTTGCTACTAATAATAATTGGTGTCCCACCTTTGGGCGTCAAAATGCTGCAAGCTCTCAGATACCAAAGCCCCAACTCTAGAGCTCTTTGCTGATGATTCGAGTCTGATTAAGTTTTCAAGCTCTATTGCTACTAAGGCACCTAAAATTGGACCTCCAAAAATTCACGATCTTTGGTTCTGATGAAGTTCCACATTTATGGGCGCCAAAATACTACACACCCTTGATGCTGCTCATATCAAAAAAATTAAAATTTCAGTGAAGTTTGGCACGGCTGCACAGCTACCTTTGAAAATAAAACTAACTACTGAACAAAAGAAAACGCTGCTACGGTAGCTCGCCTAAATTTATTTACAAGCTCTGAGAGAAATTAAACACCAAAAATCACCATAAAACCTTTGTACACACATCAGTTACATATTACATACATCCCTTTTTTAAACTAATACATTTCATGGTCAAATATTACCCCATATTAATTATTACCAGTTAATTATCATTTAAAGTAACAGGACTTTTCTATAGATCTTACTCTACTCTGGCTTAATATGAGCTCATAGTAAATCATTAACCACTCATGCCAATTTCTGCACATCAAATTATCAAAAGTCCATTTTGCCTTGTACATAAACAAAAAGTACTAATATGACAAATTTTTTATAACATTAATTTCCACATAGAAATATAATAAAATAATATAACAGCAAAAGTTCAATCTATAACTCTTTTTAATTTTGGTCCTGTTAGTTTACAGAAACATGCCCAAAAAGCACAAAAGTCATTGAACACCAGTTATACACGAAAGTAATTTAAAAGCAAACAACAGTTACCTGGATAAAATCACTGCATGTAGACCTCTTATCTTTCCCTCGAAGACTGCAGCATACAGTAACACTATCTGGATTGCACTAGCCGTAACTGCAAGCTGCTACTATATTACCATAAAATCCTCTCATCTGTCATTTTGAAAGGATATCCAAACTTCCCACATTCTGCTACTGCTCACGTTGATTGTAAGTACACAACCACATCGTCCAACCATCCACCTCTACTGCCATTTTACTTGCTTGGTATCCTACGTGATCAAGAAATCGTTCCGACGGGTTACTATCAGGCGTATACCTGTAAAAGCCCAAAATATCCAACACATCCGATGGCTGGTTGTAAACTTTGAACAAATAGCACCGATAACCAATGAATTTTTAGATAGGGTGTAGCTTATATAACATGCAAATTTGATAAGCAGACAGTCTTGATTCGAACTTAGCACTAACCAAACCACTTATAATCAAAAATCTACGCAACGAGTGAATATTAAAATTAAATAATTAAATATTTGTGAAAAGTGGTGTTAGACAATTTTAAAATAAATAATAGTAAAAAATATATGAGACAAGTTTGCCCGTTTGCTGAAAAACGTGAGTAAAAGTTCATTAATTAATTAATGTTAAATATTTATAATTTAGGGCACTAAAACAGACTACGAAAATCTAAGTAAGACGGGGTAAATCTAAGGGAGATTAAGAAAATCGAAGTAGCGCTAAGGGAGAGTAAGCAAATACTAGATTATTAATTAAATGGGGTAAAATTTGGAAACTAAATAAATCGGTAGCACTGGGAAGAAATCCATATAAAAATATTGGTTTGAATTTTGGTAAAGGCGCACAAAACAGAGGATTGTTTTAAGCATTGAATGGAGCAACTCAACTGAAAGTAATATTGGGATCTGATTCACAGCATGCAGTAGCAAATCCAGAAAGACGCACGAGAAAACTACAGGTCAGAACTATCTAGCATAAGACATTATTTTTTCTTTATTTTTGAACATTGACTATATTAATTATGCCTGAATATTTTATGTAAAGAGTCAACAAAAGATCTTTTAAGCGTGAAAAATTTCGTAAAAAAGGCAAAAGTCCTGACGTTCAAAGAATTTCCAGCAGAGTACAGTGTCATTTTTGCTGGCTTTAAAATAAGGAAAAGGAGCTTTAATTTTTGGGGATAAACAATTTAAAAATTATTGTTATATGATTCAGGTGGTTTAATTTTGTCACACAGTAAAACAGATTAAGCTGTGAACTGTATGTAATTTTTTCTTTTTCGTTATACAAATATTAGTCGACTTCGTTTTTATCATTCAAAGCAAAAAAAGTATTAGAGAAAAGGGGGTAAATTATTTGATTATCCTAACGCTGTGCACTCTGTTTGAATTAAACTGAGCTGCCGAGGCATATTTTAGGATATTAAAAGACACAGAGCGGCGGTGATCAGCAGGAGACTGAAAGTATAATTATATACGGCGTGCAGCGTTATCATATCAATATATTATATATATATATATATATATATATATATAATAAGTCACATGAGAATAGTACAATTAAAGTAATCAAAATATATGGCAATTTTTGGTCACCAAAGGAAAACGTTTTCCCTATTTGCCAAAGGGCCGTAATTCAAAGTTAAGGCTAATACTAACTATTTATATATAGCAGTACGCATTTGTAGAATAAACACATGAAGTATTTATTTACAACATAATTTCGCTATTGATAATATTGTACCAGTACTAATAGATAGTTGAACCAATAAGGTAACCGCAGACTTGGCAAATATCGCTAGAATGAACGGTATAAAATTTGTTCAAATACAGAAACCATACACTAAAATTTTATGGACCAATCCTAGATAAGCTACTCGTTTCGTGGCGTCGTGCGATAAGACGATTTCTTTGGAGTAGGATTATTTATATTTACCCCTTAATTTATGAGTTTATTGCGTAGACTATTAGGTTCAAATAAAAGCGATAATATGAGTAGAACTTACCAGTAAGGTGGCTTCGCTGCATGCATCGATACGAGGGGCAGCTGGACCCAATTAATATCAACCATCTATATGGTAGTGAAACATCCTTGCGGTATCCAAGTCAATACGCCCACAGAAGGAGCTGAAGAGCAAATATTAACGAATTAAGGAATGCACAAGTAAATTTACAATTTATAAACTGCAAATTAGCTTACTTCCTCATGTGCAAATCCGACAGGAAATATCTATAGTAAGACCATGACGAACAAAAAATTTGCTTTTATAGAGCGAAATCTATACAAATGGATACTTGAATAAAGTACTGTACAACCGATTACGCCTTTGGCGACGGCACGTAACAAACTCTTCGAATAAATATTATAGATCAGATTGTGAATGTAAATTAGAAAAATTAATAAATCAATATTCTTGAATTTAACTGTGGAAATAAAAATATGCTTCATCAAGACGAAACTCCTCCGTAAATTTTTGTACCATTTAAAAAATGTTAACTGCTGGTTTCGTGATCATATCCATAAGCAGATATTTTATAAATTCGTGGTCGTCAAGACCAGGCGACTCCGTGGCGTAGTTCGTATGAGTGTGACTACTATGCCCAAGGTTCCGGGTTCGAATCCCGACACGGTCCACTTGAAAAATGTTAGGCAAGCATTTTTCATAAAAATACACCCTCGTTCGGATGAGAGGTAAAATGGAGGTCCCTGTGTGTGGGTGTTGGAACAGCAAGGGTTCGGCAAAATGCCAAATTTTTCAGTTTAAAAAAAACTCGCTTCCTGGCCAATGTAGTATCTTCGGGTGGAGCATTGGAAAATTACATGTTCGTCAAGACCTTGAAATCGATTAGTAAATATTAATTTAGTTGGATTTGAGTAGTTTTTAAGTCAACGCTTCAGGTCGCACCAGTAAGCGGAGCCGGCGCTGTTATTCAGTATTACGGATCTCCCTTCCCCCTTCTTACTTCTTATAGGTGGATCAGACACACTCTAAAGTCAACGAGATGGGTACCATTATTTAAACACTAACTTTAGTATTACTTTATAAATTATATTTAGCGATTAATTAATTTTGAAGCAGATTTATATGAAGCACGTATTATTCGCGTTTAAATACAGTGTAGTACCTTCTCGTAGAGAACTGCGGACATGACCGCAAGTGTAGCTGTCCTTAGTCAAATTATTCGGCCCCCAAGATCATGTGGCTCCGTGGCTTAGTTAGTTCGCGTGTGACTACTAACCCCATGGTACCTGATTCAATTCGTGACACGGACCGCTTGAAACATGTAGGGCGAACATTTTTCACAGAGATACTCACATGTTCGGATGAGAAATTAATTGTAGGATGTGTGAGTGTTGTCACGCACACTAAAGGCTTAGTTGGTTCACATGTGACTACTATGCCCAAGGTCATGGATTGGTTCCTGACACGGACCGCATGAAAAATGTTAGGCAAGCATTTTTTACAAAGGTACTCTTTTGTTTGGATAAGAGGTAAAATGTAGGTACCGTATGTGAACGTTATTACGCCCGTTAAAAATCCTTACCTTCCTGAAGGTAGTAAGGGTTTGGCAAAATTCAAAATTTTTAGCTAAAAAACAAACTCGCTTCCTGGCCAACTTAGTACCCTCGGGTGGAGCATCGGAAAATGAAATGTAGTGACCGGCAGTATCGTCTTATATTAACCTGATGGGTTATTGCTTGTGTTATTTAAGAAAATTGATACTTAGAACCCAACCAATAACACTATAGAAATTAAAAATCAACGATAGGTGTAAAATAATACTCTTTGAAATTTGGTAGACCAGTTGGTGAATTTACGAAATCAAAGTGGAGGTCATTTTAAACATAACCAGACATAAACAAAATCATTTAAGCTATTTTATTTCTTTTACTTTTTATTGTTTGCTTAATTAGTTAAAAAATGTAATAGGTCGAAGTATATCTCTTACTTTATAAAAACAGTGTACCTATACCAGATTACAGACAATCTAACCGCTACCATAGTTTATTAATGTCATGCATTCTGATACTTGTTTGTTTTGAACTTACACGATATTGAACATTTGCTGTAATGTAAACAAGTGTTAGTCACTCTGTTGCGTTCATTTTCTTATTTTTTAAATATTTTCCTCTATTTGTATATTTCAGTACTATTCTTCAATAAATCGATATTATATTACCACGACTCTCGATTGGCTGGGTTCGTTTTCCACTTCAAAAAAATTCGGTAATCTTTTAAATAAATATATTTAACGGTAACACTTTTCGATTATTATAAATATATGTTCGAGTCAATTCAACCCATTTCTTGCTTGCTTGTCACGCACAGCTGTGGATAAACGAAAATATGTTGCAAGGTAGAATTTATTTGAACGTGAATGATGGAAGTCATAATTTGGTGCAATAGTTTTCAGCAGTGACAGTATGCAGTTAACAAAGCTAAGCGAAGACTAGCTCAGTTTCTCAACATTATGATATGCCTATATTTTGTTTGATGACTGATATGATGTTGAAAGTACTCATTATCGTTTTTATCTGGGTCATTATAGCAGGTAGCAGCAACATTTATACGTTCTACATAACGCCTTCGTACTGCACCCTAGTTTTCGAAAACTAATCTACGCCTTCCTCAACAAAGGGAAATTTGGTCAGTTTGGAATTTCACAATATATAGCCGAAATCATGAAAGAATGTATTCACGTCATAGGTTCCTGAATTTAAAAACGATCTATTTCTAAATCTTATGCATTAAGTATACTCCAATACATCTTTTAAAAGTATGTCGTTATTTAATTCAGAAACCTATGACATCAATGCATTTTTTCGTGATTTGTACTACACTCAGTAATTCTTAGATGAATTGTTTGTACAGCTACCAGATGTTGAATTAATTTTAAATTAATAAGACGCATTTGGTATTTTGTAAAGGGTTAAGGCGGTTATTGTATTATCTCGTTTCGTGTTAATTCGCGTAATTTAAGCAAAACGCAAAAGTTGAAAACGCTCCACTATTAATACACATACAGTGCTATGCAAAAGAATGGTTCTAGAAAAATAAAACTTACTACTAAAAGCTAGATTTTAAAATTTTAAAATGAATTACATTACAAAGAATTTGTAAATTATTGAAATATTGATGGTTTAATCATTTTAGACACTTCCGTGCAGACATTTTTAATTTTTTAATGTTTAATACTTCTAAAAGTAAACAAAATTTAAACTTTTAATTATAATGTAAAAACTTAGGATTTGATTCTATTTATTCTTTTTTTGTATCCAAAAGAATATTCTACCGATTCGGACTTCGCTCTCTATACATATTGTATTATCAATATCTCCTCTACGATTTTTTAAATCGGACTAATGCATAAGCAACCTGTGGCATAATTTATTTTCTTACTATACTATTATTAAATATTTTTTTGATAATTGCTTATATTTCTACTATATCTTGTTTACCGTACATTACGAATTTACCTACACCATTATCATTAAATTAATTTTATAAAATCGTTTGTTTTTATTTGGGGTTATGAACCTCGACTACAAATTAATATTAGAACGTTCAGAATTCATATTACCCTTAGGTGCAGCTGCCCTGAATTTTATTACTACGAAATTATTATTGTATTTGTTTTATTACTTGAATTATTTTTTGGTTGTACAGATTAAAGTTTCGCCATTATTTTATATTTTTGTATACTAATAATATTCTTTTTAGCTGAGCCAATTGTTGTTTTTGAGTATTCGTACGCCCTTCGCCTCAATCTAGGACTGCCGTAAGAAAAGACCTTTTTCTTGCGTGATGGCCAACAAATAGATGCTCCATCCTCAAGTTTTAATGGTCATTATAGATGCATTACTTCTAAGACTCTAATATTTTTCTTGATATTTCAGCGCAAGAAAACAAAGGTTTAATTAACCTAATACAACATATATTGATCACTAGATTTCTTGCGTTGAAATTAATTTCGAGTAAATTAACAATTTTTGGTAACTAAAACATCGTAGTTAAGGCTAGATTATGGTTGGATTCAATGGAAAATAATTTTAAGTTGTAAGATAAGGTTGAAAGAAAAAACATCTGGTTGGAGATCAGCCTTGCTTCTAAGTTTAGCTATACCAAAGCAGAAACAGGTGTTGTCAGTCGTTCACTTGTTAGGTCAATTTCGTTCAATATTGAATGTATACGAAAGGATGAGAGATTTATTTTCTTTTATGTTGTCGCAAGTGATGTGGATACACCTCGTTCTTTGAAGTCGAGCATTTTTAATAAAGAATAAATCCTTTACTAACGTGATATGTAAATTTTTGTAGAGCAGAAGCCGTAATTTTTTACATTTTTGTAAACGGTAGATATAAAACTTCTTGACTGATTGTGAATTTTTATTAACAAGAGACTAACGTTCAGACGCTCGTTTTTAAAAATAAAAAACAGAATACAATACCTATCTTATTAATATCGTAAATATGAAGATAATCAAATCTGAATGGAATAAATAAAATTTGCTATATTACATTTTAATAATACTGCCTGATCGTCAACTCAATTTGATAATTTGCAAACAAGAAATTTATTATGAACTGGAGTTTTAAATTTAAATATTACTGATTCTTAAATAAGTTTATTGGGGATGTTTGTATAATTTGTGTTACGGAGTTAATTAAGATTCTTTTTATTACACAGTTACTACCTTTTTATACATACGTTAATTATTGAAACTTCCCAATAGAGTTAATTTGCCATTTAAAAAAGTTGTTTATTTGATTGTGATCTATAACTCTAAAATTAATACTTTAAAACAGAAGTATTGGTGGATCATTCACAGTCCAGTAAAATGTTATTTTGTATTTATTTGTGTGTAGGTGGAGAATCATAAACAGTGGTCTTGGTTTAATTAATTGTATATTCTCTTTTCAAGAACAGAGTATAAAGGGTTGGTAGAAGAGTCCTTTTTTATTATCGAAATACATTTAAGAATCGAAGGGTTTCTGCGTTTTTTTAAAACTTTTGCTTTCATATTGTTCTAGTGTAAACGCCGTGGCACTCTCACTTATTGTGTTTTGAATGCCGAAACAAAATAGGTCCGTATCCCCGTTTCATGCCAGAGCACTAAAGTAATTTTCAATATTAGCCGTTTATTACTAAAATAGTAGTTTCTTTTTACTCTTAGCCACTTACCAACCAATTTTACCCTGGGCTATCGCCATATTCAGGAAAAAATAGAAATTATAATCATTAAGAAAAATAATATTTCACTCGCGTCCAACAACGTGGGCCTACAAATAGGTAAAAAAATAAGGAAAAAGGATTCATCGTGACAACTTTTTGCATAAATAAGTAAACAGTATAAAATCAGTGACATGTTTATTCTATAGTGCTCTGTTTTATAAAACAAAATTCTACATTGCTACATATTTTCCAGCAATGAAACATCAACCTATAAATAGTTATACAGAAACAATGGAGTAATTAATTAATACTAACCTAATGAATTTATACCCTGATTAATAACTGATACATAGAAGAAATGAAACAAAAGTTGTCCTTTTTTAATTTTTTTAACGCCTCAATGATTTTGATGTTGCAGGAAATGTATTTTGCAGCCTTATATTAATGTAATCTTGTATAAACTAAAGAATATCGGCGAATAAAGTAAGCACATGGAAGGATTTTAAGATAAACTAATTCTAAACGATTACTTGTAAAATTACGTTCTACATCTAAAATGTGTATAGTGTTACATAAAATAATGTCGCTAACATCAAATGAAATGCTACAGCCCGTTTTTTTCATTAGCCCCATATTTATAACGTGATTGGTATTTAGCTATTATTAGATTCTGCTTTTATGAATATAACTTGTTTGTCAAAATAAAAACACAACGTTATCTTTTATCCCTATAGTAGGGGATAAAATACTACTATAGTAAGCCTGCTTATCGTAAAAGGCGATTAAAAGGCGCAGCTAGGGGCAGCAGCCTTGCTGGCTAAAAGATATTGAAGAAGGGTCGGTTGGTCTCGGGCGATCTTCAATAATTTACAAACTTGTTGGGGGTTGACCGTGACGGATACGGCTTTTTTCTAAAATCTTTAAAAACTGCGTTGTAGAAAGATATGGGAACCTACCACAATATTTCCCAGGTGTGCGTGGGCTAAAACACGAAATATATATGATGGAGAACTAACAAGTAAAATTCTTGTCCGGAGGTAAAATACTCCCTCATTCGGATCTCCGGGAGGGGGTACTTGGGGCTCGTCATCGTAAGAATATAAAACAACAGTTCGATTTAGTGATAGGGACTTGGAATGTAAGGTCATTACTTAGAGTAGATAAGTTAACGAATTTATTAGTCGAAATGAGAAAGGGAAAGCTAGACATTTTAGGTATTAGTGAGTTGAGATGGCCAGATAGTAATGACTTTTGGAAAGATAATTATAGAATAATTACAACTTCTTCAACTAATGGACAGGCAGGGGTAGGAATAGTGTTAGGTAAAAGATTAGGGCATAAAGTTAAAGAGTACTTACAATTTAGTGATAGAATAATTATGGTTAGATGGAGTACAAAACCCACAGACACTGTTTTAGTACAGGTTTACATGCCAACAACTCAGTACGAGGATGAGGGGGTAAAAAAGGTATACGATGATATAAATAGTATAGTGAGAAAAGTAAAAAGAGACGAGAATTTAATAGTTATGGGCGATTTTAATGCGTCAGTGGGAGAAGGTAGTGAGGGAAAAATGGTAGAAAAATTTGGGTATGGCAGACGAAATGATAGAGGAAAAAGATTAGTTGAGTTTTTCTACGAACATAGATTAGTAACTGTAAACACCCTATTCAAACAACATGTTTAATTCCCAAAAAAGATATAAAATACCAACCAAAGAAATCACAACAAACATACAGGGAGTATTTAGAGAACTGAATATTAAAAAGGGATTGTACAAAGACGGATGGAAGAAACGGGCTGAAGATATACTAGCAGAAGATCAATTTGGGTTTAGGCGAAACAGGGGAACACAGAAAGCCATTTCAGTTTTAAGGTTGATAATGGAGAAACAACATGTTAGGAGAAGATATACCTGGAAAGCGCCAGGTGATAGGGCTAGATACCAAATAGATTATATTTTAGTTAAACAAAGACTTAGAAACCAAGTTAAGAACTGTCGTAGTTATCCAGGGGCTGACATAGATAGCGATCATAACTTAGTTAAAATGAGGTGTAAACTAAAATTCAAAAAATTGAGAAAGGTTAAAAGAGAAGGATGGGATCTAGGTAAGCTTAATGATAGTAGGATAAAAGAGGAATATAAACAAGTATTAGATAATAAGAGCAAAGAGATAGCTGTAGGAGGGAACGTAGAAAATAGATGGAAAGAAATAAAACTGATTGTACATGATACAGCAACACAGACTATAGGTAAGAAAAAAATAGAAGCGAGAAAACCCTGGGTAACAAAGGAGATATTAGATTTAATAGAGAATAGAAGAAAGCTTAAACCTTTCAGAGAAGTGGATAGTGAAAGTAAGCAAAAATATAATACAGTTAGAAATAAGATAGTACATGAGTGTAGAAAAGCTAAAAATAAATGGATGGAGGAGAAGTGTAAGGGAATATAAGATGATTTGAGAGTAGGTAAGACAGACAGGGCTTACAGGGCAGTTAAAAAGTTTTTTGGGGAAGATAGGAAAAAAATATAATGGTATTAGAGACGAGAATAATGAGCTTTTAATAAATAAAGTTGAGGTAGCAGACAGATGGAAAAGATATTTAAAAGATTTATATAAGGGAGACGATATGGATGAGTTAGAGAACGACCAAGAAGAGGATGTAGAAATAGGGTTCTCAATATTAAGAGAGGAATTTGATAGAGCTGTTCGGAATCTTAAACTAAATAAAGCGCCAGGGATAGACGATATTCCCGCAGAACTAATAAAATATGCAAGTCAGATAATTTTAGACAGATTATATAAACTAGTAAAAGTAATATATGACACAGGTGAGGTTTCAATAGATGTCGAAAAAAATATTATTATCCCAATCCCAAAAAAGTCAGGAGCTGATAGGTGTGAGAATTTTAGAACGGTTAGTTTAACTTCTCATGCTTCCAAAATACTAACAATAATAATTAAAAATAGAGTAGAAGCTTTGGCTGAGAATTATTTAAGCGAAGACCAATATGATTTTTGTAAAGACAGAGGGACTAGAGAACCGATACTAATGATTAGGGTAATTATCGAAAAAAGGTTACAAAAAAATAAAAAGACTCATTTCGCGGTTGTAGATTTAGAAAAAGCATTTGATAAGGTTAATTGGATTGTTATGTTTAGGGTTTTGCGAAAAATAGGAATCTCTCATACGGATAGAAAAATTATTTACAGTCTATATAAAAACCAAAGCGTAGTAATTAGATTTGATGAAATAGAAAAGGAATAGGATTAGAAATGGTATTAGACAGGGTTGTATACTGTCTCCCTTGATTCTTAATGTTTATATTGAGAAAGCTTTAAACTTAGCTAGAGAGAGAAAAGAGATAGGTGTTAGTGTACAGGGACAGAAAATAGACATGTTACGTTTTGCAGATGATATAGCCATTATAGCAGAGTCTAGAAAAAAGTTTTGAAATATTTTAGAGGAGATACTACAGAGTAACTATAGTATGAAAATTAACTCAGTAAAGACAAAGATAATGACAAGTGAGTTACAGCCTAGTTCTAAACCAAAATTAAAAATAGGTAATACCGAGTTAGAGGAGGTAGATGAATTTTGCTATTTAGGTAGTATAGTTACAAAGGATGGACGTAGCAGAAGGGATATAGTAGCTAGAATAGCTCAAGCTAGAAAAATGTTTTTAAAAAGGAAAAACTTACTAATAGCTGATAGTATTAGTTTAGATAATAGTGAAGCATGTTTAATTTGCTCAGAATTTATTCGCATTGAATTACAAGTATAATGCGCCAAGCGTGCCTTATTCTTTATTAATGTTCCATATAGTACGTAATGGAACGCTTCGTTTTAATAATCTTCTTGTAGTAAAATATCTGTGCGACATAAAGTAATTTCGTCGAGCATCTCTAGCAATCTTGTTGCTTTCGTATTTCCCCACCTCTAACGGCGAGTCTTTAAATTGTCGCTATCGTTCGTTTTTTGTTTGTTCGTTAGTCGCAGCCAAGCAATAAAATCCTGAAGATGTTTTCCAGACTAGAGGCTTACGACCTTCGATTAAATTATTTGTGTGAGTGGTTCAAGTCATGGTAGACTTGAATAAATATCAATAACTTCTACTAACGGTTTGTAATTTATACATTTTACAAACTTAATTTAATTTTGTTTCATTTATTTAGCGCGCCTACGAAAAACAAAAGAGAAGTACAAGTCAGAATTTTGTTTTGTAAGTTGTATGGTTCTGTACAAGGATTGGAGATTGCGGACATGTGGTCGTGATTGCTGTTACCCCAAGAAATGGTCACGGCTTCCTAAGTTTGAAATGGTTTATGGTGTTATGTGAAGCTGATGAAATTTCTGATGGGATTTGTCTTTGAAAATCAGATGCAGTTTGGTTCGTTATTAAATTTAAGAAATTTTGCATGTGTTTAGAATGTCGTTAGTCTTTGATAAACAGACGGTCATATAAAAAACACGAAATTTGCTATCATGTTTATGACCATATGACCTGTTTCACTTTCGATTATTGTTAAACTGGTTTTACAAACCGCAGAAAGAAATTTTTGTTAGGTTAGGTTTATATATTTGTAGGCTTTGTTTACATTCGAACTTCAGATAAATTTCGAAGTATATTTTCGACGTTATATTTTTTTTGTGATGTAGTAACATTTTAAAGATATTTGCCGTGAAAGCAAATGCTTCGTGTAGCTTTCCTAACATTCAAATTAAACATTTTTCAATCTTGAAGTTAGCTTTTATTCACATATAAATTATAAAAACTTAGTATAAAAGTTTAAATTCGTTTAGTGACAATTGCAAAGTGTTTGCATTTGTGTTCATACAAAATTTTGAGGTTATGAAAATTTATATACTTAATACAAAAAGTATTTGATAAGTGATAGCAGTGAACTTTTGTTTACTTTTAATTTGTTATGTACATGGAAGTTTATTTCACTTCATTGCAAAATTTAAATACACGCTGCGTAATAATTATGAAACTGTAATCTACCTGATAAGATCTGCCCAGGATAGAAATGATAGTTCAATGCATTGTGTTTACAAATTTTTTTTTATTAAATATTTAAACCATTTCGAATGGACCTGCACCTTGCCGAAGTTCTAAATTACTAGAACAGGTGAAATGGCTTGCGTGTTCTAATGAGCTAAAGAGCCAAACTACAGGTCCAACCAAAGTAGTAGGGTCGTTAGTGAGGAACCAGACTAAGACAGGTCCCCGAAAGAGGGCAGCGGCTCTTTCGGTACTTAGATTGGCAGAGACCATAGGGGTCGGTATGGCAGTCTAAGACACACTACCGCGATGTGGAAGGCAACGGGAAACCACCACATTATCTCCCAAGTACACAGCGTACCTAAATTATAATAAAATGATGGCATTCTCTGGGGTAAAAGATTCCGGAGTTAAAATAGTCCCCATTCGGATCTCCGGGAGGGACTACTTCGGAGGATGCGATCGGAAAGTTAAAAATAAGAGTCGGGAACATTCTGCGAGTCGGAGCGTGGCATGTTAGAAATATGAAGCAAAGTAGGTAAGCTAGAGAACCTAAAAATCGAAATGAATAGGTTATCACTAGACATAGTAGGGATCAGCGAAGTTTGGTGGCCAGAGGCGGAGAATTTTTGGAGTGGAGACGTCAGGGTAATTCATACAGGAGCAGAGGACGGAAATTTGGGTGTGGGGATAGCTATGCGGAAAAGATAGGACACTGTGTGGAAAATTACTTACAAAAGAACGAACGAGTACTCACGGTTAGATTAGAATCTAAACCGGTAAACACAGTAATAATACAAGTATACATGCCGACCTCTAGCTATAGTGACAAAGAGGTAGAAGCGATCTACAAAGATATCGAAGACATACTGAGATACGTAAAAGGACATGAAAATTTAATAATTACGGGGAATTTTAATACACTGGTAGGTGAGGGTAGGGAAGGAGCGGTAGTAGGTTTATTTGGTTTAGGCACGAGAAACGACAGGGAAATAGGCTGGTAGAATTTTGCGACAAGAACAATTTAATCATCACAAACACATTATTTCAACATCATGCTAGAAGACGATATACGTGGAAGATGCCAGGAAATATAGGAAGATATCAAATAGATTACATTCTTGTTAGACAACGGTTTAGGAATCAAGTAAAAGACTGTAGAAGCTACCCAGAAGCAGATATAGATACTGACCACAACATCGTAATTATGAAGGCCGCACTTAAATTTAAAACTCTGAAAAAGAGGAACGGAAAAAGGCACTTGGACTTAGAGAAACTAAAAGAGAAAGATATTCAAGTAAGATTCGAAAAAAAGTCAAATGAATTGCTGAATGATATCGCGAAAATATCTGAAACTAAGGAAGTAGAAACAGAATGGAATAACATTAAATCCAGCCTAGACAGGGCGGCCAGAGATATTTTGGGGTATACACAAAAAGAAAATAAGAAACCATGGATAACAAAGGATATCGTGAATTTAATAGAAGAAAGACGAAAATACAAAAATAAATCAGACGAAACAGGAAAACAGAGATACAAAGCCATAAAATGGGAAATTATTCGAAAATGCAGGAAAGCTAAAGAACAATGGATTGATGAAAAGTGCAAAGAAGTACAAACTAAGATGGAAATAGGAAAGACAGACGAAGCATACAATGTAATTAGAATGAATTTTAGGATATAAAACCGTATAGCAAAAATATAAGGGACGCACAAGGAAACGTCATTATAGAAAACGTAGAGAAAGTGAGTAGATGGCAAGAATATATAGGAATTTATATGCAGGAGAGGAACTAACTGCATTAGAAAAGGAATCAGACATTGAAAATGATGACTTGGGATATCCTATACTTCGAGACGAGTTTGAATTAGCATTAAAGAGTCTGAAAATGGTAAGGCGCCGGGTACAGATAAGGTGCAAGCAGAAACTCTAAAAGCTGCTGGACAAGCAGTAACAGAACGTCTCTTCCAACTTGTAAGCTATATGTATGAGACAGGCGAGATACCCAAAGATTTCAAACGTAGCATCATAGTAACTATACCAAAAAGAAAGGCGCGGATAGATGTGAAAATTTTCGAACAATAAGTTTGACAGCACACGTGTCAAAAATATTAACTAGAATTGTGCAAAGACGAATGGAAAACGAGCTGAAGAAATACTAGGAGAAGACCAATTTGGGTTTAGGCGAAACAGGGGAACACGGGAGGCTATTTTAGCTCTGAGAGTGATAATGGAGAAACAATAGAAAAGGGAAAGCATGTATATAGGGTTTGTAGATCTGGAAAAGCATTCGACAATGTAAATTGGAAAAAATGTTTGAAATACTCAAAAGGATTGGAATGAGTTATAGGGATAGACGAATAGTACATAGCTTATACAAAGAGCAAACAGCAGTAATAGAATTAGAGCAGGAACGTAGAAAGTAAACATTAGGAAAGGGGTGATACAGGGATGTGCCCTATCCCCATTGATTTTTAACTTGTACATAGAAGAGGCAATGAATACTGTCAAATGCAGAAAGACATTTGGAATTACTATGCAGGGACAAAAATTGATATGCTTAGATTTGCAGATGATATAGCGGTATTAGCATCTAGCAAGGAAGAGTTAGAAGCGGCTCTTAATGAAATGGAAACGGTTCTAACAGAGAGATACGGTATGAAAATTAACAAAACTAAAACTAAAGTTCTAGTTTGCAAAGGTGGGGAAAATAAATCAAAAACGAGAATACAAGTATTTAACACGAACTTACAAGAGGTTAAGGATTTCTGCTACCTAGGAAGCCAAATAACGCAAGATGGGAAAAGCACAAAAGATATAAAACAAAGATTAGCACAAGGTCGTGCTACATTTAACAAGAAAACAACTATTGTGCTCAAAGACCACAAACATAGAAACAAGGAAAAGATTGCTTAAAACATATGTGTGGAGCACAGCACTGTACGGCTGTGAAGCCTGCACAGTAGGAGAAGCGGACAAGAAAAAGGTAGAAGCCTTTGAAATGTGGTGTTACAGGCGTATGATGAAGATATCATGGACAGACAAAGTTAAGAACGAAGAGGTACTAAAATGGTAGGGGAAGAAAGAAATATGTGGAAAACGGTAAAAATAGGAGAGATAGGATGATAGGCCACATACTACGGCATGAGGGAATAGTGCGGAATATTTTAGAAGCAGAGATAGGAAAAAGAGAAGAAGAGGCAGACCTAGATTAGACTACTGCACACAGATAGTAAAAGATGTAGGCTGTAGAGGTTTCAGGAGATGTGTAGGCTAGCCCAGAATAGAAATCAATGGAGGTACGCATCCAACCAATCCCAAGATGGGTAAACTAATGACGAAAAGATAACTGTTCTTAAACATGATGATTATTATAAGTAACTACAAGAATTGGTTGGGCAATATTCTCGAAGAATGTTAAGTGTGTGAAAGGATTTACTAGAAAACCATTATTTCGGCAAATGTCTAAGTGTTGGGGATCTTGGTAGCCACAGGTTGCTTAACCTCCTTCACTGAATCTCGGTAAAATAGAATAAAATTAGAAAACAATAGAAAGGGAACGAGCTGAATACACATACTCCTGAAAAAGAAAAGAAGAAAAATAAGAAAACCACCAAAACGCAAAATCAAAGAAGCTGCCTATATAACCCTACATCAAAATAACTGCGTTGCAAACGAATCCATGACTTTCAGTAAACAATGGATTCCATTACTAAAAGAATTAACAAAAGAAATAACAAATGAAAATCAAATGCCCACAATATCTAGGTAGCATTGCAAGTTTTTCCTGGGTTTTCCTTGCAATATTAACATGAAATAACCCTACATACATGATTTCTATTTATACATAAAATAACTGATTACATAAAATAAGCATATTAACAATCCTTGTAAAACAGCATTGGTATCTGACAAGTATAAATCCACAATAAGGTTACCTCAAAACCATATACAATCTCCATTGAACAGTATTGGTATCTGACAAGTGTAAACCCGCCATAGGGTCGCCTCAGATCCATATACAATCTTCATAGAACAACATTGGTATCTGACAAGTGTAAACCCGCTATAGGGTCGCCTCAGATCCATATACAATCTTTATAGAACAACATTGGTATCTGACAAGTGTAAACCCGCCATAGAGTCGCCTCAGAACCATGTTAAAATCTACCAAAGAGGTAACTTAAATCATAATGAATTTTCCCTTCAAAATAAATATTAAAAAAACGACTACTTAAGCCTTTCAATAATGCAATCGCACACTTCTTTAATAAACATCCTCTCAATTGTATAAATAGAAACATGTTAAAAATGTTGGCTGAAATGCAGACACAAAAACGGTAGCAGTCTTTTGAAATGCTCCAGATGTATGAGGACGATAGCATGGACAGACAAAGATAATAACAAATAAGTTACAGAAATAGTATGGGAACAAGGATATCTGGGGAAAAAGAGAAATAGTAGGGCGGAATACGTTCTAAGGCATTTTTGGGGAATAGTATGTGATATATTACAAGCAGAGATAGGAAAAAAGAGGTAGATGTAGACCTAGATCAGACAGTTATAGATGCAAACTGTGCATATTTCAGGGAAATCTGTAGGTTAGTTCAGAATAGGGAACAATGATGGTACGCGTCTAACCAGTTCTAGGACTGAAGACCTAATGATGATGAAATATTTAAAACAAGCTTATGTTTAGAGAGCAGTCGTTTGCTTTAAAAAGACAAAATTTTGATTTCGTTATAAACATTATTGTTGAGAATTTTTACATGTTAAAAAATTATTAATTTTTAAAAGAACGTTTTTTACTTCAGTAAACAATTAGTTAAACCTTGAGACTTTTATTTTGGTCAAATACGATCAAATCTGATAACATAAAGGTGGAATTTTTGGGTAATAATTTTGTGCCAATATCACATTGGATATACATTTTTTTATTTTTGATACTTTTATAGGACACAAATGGTGTTCTACATTTTTTTTATTTAATCTTTGTAATTTCTTACAGGAGCTGCGTCTTATTTTTATAAGACAGGTTTTTGTTAACGAAGGCGATCGTTTTATCTTTGGGTTTCCACGTCCGCCCTTAGAATTGTGCTTTGCTCTTATCGTGATTATCTCAGGACTTGGTGGCGCCTATTTAACTTTGTTTAATTTTTGTTTGAAAACAAAATTTGACTTCCCCCCCCCCATTTCTTATTGCTCTACCCAGGAATAGACCCCTAGCTATGTCGGAAGATGGCCCTTTCTTCGATTCTCTGTGAAGAAAGCGGAAGATTTTTGTACACTGGCACCCATTTATAAAATTACGTTTTACTGGCGCCCATCCAACAATAAAATACGTTTCAATGGAAAAAGTTTCTTAAAGTCGTACGTATGGAGCGTTCTACTATACGGTAGTGAGACTTGGACAATTAAAGAAGAAGATAAGAAAAGGATAGAAGCTTTTGAAACTTGGTGTTATAGGAGAATGTTAAAGATTAGTTGGACAGATAGACTAACAAACGAGGAAGTTTATAGAAAGATAGGTGAGGAACCCTGTATGTGGAAACAATTAAAGGTCTGGAGAGATAGAATGATAGGGCACCAGTTAAGACATGAGGGACTATTTAGTAAAGTCTTAGATTATAGACTACCAAATAAAAATAGAGTAGGAAGACCTAGACAAAGCTATATTAGTCAAATTATTAGAGATTTAGGTTGTGAAGGGTATGTAGACCTTTTTAGACTAGCTCAGAATAGAAAAGAATTTAGAGCTGCGTCAAACCGACTTTAAGTAAGTTCGAAAACAAAACAAAAAGAATAAGTAGATAAAAATCAGTTAACTAAATGTCACCATGACATAACTCACAATTAGTTAGCGGTCTGGCATGTTGGTAGCGATTCGTTGCTTAAGCCTTACCATAACATATAATTTAAGAAACGCAACCATGGCGTCCCTCACAATTAGGTAGAGGTCTGGCATGTTGGCAGCGATTCGTTGCTTAAGCCTTACCATAACATATCATTTAACACTTTTCCTTTTTTGAAGCGGATAACCATGTTATAGTTCATTTTTTATAAATGATAATCATGTAAACATGTTAGAGTTCTTTAACAACCATCAGGTTGCTAATATCTATGTAGAGCCAGGTGGTTAGGAAAAGGATAGAAGGATATAGGAAAACCTAGACCAAGCTATATTAGTCAAATTATTAGAAATTTAAGTTGTGAAGGGTATGTAGAGCTTTTTAGATTAGCACAGAATAGAAAAGAAGTTAGAGCTGCGTCAAACCGACTTTAAGTAAGTTCGAAAACAAAACAAAAAGAATAAGTAAAATAATAATAAGTAAAAATCAGTTAACTAAATGTCACCATGACATAACTCACAATTAGTTAGCGGTCTGGCATGTTGGTAGCGATTCGTTGCTTAAGCCTTACCATAACATATAATTTAATAAACGTTACCATGACATAACTCACAATTAAGTAGAGGTCTGGCATGTTGGCAGCGATTCGTTGGTTAAGCCTTACCATAACATATAATTTAACACTTTTCCTTTTTTGAAGCGGATAACCATGTTATAGTTCATTTTTTATAAATGATAATCATGTAAACATGTTAGAGTTCTCTAACAATCATCAGGTTGCTAATATCTATGTAGAGCCAGGTGGATAGGAAAAGGATAGAAGGATATAGGAAGACCTAGACCAAGCTATATTAGTCAAATTATTAGAAATTTATGTTGTGAAGGGTATGTAAAACTTTTTAGATTAGCACAGAATAGAAAAGAAGTTAGAGCTGCGTCAAACCGACCTTAAGTAAGTTCGAAAACAAAATGATGTTATCTTTTTAATTTAAAATTTTATAGAAGGTTGGGTAATTTCCAGTTAATAAAGGGGCTGTTTCTATATAATGTTAAATCAGGTCAAATACATAAACTAAAAAGTAATTGGCACATCTTTTAACAGCAATGACAATTGGAATTTTACACTAGTCGTACTTAATTAGAAAAATGACCAATAAAAATCAGGGACGTTATTGTCGACAATAATATTTGTATCAATTCTCACAGAGGTTCAAGAAACAGAAACAGGCATAAAATCATAAAATGTCGTTAATAATTGTTTACACGAATAGACACTGAACTTGATCCTAAGCAAGCTTTAGACGTATAATGTGTGAGAACGGAATTTAGAATTATTCCAAAGGAGGGAGCTTGTAATATAACTATTAAGTTTGGAACAAATAGATGGTTAAAAATTACGGAGTGTGCAGGCTAAAGCCCCTAGGACAGGTCGCCGATGCCGGATTGTTTTGAGCTTCGCTGGATAAATTGGCCAGGAAGTGCTAACGTGCATGTTTTACGTGGATTTAAATCGCGTCGCGAAGGTTTATAGGCGAGTTTTACTCAACAACTATATGTTGGATATTAAATTGCTAGAATATGGGGACCTAATGTGCTAGGAAATAATCAGTCAATCGGTGGAATAACCCAGAAATCCTTAAAATACTGAATTGTGAGTACTGTTGTGAACTTTTCTTGTATTTTGTTGACGATTAATAAATATATACATGTGAACTTGCAAATATAATTGTAATTGATTCGACGGAATTACTTATTTACATTTAAGTATGAGATTATAAGAAAGGAAATTTAAAACTTTTAAAACGGTAAGAACGTGCGCATTGTTAGTAAATTTCTTGTGTAAATTTAATATTTTTAATGGACCTCGGAATGGCCAAGTTGGTATTGTGCTAGGAATTTCTAGTATGGTTTTTAAGGACATTTCAGAATAAGTGGGATTTAAAAATATATAAAAGCAACTTGGAGTCTAGTACAATGAAACGTTAGTACTGCTTTGAGATAAATGTCTTTGTTAAAAATACTGTTAAAAGTGCATGGCCAGTGGTGATTGAATTAGGTTTCTTTTTTTAAATTTCATATCCGTGCAAATATGTTATTGAGAAGTATTTTTGATGCAGTTTTAACTTAGATTGAATTTTATTCTGTTGAATTATCAGATAGATAAGATTATCATCGTGAGAGGATATCTGGTTACCCTAAAGATGACATCATATTTGAGAGAGGTCATCACTTTGAGAATTTCTGTAATTTGCTATAAAGTCAAGGAGTTATTTTAAAGGTTTGATTATGGTTAAGGCTGAAGATTTTATATTTTTATTATTTTTCTGATTTTTCCATAGGGAGCAACTCGCGCACCACTGAGAGTTAGCCGGTTAACTTATAAAATCGTCAAGAGGTTCTTATCTTTTCTGAGCAAATTAAAAATTGTATAATAACGTCCTTTTTAACCCCTAACACAGTGATCTAAAAATGATACTCCTCTGACAAGAAACTCGTCAATTTTCTTTTTTTTTCTATGTCGATACCACCACAGTCACTTGGCCTGTTTGATAAATATAGTTCGCTTGCACATTTTTCGTACAATTTCTTAACTCATCGTCATATTTGCTGATCTTAAAAGTGTTTGAAGTATCAACAACCTTTTTACTGCAGTACAGCTCTTATTTGGAAAATAGTATATACTTATAGATCATGTGTATGTAAATTTATCTCCAACAACATTCGTTGAAAAAACTTTATTTTCAGATAACTTAAGAATATTGTTCTTGAAAAATGAAAATGTAATTTGCTTTGCACCCGAATTTTTAAATGAAGGGACGTCACTACGTAAAGTATTACTACCGCGGTATAAGACTGCAAAAATATTTCACCAATTCAAGAAGAAAAGGATGAAAGTTATCAGACGAGAAACATTTTAAAAATAATTTTTGTGCCCTATTTTTGAATTTTATACAAAAAAAAACGTGTCTATAAAACTATTACTTACAACTGTTCCAACAAAGAATTGGTAGTTAAGAACAACGACTTACAAATAGAACAGAAACAATTAAATTAAAAATCACAGATGCTTTGTCGAGAGTTTGAGCATTACTTAGTGCACTTGCTTGGCAGTTCATATCCTCTGGTGGCAAATACACTATGGGTTTTCTCATATTGGATGTTGTATCGAAGCAGGTCGTTTGTTTTAGTAGATCGTTCATACTAATTGCGGCTTCAATTGGAGCTGTATGGGACTGAAGAGTTTCTCGTGCCCATCTTCGTAACCAATGGCCCAACCATGCAAGATGGCATCCGCAAATTAAGTTGTCTTCAGAAACAATCAAACCTCCTGGAACAAGAATGTGTCTGTTAAATAAACATCTTTTAGTTTCATATGTTTTGTATGCAAATAGTGTTCAAATTCTTTTTAGATTTTGACGAAAATATAAGATACCACTAAAGCAGTTGTATATAATAGAAGACGCTATTAGTTGAATGGTGGAGTTGAGAGACAACAACGGATTTCTAATAACTGTAGTATTCCCTTGAAATGTTAATAATCGTATTTCATTTTGATAGGTCCTTTATTGATAAATTCCGCCAATAGAGTTAAGTTACTTTACGAAATATAATTTTTTAGGTAACGTGCATTGACCTAAGGAAGGATTACCTTGTGTCTTACATTGTTCATATTTAAAAGTTGTCAAATTCATTATAGCAGTTTTTAAGGTTAAGAATGATAGCTTGGTTACCTTCTAATTTAAAGTACTGCAGTTTTATGATTCACTTCTTTTGATTATTAATGTATAATGCTGACGGCTATGACCTCATCGTCTTGGCACGAAGACATTTCACAAGCAAAATATAACTGATTAGGAGAATGAAAAATCCTTTTTCTGGTTTTAGTTAAAGGTTTCAATAAGATAATATATACTAGACCAAGGAAAAAAGAGACTTAAGTAATTTCAATTTGTAGTCCTAATTCATTTGTCCAAATTCTGCCAAAGACATTTCAAATCGTGTATGGAGGGAATGTTTTTTTTCTATTGACCACTTTGTCATTACCATCGAAACCGATAACATGCACGGTTAACCTTTGATAATTAGGTAAGAGTTGATTAAGGTGATTATTCAATGAAGTTCGGAATAATATCCTATCACGTTGGTTATTTTTAATTTTAGAAAATTGTTCCTTCAGTAGACTGTTGGAATAGGGCGTGTCAAGTAATTACTTCCAATCTTTTAACGAAGTTCCAGAATTCCTATAGGATCTCGTTAAAACGGATTGAGTGCAGAAAATCATTACTTCTAGTTGTTTCCGAGGTATCTACAGTTAAAGATCACTCCAGTTATTTATGATCAATCTTCTGAAACTATAGCGTGCAGTAACTATAAATAACTTTTGTATTTTAACTGTATGAACTTATAAACGTACCCTCAAAAGAATTTAGAAAGTAATTGTGTTCGCTAGAAACGTTTTCCACTAAGCTAAAACAATTGTAATATATTTAGTTAATTTTTTTGTCTAAGAATGTTTATATGTACTTGCCATGAAAACATATTTGTGAAATATTGGTGTTTTTCACAGCTAATGTAAAGACAGTAGTTCCAGCCGTGTTGTAATAAAGTATATTGCATTTACCTAGAGGTATGATTTATATATAAATATCGTAACATTTGATTTTCAAACCCTTTCTTTTTAGCTAGCAGTTTTTGAATGGGAGTATTAGTGTCGTTACTGTTAACGTTTATTTTAGTTTGGTTTTAGCATTAGAGTACTCGATTATTCTTCGTGTAAATTTAGACCAGAATAATTTGCTAGATCTCCGATTTGACATTCTTTTGTTATTTCTCCAAGGGCTTTTCCCTAAAATCTTCGTAGTTTGAGATTCGGTAGCATCTAAGACACTTTCCGATTAATACGTATTTCACACACCATAACAATCTGCCACATTTTTCGAATACCCCTACCGTCTTACTGGGTGGGTCAGCAACTATTCCCGTGCGACCTCGCCGTGGATTGTAGTATTACGCTAGGGGAGATAGTTCGTTATCGGAGCGTGAAGAAGCATGATGAATGCGACGGACTTGCGTATACGATCAAATAGTTGTATCCTAATGTTTTTAATTATTAATATTGTAAGTGAATTGTGTTTATGTGCATTGGATTAAGAATTTATCTATCAGGGGTATCCTCGAAACAGTTAGTAAACTTTAAATAAGGTAAACTCATTCTGTTAAGCTGTACGTGTTATTTTAGTTGTTGTCAAGGTGCATCATGATTTTTACGCACCCCTCAATTGGATTGGGATGTCAGTAGTGCAGACCCACTTTGTGGTCTAGTGATTTATAGATGCAAATATAACTATAACCAGAAGGGTGCATGCATACGGTTACATAAGAAAGGCCTAAAGAACTTAATTCCTTCTTATATTTAACGCTTGTTGTCTTAGGCGGAACAAAGCGGCGATTTAGTGCAAGATCAGAAATACCGAGAAATTGAAAACACACGTGTGTTAGTTCATAAGTCCCACCGAATTATAATTCTCGCATGTTTGTTTACTTAGGTACATAAGACGCTAGTATTAAGAGGGGTTATATCATGATGAAATTTATCGTTTTTTTTATTGTGTTTTAATATTAATAAATTTCTTGGTAAATGATTAAGAATATAGTTTCATATTCAGAGTAGCTCAACGTTACAGGTTTACATTATTGACCCGAACTCACCCTGAAATCTTAAACCCGCACTTGTGGGCACGTTCAGACGCTTGCAGCATTCCCACGTTATAGCAAAACTTATCCTTTGTATTAGATGATCTTGGCTGGAGTTCTGCGGTCAAGTGTAATAGACGTTTACGTTACTATGTTTTGGAGATTGTATCATTAAACGTTTTACTCGTTTTTTTACCATATTGAACTCTTAGTATTGTAGGAAAATACCTTCAAATTGACTGTTAATTAGGGTAAACGTTATTTAGTAAACGAGTGCAATATTTTTTTCTAATTTACACATAGAGAATGTATGAGCAATTGTTTTACATTCACCTAATTTATACCAAAATCGTTAAATTGCACATAATACAATTATAAGCATCACTTTTTGTCTAGACTTGCATGAACCCCAATTAACACAATAAGGAACTACGCGCGCTTGACCACAAGCATATAAGACAAGGACTCAGCATTAGTTGCCTCAGTATTGTCAACTTGATCAAAATTGCAACTTAAACATGGATTTTTCTTGTCTTGACGTTACCAATGATGTAAGAGTGTCGCAATTAGATCGCATCAAACTAGTAGGTAAGACCACCTATGCGCTAAGCAATTTTGCATCAAATTTTCACTATCACAACGTGGATGTCGAGCTTGATGTGTAGGGTGGTCTGCAACCAGTCTTACTAATTATTTGCAATAGTAGAATGTGTCAAAATTGTGCTATAAAAATGGGATACTTTGAATGGAAAGGGTTTTGCAATTTTCAATTGGAATTTAAAATCAGACAATTTGCTCAAGAAACAGCGAACGCAAGATTGAATGGTTTAACTTGTGGTGGTGTCTTAGAATCACAACGAAATCGTGAATTCAAATTAAAACCGGCAGTCGATTCATTTAATAGAAGTGTATGGGTGGCAAATAAATTTTAACAAGGAAATTAATATAATATGGAAATTGCGGAAGATCAAAATGCTATTGTTTTGAATGATACGAGTGCTTCAAGCTATAAAACATTCGGAAATTAATATGTAACAAAATGAAAGAACTGAAGTGTGGAAACTTTTCAGAATTTTACGAAAAGCTTATAGATGTTATAAAAAGTGTAATTGGAAATACGACAGAAGAAGAAAGGATTCAAATGTTATCAAAAAGAGAGATTTCTGCAAGTAATTTTTGTTTAATGATAATAGCAATGCAAATTACCTAGAAATGATTATGTTACCCAAACCAATACATAGAATATGCGAGTATGGAGCAATCGCTCACGCAAATGTTTAGAGATTTGGCTATCCCTAATTCACCCGATTCCGGTTATCACAGTAGATGCTAGTTAGAATACATGTATACATTTGATAAAATTATAATATTCCTCGATATAGTTTGTAGCGTCAACACCAGCAAAGATTATTATTAATCAACTTTTCAAATTACGTTGTTTTTATTCTTAAGTTCAAGGTGGTAGTTCTCGTTAAGGTCGAGACTAACAGGGTAAGTCTGCAAATTGTACCAAGATGAGGTGAGAGAAATGCAACAACTTGAATCATAATGGTTGTTATAGTGTAATGGGGAGGTTATTATGTATGCTGTTTCTTAATCTTAATGGTCTGAAATGAGAGATGGAAAGTAGAATGTGGGCGGCGGGAAGTGGGAGGCTTGAAGGCAGGAGGTGGAACGTGGGAGGTGGGATCACACCACCACCACATTGCGCCAGACTGCTTAAAAACACACTACTATTTTCGTTTTATTTAAACCGTATGTAATCTATGTAAACGACAAATCTTTAACAATAAAACTACGAAGGGCGTACCTACTTACTTCAAGAGTCTTGTTTTAAATTGTATAAGAACTACCGCAGTCGCTTAAGTAATGTTAAACGTGATGAATTCCCAGCGGTCTTACCTTTATAACTATGTGTAAATGTAAATAAACTATTCGATGCGTATATGTTGTACAAATTAAATATGGCGACTATCAAGTATCAACGGAAGTAGTTAGCGATTCAGTATACTGGCTTTCAATAGCAATTATAAGTAACACGCTTGTGCGACGGTCTACTTTAAAGTCGTTCTGTTGATAATTACGTTACGGTATGGTAGCAGTTCATAGTGCGCTGCGAAATTTAACCACTTAACGTGAGTTACGTTTTGGACCTTGGGAGCTGCCTTTTTAAAAAGTCTTCTTCCGAAACTTCTTGTAACAAAATTATTTATTTAACAGAAATTATATATGGAATTTTGACAAACTATATAAAGGACTAAGCTGAAATTTACTAATAATTGAAGTTAAATTAGGACGAGTAGCGTACGCAACCAACAATGTAGAAGCTGAAATATTTAAGACTGACTGACTGATTTGTGACTCCCGGGTATTTATGTTGTCCTTGCCCCTCACATGTCTGTGGGAACTGCAGAGCTCATGTCTGCTTATTTCTTTATTCAATTCATTTATACAATGTAACAATCTTAATTCTAATAATTGCGGTTTTGTAACCGTCTGTGACCTGCACCTGCAGTATCACTTGCGTCTGGAATACAATGTATTCACATCCGTTCTTACGACTTGCTTGTAAACTTTTATTAACCTTTTCTTTATTTATCCTTGACTTACAATGTTGCATCTAACTTAAGTTTCTTAATAATTCCTATACATATATTGATTTCGGGGATAGGTAACTCGTGTTGAATACAATACTTGTTTCAATTATTTTGTACTTGAATTATTATATACAATATGTTAAACTTTGATACTAAAATAGTGAATTTTAATAAATTGTTTTAGATACAAATTTATAAAAAAATTACAACACTGACTTTCAAACACTCGAGTTATTGTCTAGGAGCAAAAAGTTTATTAATAATTACTACAATATTTCAAACACAAAATTGTAGTAAAATTATCTAGTCTACCTTTTCAGTGTAGGTACTTAATACTTGTAATTGAATAAAAACATTGTTCTTTTTTGCGTTTAAAAAAAGTTACCAAGTATGTATTATTTGAGAACGAATCTTCAAATAAAACCGGTTGGATATATTTTTATGGGGTATTTAAACACGTACCAGAAAATTGACAAGTTTTTTCTTTTTGCGCTAAAAGTATGCACCCCTGAATTAAACTGACAATATCATCCCATAGCATACTCACAGACACATATTTCTTTTAATATACCTTTTTAACTTCTTCAGGTCCTAAAACTTGTATATTTTTTATTAATCTTAGTTTCAAATTTTTAGGATTTTAACACTACTTCATGATTTTAATTTGGTATAATAGCTGCAAGTTATCGCAGCCCACAAACCACTGCTGTACTGATAATCGCTCAACTAGGAACCGCTCATTTGGGGACTGCTCAACCGATTCACCGCTCAATCGGAAACCGCTTAATTGGGGACCGCTCAATTGGTGATCACGCAATCGAGAAGCGCTCAGTCGGGAACACCCTTTAGAGAACCTGTGATGCAAAATTTAACTAATCTGATAATCCATAAATTTTAAGCATTTATTATGTGCGTCATTTTTACCAGCAAACATGAAACCTAAGAAAAAAATTCTACATCATTGCAGAGATCAATTAAATAAAAATTTATATTTCTTTACTCACCTTTAATAGACGTGGCTCCAACTCGCTTCCACAAACTATAATTCAGGTACAATACTTCGGGACTTAGATTTGAAAGCCTGTTATTGGTCAGTTCTATACTAAGAATCGCAGTTTTGTAGAAATTCGAAAATAGTCCACTGGGAAGTTCTTCGATGTCGGTATTACTAATTTTAATGGCTAGATATGGATTTCTAGTAAGCTTGGAGAAGGCATTTTCCTGAATATACTTTAAATTCCTTCCCAAAATTTCTAAACTTCTAATTTTCGGATTTGATAGGCATAATAGTTGCTCGTTTAATAAATCTTCCTGTACATACAGTTTCAAAATACGCAACTGCTTTAAGCCGGCTAGAAGCCCACAGAATTGTATTTCAAAATCTGGCACGTTTAAAGAAGTTTGCATGGTTAAGGATGTTAATATCCTAAGTTTGCTAATCGCTTCGTTCTCAAGCTTTTCCAAATAATCTAAACCGTTTATGTTGAGAATCTGCAGGTTTTGTAGGCCTTGGAAACATTCTATAGTAATCTCCTGTGAATGATATGTCAATAAAGTAAAATCTTTTTACCAAAACATACCTTTATGGGATTGTAAGATAAATCCAAAGCTTTAAGTTGCGGAAGGTGGCTCCAAATAGAAGGTACAAAAGTAAATTCGTTGTGATTCAGATACAAATTTTTCAGTCTTTTTAAACTCAGTAACGAGTTTTTTTCAATATGTTCAATGTAATTATGTGATATATTTAGAGTAACTAAATTGGGCAGTGGAAAATGCGGAAATGTACTAATTCCAATGGACGCTAGCGAAAGTTCCTTCAAGTTCTGTGCGTAATGGAACAGTTCTTTAAAGTTCGCACGCAATGGATTATTACTTATATCAAGTCTTTGCAGAAGACCTAAGCTAGTAAAAACGTTGTCAGGAAGGATTGTTAGTCGATTTTGATTTAAAAGTAAGTGCTGCAAGTTCGGAATATCTGGAAACGTGGTGCTATCAGCATGCTCTATATTATTTGCAGACATGTAAAGCTGCCGCAAAGTACTTCCAACATCCGCTAAACCTACACTAGGTACAACTGAAAACTGATTGTTGCTTAAATCTAGCATTTCTAGAAGAGTGTTTTTTAGGGAATCTTTTGGCATGTGTTTCAGTTTATTGTGGCTTAGGTTAAGAACGCGCAATTTTATTAAGCTAGAAAACTGATACGTGTGTAAATAAGATAGAATATTGTACGAAAGGTCTAATACTTGAAGGTTCTGAAGACCAAAAAAAGCATTTCTGTAAAGGGTAGAAATTCTATTTTGCTGCATATAAAGTTCTTCTAGGTTAGTTAGATGCATGAAAGCCTTTGATACGATTGTGGATACGTTATTTGAATTTATAAAAAGAATTTTGAGGCGGCCAATATTTTCCATGCATTTTGGTATTTCGACTAATCTATTGTACCCAAAATCTAAAATTTCAACGTTTAGAGAAAGTCCATCAGCCTTACAATGTACAACTTCATTGTGACTTATATTGATAAGAGCTAAGTTTGATATATTAACAAAAAATTTAAAATTAAACTCTAGCAAATAATTGTTCTGCAAATTTAATTTTGATAGTAAGGGCAAGTTGGAGAAAGCGTGATTGCTTATTTGTGTGATTAAATTATCGGATAAAATCACATGCTCCAAACGAGGTAAATACGAAAACGTTTCCTTTTCGATTGTGGTTAAGTAATTTCCTGAAAGTAAAATTACTTCCACGTTACTTAGATTGCTGAAAGATTTTGATTTGAGTTCGAGTAACCTATTATTGTTTAACCGTATATCGACTAAGTTGGAGTGAATGTGAGATTTGAACGCGTTGCTTGGGATAACTTCGATATCGTTAAACTCCAAATTAATAAATTTTAGCTTCGTTAGATAATTATAAGGACCTTCGTCGTTAACGGTAACAAGTTTATTATTATCAGCCGATAAAAGCTGCAAATTGCTTAGTGGTTCAATTATTTCTTCTAACAACTCTTCTCGATTGAGGCTGAAGGAAATTTCTAAATTAAACAAATTACTTAATCCTGTAAAAGCGTTTGAATCTATATACATTATCGGATTAAAACTAAGGCTCAATTCTTTTAATCGGCTTAAGTCCAAAAACGTTTCAGATTTTATATTCGTTAGGTGATTATTACTAAGCACCAACGTTTCTAAGTTACCGCCCCATTCACTAAAATCTTCTTTAATCACTTCATATAATTCGTTGTAAGCAAAATTGAAATGTGATATTCTCGTACAATTTTGTAGCGCACGAGTTGGTATTCTGTTAAGGCGATTACCACTCAAATTAATTGCTCTTAGTGATAAACAATTCGCTGGAAAAGCATCCTCTGGTACTTCGACTAATAGATTAGATGAAAGGTACAAGTACTTTAACGCCGACAAAGATCTTATACTTGAAGGAACTTCACTAAGCTTATTGTGGCCAAGATCTAAATATTCTAGATAACTCTCCATGCCATTAAAAGAACTTGTATCAACGTACTCAATACTATTATACGATAAAATAACTCTCTTGCAAAGTAAACCAAAAAACGTTTCATTCACAAGTACGTTTACATCATTAAAAGCTAGATTTAAGTCTCGGACGTAGAGAGACCCGTTAAATAATAAACGAGGTAAACTTTTCAGGCCATTCTCGCTTAAATCGATTTTCTCTAGACTCAACTTGCTTTCAAATTTACTATCTTGTAAAGTCTCTATGTGATTTCCGCGTAAATACAGCCACTGCAATCGAGGTAAAGTTAAAATTACGTCGAGTGGAAAGCTTTCTATTAGATTGTAGGAGACGCTTAAAGTTTGAAGCGTAGCAGGAAGAGAATGTTTATGGATCGTAAACAGCTTATTTCCGTCTAGATTTAGCCACACTAACGATTTGAATTGATGCAGTCCTCTAAAATCGTTAATAAATCGATCTTCGGCGTCGAGTGATAATTCAGTAATATCATTTTCACTGAGAAACAAATTCACTAGCGTATTACGAAGATGTGACCAGTCGCCCATTATTGAACTTATTTGATTTCTGTAACAATAGAAAAAAATGTTAGAATAAGTTACGTAATTAACAGTTTTGGTAAGCGGGAATGGGGAGGGGATCTAAAGTGTTTTAGTTCAGCCTCCGGGTACACCTAAAATCTTATGGCAGTCAAGTCAAGTCATGTGAAACTAACTTGTTTTTTTTTTAATATGATTCCCAAATACGTAAGGTACAGAGTGAACCACATCAAGAACGTTCCACAAAAGGTAGGACCTGCGTAGATGCAATCACAATGCCCTACAACGCAAGAGATAATAGTTATCCATCCCGTGACCATTTGGGACCTTCGGTCTAACTTTGTGCTTCACACCAGCGGCGTATGATGAGAAGGAGTCATGGCGGATGTACTGCTGATGCATGTTTGACGTAAAGGTTAAGCCATTTTTAAACGAAATTGACAATTACTTTACAAATTGCTATTTTAATTTTGAAATCAATATGGGATACTGAAAGCATTCAAGTTCCTACCTTCTAAAGCATTCGTTTGCTAGATGAAGTACTGTTAGTAATAAGGACTTTTTGCGAAGGGTGGTTCGGCAGTACGGAACATGGAACAGATTTAAACGAGGTCTGCTACGTACCACGTACGGGAATCATCTATATAATTTAAAAGTTTAAATAAGAATACTATAGCGGCAAGTTCCCTGCGTCGAGTCTACTGATATTAAAGTATTCTCGTAGGTTGGTTTTATTCATTGTAGAGAGGATATCTGTTAAAATGCTTGCAGCACAACTAAGCAATAAATTAGTTCTGAATGGATTCGATTCTTGCTTGGTGAACTATAATTTTAGGATTCCATACTATACAGGTAAATTGTAGCTTAGATCTTACTAAAGAATTAAATAGTAATTGTTTATAGTGAGCGTGTCTACTCTATGGTTCTTCTTATAATGCTAGTAGAAGAATTGGCCGATCCAAACGCAGCGCCGCCGCCGCCTCCGCCAATAATCATTTTTTAATGGGTTTTGTCATTAAAATCCATTAACACTAATCGCTTTTTAATAGGTTTTCTCATTAAAAACCCATTAGCACTAATTGCTTTTTAATTGGAAAACTCATTAAACTTATCGCTTTTTAATGAGAATACTTGAGCCGAAATGGGTTTTAAATACAATGGATGTCTCCAGACTACTTAAAATTACTTGTAATCTTTGAACAAATCAAATTGGAAATAGTTTTCGCTATTTATAATGTTTCGTTTTCTATAACCCGCTGTCGATCAACAAAAGTATTAAGAAGATTAAGCTTTTCAAACAGAAAATTTTGCTTTCTTTTATTTACGCTAAAAGGTACTATTCCATTTTAATTTTATCAGATTCGTCAATCTGTAACTGTCCTAAACTTTAAGAGGTTTATTGTATTTGATTTACAAGGGTAGCGCTTTAAATGATGACCTGCCGCTGGAATTTCTAATAGTTTAGTAGCCTAAAGCTATCTGTAAAGCTGGTCTTTTATTATAAAGGAGCCTAACTAAAATATGAAGTAATTTATTGTGGAATTTTTGTCTATACTTTATGCAAGCTACTGAATTTTAATTAATTGATCTGCTTATTCGTTAACATTACAAAATAATGTTACAAACTTATTAACGACGTCGTCATTTTTTTTTAGGTCAGATCCACCTTATGGGATGGATCCACCATTCGGAGTGTTTTTTCTTAAGGTATGATACATAAGTTTGATCAAGAATTTTTTGGGCAATTAAAATCTGTTGGAATTGTTTAAATCAAACCACCCTTACAAAGTTTTCTGCGGGATAATTTTAAGGAACCTAATAAAACGCATAGACTAAGTTTAGAAATTTATTAACTGTAATATTTACAACTGATGCGTGTTGTTAGTCAACTTGCAGATTACAAAAACGGCAAAATATTAGCAGTCCAGCGAACACCACGGGGAGGTCACACGAACACTTCGTTCACCAGAATAGAAGGAGGAGGGATTCGGAAAACGGGTAGGTAGGGAAAAAAGCTTAAAAATTATAAAATCTTAAAACTGCTGTAAATAAAAAACTTAAATAATGTGCAGCTTAAAACTATGTAAAATAAAAATTGTCTATTTTACGGTGCCAGGTTTTTGTAAATCAATTTAAACCTTTTGATAGGAAACTTAATAAAACTTTAAACTTTTATAAGCGCTAAAGACAACCAATTATACATATTTTTCTCAAACCTTAAAAATCAATTTAGTTTTTGTAAATCAATTTAAACCTTTTGAAGGGGAACTTAATAAAACACTTTAAATTTTTACTAAGGGAATACCAAACTTGTTGTCTACAGGATACTTACTAATAAAGCAATTTAATTTTAAATGACTTCTACGTCATATTTTTGGAATTTATTATTTGTTTAGTTTCCAAATGAATCACCGAACGAAAGTACATGCAGTGTTATTAAAATTACCCATTAGCCTCTCATTTTACGAGCGCTGTTAATTATTGTCTAAACACCTACAAACTCAAAATTTAAATCAAATTATAGAATGCATATTCCCATAATTGTCGGAAAGTACCTTCACAATTAATAGCCAGACGCCATTGACAAAACAATGCAAGGCTGATGATCATACATTTTACTGTTATTAAATTAACGATTTATTAATGAAAACCACGTATAAGCTATTTTTAACGTTGTCTAATGACCTAGCTATAGTTACTAGTACGAGGTCAGTTTTGTAAGTACCTTGGAAGTGAATCTTTGTTTTCTCTAATGGTAGTAATGTTTAATTGTATTTACCAGAATTAAAAATTGCCGTCGGCCTTACTATTCATTTTGAAAAAATTCTCGTACAACTTTTCATAGATACTATTAAGCGTATATTTGGTGACAAAAGAGGAATGCAATTATCGGCTACACCACTTTTAACCTAAGAGTAAAAACAAAATAGTTTAATACGTCTTTAATAATTTTTGCTAATGTTGGCGATACAAATAAGTACCACAAACTTTATCAAGAAATATTATGTTTTTAAATAAAATATATACATGTATTGATAACATCTATAAACCGCTGTGATAACCAGAGCCTGGCGAATCTGGGATAGCCAAATCCATAAACATTTGCGCAAGCGACTGGCTCGCAGTCGCATCTTCTAAGTACTGGATGGGATAACATTTAATAATTTCCAACACTGTCAAGTAATTTAAATTGCTGTTCATAAATAGATTAAAGATGGGTTGTAAAAGGTTGATCTGTAAATCAGTAAGGGGTCGTTCGATTTGAAAAAAATTCCAAAGGATTTGAGAGCCTGAGGAAAAACACAATAATAATTGAAAACAATGCAAGGCTGAGGATCATACATTTCACTGCTATTAAATTAACGATTTATAAATGAAAACCACGTATAAGCTAATTTTAACGTTGTCTAATGACCTAGCTATAATTACTAGTGCGAGGTCAGTTTTGTAAATACCTTGGAAGTGAATCTTTGTTTTCTCTAATGGTAGTAATGTTTAATTATATTTACCGGAATTAAAAATTGCTGTCGGCTTTACTATTCATTTTGAAAAAATTCTCGTACAAGTTTTCATAGATACTATTAACCGCATATTTGGTGACGCAAGAGGAATGCAAATGTCGGGTACACCACTTTTAACCTAAGAATAAAAAACAAAATAGTTTAATACGTCTATTAATAATTTTTGCTAATGTTGGCGATACAAATATGTAAAAACAAACTTTATCAAGAAAATATAATGTTTTTAATAGAATATATACATGTATTGATAACATTTATAAACCGCTGTGATAACCAGAGTCTGGCGAATCTTGGATAGCCAAATACCTAAACATTTGCGCAAGCGACTACCTCGCAGTCGCATCTTCTAAGTACTGGATGGGATAACATTTAATAATTTCCAACACTGTCAAGTAATTTAAATTGCTGCAATCATTAGACAGAGAAATACTCGAACGGCTCTCTTTCTCTAATAACGTTTGAACCCTTTCTTTGTCCGTCGTATTTCCAGATACATTTTTTATATAACCTACAAATTTTTCGTAAAATTCTGGAAAATTTCTACACCTCAGTTCCTCCATTTTAAAACAGATTAATTCTCGCAAATTTAATAACATGATGCACTCGTATTCAGGTGACACAATAACATTCCGATCTTTCGTAATTTTCATATTATATAAATTTTCTTCTTGAAATTTATTCGCCATCCATACACTTCTATTAGATGTTTCAGCAATCAGTTTCAATCTGAATTCACGACTTAGTTGTAATTTTAAAAGATCTCTTCCAGAAAAACCATTTAATCTTACGTTTGCTGCTTCTTGGGTAAATTGTATGATTCTAAATTCCAATTGAAAATTGCAAAACGCTCTCCATTTAAAGTAGTCCATTTTTATAGCATAATTTTGGCACAATCTACTACAACCGATAATTTGTACGATTGGTTGCAGGGCACCGTATAAATCAAAACCAACTTCTACGGTATGGTGGTAAAAATTTGATGTAATTTGACTTAGCGCATAGGTGGTCTTACCTACCAGTTTGTCGATACCTAATGGCACTCTTACATCATTTGTAACGTCAACGCCAAAAAATTCTATCTGTAACTTGTAATTTTGATTAACTTGACGATCCTTTGACAACTAATGCTCGGGGCATGGCTCCGTCGTTTTTTATGCTGGCGGCCAAACGTGTGCAGCTCATTATTATATTAATTGGTGGTATATACAAGTCTTGACCGGAAAAGTGATGCTAATAATTGTTTTATAGTGGGTTTTACCTGTTTGTATTTAACCACCAGCACCATTTTAGATTTTTTATAAAAATTATTCTTAACGGTATTTTTAATATAACTCAGTCGTATAAGATATCAATTATTATTGTGTTTTTTCTCAGGTTCTCGAATCCTTCGGAATTTTTTTCAAATCGAACGACCCCTTACTGATTTACAGATCAACCTTTTACAAACCATATGGTGTTCATCTTTAATCTATTTATGAACAGCAATTTAAATTACTTGACAGTTTTGAAAATTATTAAATGTTATCCCATCCAGTACTTAGAAGATGCGACTGCGAGCCAGTCGCTTGCGCAAATGTTTAGGGATTTGACTATCCCAGATTCGCCAGACTCTGGTTATCACAGCGGTTTATAGATGTTATCAATACATGTATATTTTTTATTTAAAAACAATATTTCTTGATAAAGTTTGTGGTACTTATTTGTATCGCCAACATTAGCAAAAATTATTAAAGACGTATTAAACTATTTTGTTTTTACTCTTAGGTTAAAAGTGGTGTAGCCGATAATTGCAATCCTCTTTTGTCACCAAATATGCGCTTAATAGTAGCTATGAAAAGTTGTACGAGAATTTTTTCTAAATGAATAGTAAGGCCGACGGCAATTTTTAATTCTGGTAAATACAGTTAAACATTACTACCATTAGAGAAAACAAAGATTCACTTCCAAGGTACTTACAAAACTGACTTCGTACTAGTAACTATAGTTAGGTCATTAGACAACGTTTAAAATAGCTTATACGTGGTTTTCATTAATAAATAGTTAATTTAATAACAGTGAAATGTATTATCCTCAGCATTGCATTGTTTTGTCAATGGCGTCTGACTATTAATTGTGAAGGTACTTTCCGACAATTATGGGCATATGCATTCTATAATTTGATTTAAATTTCGAGATTGTCGGTGTTTAAACAATAATTAACCGCGCTCGTAAAATGAGAAGCTAATGGGTAATTTTAATAACACTGCATGTACTTTCGTTCGGTGATTCATTTGGATACTTAACAAATCATAAATTCCAAAAATATGACGTAGAAGTTATTTAAAATTAAATTGCTTTATTAGTAAGTATCCTGTAGACAGCAAGTAAAAGTTTAAAGTGTTTTATTAAGTTTCCTTTCAAAAGGTTTAAATTGATTTACAAAAACTAAATTGATTTTTAAGGTAATGAGAAAAATATGTATAATTGGTTGTCTTAAGCGCTTATAAAAGTTTAAAGTTTTATTAAGTTTCCTTTCAAAAGGTTTAAATTGATTTACAAAAACCTGGCACCGTAAAATAAACAATTTTTATTTTACATAGTTTTAAGTTGCACATTATTTAAGTTTTTTGTATATGGCAGTATTAAGATTTTATAATTTTTTAGCTCTTTCCCCTACCTACCCGTTTTCCGAATCCCTCCCCCTTCTATTCTGACGAACGAAGTGTGCGTGTGACCTCACCGTGGTGTTCATTGGACTGCTAATATTTTTGCCGTCTTTGTAGTTGACTAACAACACGCATTAGTTGTAATATTACAGTTAATAAATTTCTAAACTTAGTCTATACCTTTTTTAGGTTTCTTAAAATTATCCCGCAGAAAACTTTGTAAGGGTGGTTTGATTTAAACAATTCCTGTAGATTCGAATTGCCCAGAAAATTCTAGATCAAACTTATGCATCATACCCTAAGAAAAGACACTCTGAGTGGTGGATCCCATAAGTTGGATCTGACGTAAAGAGAAATGATGACACCGTTAATGAGTTTCCCCATTAAAGAAGCGATTAGTGTTCATGAGTATTCCCATTATAAAGCAATTACTGTTAATGAGTTTTCCAATTAAAAACTGATTAGTGCTAATGGGTTTTTAATGAGAAAACCCATTAAAAAGCGATGAGTGCTAATGGGTTTTAATGAAAAAATCCATTAAAAAAACGATTAACGGCGGCGGTGGTGGCGGCCTAATGTCATTATAGCATCGTTAACGATGCTATCGATGTGATTTTCCCAAGATAACCGACTATTATAAATTACTCCTAGATCATGCTATAGTGTCGGTGTTTTGCACTTGGCAATATCGAAAAGCAAATTATTGGCAAGGCTCCAGTCGACTATGGTTGAAAAATGCGATTGCAGCGATTTACAATCATTCACACTACGAACTACTCTGAAAAGTTTTCAGTCATCAGCAAAGAACAACCCTAGCAAGTGCTGTACTCCTAAAAGTAGATTATTGATGAATAAGGTGAAAGGAGAGAACGCAAGCAACTGCCGTGAGGCACGCAAGATGTAGTTTTGAATCTTGCCGATGTAGATCCTAGAGATTTAACATAATAAAATCTATGTTGCAAATATGCTTTCAGGAGATTAACCAGGTTTGTATCACAACCAATAAAAAACAATTTTGGTAGTATAAGATCATTCTGTGAAAATGTGACTCGATTTCTGAGATGAAACGCTAATCTGGTGACAAGTAATGATTCGAATAGTAATGCCGGAGTAGACAGAATTGGTATTGGTCGATAATTTTTAATATTTCACCTTATAGCCTTTTTAATATTTTGGGATTTTGTTTAACGAGAATTTCCAATAAGCGAAGAGAGCCCACGGCAAGTTCCGATGGAAAATGGCTCAAAGTTGTGGAAATCTCAAAGGCAAAGCGGCTAGTCGAACTATATGCTCTGGGTGGAACATGAGCTGTGGGTCGGGGTTGAATTGCGACCACTAATATAAAGGATAAGGCGCCACCGTATTTTTTTATACAGAGAAGACCTTACTCAAGTCCCTTGTACAAGGCTAATGCGGAAACCTTTTCGTTATAACCGCTATACGATTTATTAAAGACCACATAATCCCTAACGTTTCTTACCTTATGGCTCGACCTTGACCTTAGTAATCCTCTGCAGCACCTGCGAACAGATTAAACAAAGAAAAGCACTGTTTGTGCATTCATACTCAAAAAATTTTAATATTCAATTGAAATCATCTTCCATTCATCCTAAATAAAAAGAATAGTCTTTTGTTCGAAAATAAAAATCTATTCCTCTAGTATTCAATTATGTGCTTTTATACAAAATATCTTTGTTTCTTTAAATCATGATTAATTTAATTTGTGAAAAATTATTTACAAAGGCACTGGATATAATCAGTACCAATTACATTAAATGTGGTTTTATTTAACAAATTGACAAAGCATAAAGTTGCTTTCTAAATTGTTGATTTTTGATAACAAAAATGTTAATTAGGGTAGATCTACCTTAATTTTACAATAGATAATTCCAAACAAGTATGAATGAAATATCAAACATAGAAATTTAATTTTCAAGTTCTCATAAATATAAGAATTTACTTTCTCTAACACGTAATGACATCTTCTGTTGTTTCATTGAATTTATAAAAGAATGAGGTAAGTAAAAGTTACAGATTCCTATTGTTTAATATTGAAAACTATAATTGTGGTCTGTCCTTGACCTATTTAAAAGTTTACACAACTTGATTAAACAAAAATTTATCTCGTTACTACGTCCATAGTTCAAATAACATACGAAAACAATTTTTTGTACATACCAGAACTCCGATTTGTCTCAAAAATACCTGCTTGGGAGCTTACGTCAGCATTGAAATACGGAATCCTCCAATTTAAACGAATAATTGTACTGCATACTGAAAATCACATTACTCGGCCTCCATTTTGAGTAATTACATTCCGCCAGGACCACACCATGAACCAAGCGTAGAAACCAATCTGCATGTTAATTTAAAGATGCTCCAGGTGTAATTCAAACCACGAGAACTATCAAATGTTGTTTGTAATTAAACTGAATACTTTATATATAAAATTCCATGTTATATATAAATAAAATTGCTTTATGTAATTTAAACTGAATACCATATATAAAAATTGCATTATAATTTAAGTTGCATTATAATATAAGTTACATTATAATTTAAGTTGCACTGAAAATTTTTAATTAATATCGTTACAGAAACAAATTTACTTACTGTTCCCAACGGCCCTTTGACCAACAAATTTCACGTCATCTACGAGCTGTTCCAACAAAATGGAATATCAAAATGCCTCTCGGAGATGACATTCTCTTATTAAACCTGATTCGCACGTGCTTCCAACACGAAAAACAGCAAAGAAACATTGTTTCTAAGAACAATTCGACCTGCTTTCACCACAGCTGTGTTAGAAGTGTCGTCAAGCTAGTTGCTGCCCGGTAACAACGTTACTTCGTAATTTCCGAATAGATGGAACTCTAGGAATGATACTAAATAGAAGCTTTTATCTTGTCACCGTGGAAATTGATTTTTAATTTGAACTGAATGCTAGTACTTTATTGGGCAATAGGTAATATTTAATTAAATGGATTGAATAGCATTATTATGCATTATATTATTTATTATTAAATAAAGGATTAATTATACGAACATATCTAGGTAGAAAATAAAATTGCTACACTGCCTCTTTCTAAGAGAAAAAAATTCGAGAAAATATTCTGGAATAAATGCGAAGAATTTTTTTTTTTTTGAATTTACTGTTATATATTTACAACTTATTATTAATTTTTACAAGCCAAAACAAAAATTATCACTTAAGATGCTGCATACTTGAAAATGAGTGACGAGTAACTACGCGTACTATACGCCACAAGGGGACAAATTCGGGAAGTCTTAATCGGTAGGGTTTCATTATCATTTAATACATATTCGGGGTTATTATATCACTCATTTTATACTCGAAACTTAAGCAACAAAACATATAATACTGCCGTATTATGATTCCTTAATAAAGATATAAATGATCATGACAAGCATATTCTTACTTTACTAACCATAATTTATATATTTACAAAAGAAAAAAAAGGACTCCCACTACCATTGGGATCCACGACAAACACATCTCCAAAACAACAAACATGTCTTGAAATCACGAATGTTCAACAATCTACTGCATGTATATGCTAACAAAATGTAGAAACGTCTCCATCCATGAAGAGACAAGTAAAACGTCACCACGTCTTACTCCTCAAAAACTCTCACTCACGCATGAATGAACAAAATAGAACATTGCTAACTCACACAATATTCATACGAAAATAGAACATTGCTACCTTACACAATATTCAAAATAAAATAGAACATTGTCACCTTACACAATATTCCTACTAAACACAACTATTACAGTTACTAACAATATTGGCCTCCTACCAATATCTAATTTGGACTCAAGCTACTTGATTCCCAATATAATTTCAAGAACAACCTTTAATCTCGGTTGTCCTCTCGACTACAAAATTACCTTCAAACACTACAATCATAAATCCAAAAGAAAATAATAACCAAATATATACAACTTTTATCAAATTCTCCTCCAAAAGTATAAATAAACATTTCTTACTGACATTTGACCTATGAAACATTTGACCAAATGAACATGCAACTTATGACCTATGGAAACATTTGACTTATGGAAACATGCAACTCTTCATCTCAACTCAAATAAATAATTTGCAACTAATAATATCAGCGCAGACCAATATCAACCTTACTGCACTACAAAAATTTTCTTTTTATACTTCATATCCAACATCTAAATTTTTAGACTACCAAACAGTATTCCAATACAATAATTAAACTCTTTACTAAAAGATAAGACAGAAATAATTCCTACTATCAACTATCAAACATATCAACATTACTAATTAATGTTCAGAAACATCATCGTTCTCAATATCATTACTGAACTCTGAATAAGGTTTTAAGTCCTTAACATGCCATCTGCCTGCTTTTGAACCATTTTCATTATCCAATTCATAAATCAAATTCGAAACCTTCTTTCTAACAATACTCAAAACATATTTTGGCGCAAGCTTAGCAATAAACTTATCACTTGCTTTCGAAAGAACTTTATTTGACCTCCAAACTTTGTCACCTACTTCGAAGGAAATGTTACGTCTCCTTAAATTATATGAATTACTAGACTGCATGTAAGCTAAATGTAACCTTTTCTGTACATCTATAAAAATATCAAATAGTCCTTGATGATCTAACACATACGAAGGTCTATTACCAGAAATAATATCTATATCAACTGAGGGTTCCACATCAAGACCATAAAATCTTCCAGACACAGGAACATGTCTACCAAAAACTAAGAAATTTGGCGAATAACCAGTGGCATGATGTTTTGCAGAATTAATCGCATACTGAATTTGGGGTAACTCTATGTCCCAAGTATCATGTTCTTTAATATACGAACGTATAGCTGTTCCGACAGTTCGATTTATCCTTTCCACAAAATTACATTGGGGAGAGTAAACTGCATTAAACCAAATTTTTTGAACGTCATATTTCTTGCATACTGCCTTCAAATTTCTTCCACTAAATTGTGAGCCATTATCACAAATAATAAATTTAGGAACACCATAGACTAAAAAAACTTTTTCCTCTAATACACGTTCTATTAAATGCGCTTTTGCACTCCGTAATGGAAACATTAACGTAAATTTCGAGAACCAATCTCCAATAACTAATAACCATTTGTGTCCAACCTTGGACCGTGGAAATGGGCCCATGAGGTCTATAGCAATAATCTGAAAGGGGAACTTCACTTCTTTTTCCTTTCCCATTAAACCAAGGGGTCCTCTATTCGATGCCTTCTGTGCACCACACGTTAAACAATTTTTACAAAATCTCAACACATCAATACGCATTTTTGGCCAATAAAAATTCTCTTGTATGCGTGCCAATGTTTTAAAAACCAAAATGTCCGGCCACTGAAGGGTCATGATTTATCCGAATAACCTCTTCCTTTTGTGATCTAGGAACTAAATATTTCCATTCCCTTACATTCGACGAGAGTGGTAAATTTGAAGAAAGAAATTTAAATACATAATTATCTTCTACCTTCCATTGTGGGTAATCACCAGGTGAAGATAAAATTTTTTCTCGAAGAGACACATACCAGGGATCCACATTATCTAACTTGATCTCAACTAAATTATCTACATGATTTTCGACTGGAACTGCACGACTAAGACAATCTGGAACTACATTAAACTTTCCTTTTTGATGAACTAACTCAAAAGTATGCTGTCGTAAACGGACAGCCCATCTAGCTAATTTTCCGGTTGGGTTTTGTATATTATTAAGCCATAACAATGAAAAATGATTTGTGATAACAGTGAAACGGGTACCTTCTACCCAAGGTCGAAATTTTTCTATAGCGAAAATTACAGCAAGACACTCCTTCTCCGTGACTGAATAATTTCTCTCAGTTCTGGTAAGTGATTTACTGGCATAAGAAATAACGTGCTCTACATCATCGATTTTTTGTACTAAAACTGCTCCGAGTCCTGTATCACTGGCGTCGCATTCGACAATAAATGGAACTGAATAGTCCGGTTGTGATAACAATGGAGCGGAAACTAAAGCCTGCTTGATCTGTACAAATGAGTCCTCAGCCTCGGATGTCCAAACAATAGATTGACCCTTTTTTCTTCCTTTTACCAAATCACTAATCGGTGACACTAAAGATGAAAAGTTTTTTATAAAACGACGATACCAACTACACATTCCTAAAAAACGTTTAACCTCAGTAGTGGTCTTAGGTCTGGGGAAATTTACCATAGCAGAAACCTTTTCGGGATCTGTACGAAGGGAATTCGATCCAACAATATAACCAAGAAATTTTAACGATTTCTTAAAGAATTCACACTTTTTCAAATTAATCGTAAGGTTTGCTTCCTTAAGACGTTCCTTCACCGTTTCTAACAACTTCAAATGTTCCTCAAAGGATGCTGAACACAAAATAAATAATGTCATCTAAATAACAAAAAACATGTGGTTCAAACTTCGGTCCAAAAATCGAATCAACCAAACGCTGTTGCGTCTGAGCAGCATTCTTTAATCCGAATGGCATGGTGACAAACCTATATTGTCCTCTTGAAATAACACTAAATGCAGTTTTATCCTTAGATGTTTCGGAAAGTGGGATTTGCCAAAAACTCTTTCTAAGATCTAAACTAGAAATATAATTTGCACCTCTAAGTAAATTAATAATCCTATCAATATTTGGCAATGGGTAGCTATCATGTTTCGTAATATCATTAAGCGCTCTTCCGTCAAAACAAAATCTGTACTCGCTGTCTTGTTTTTTAACTAACAGTACAGGGGATGACCATGGACTCTGACATTCTTCCACTACTCCTAATCTCAACATCTCATCTAACTCTTTATCTAACATCTTGCTCATAAAGGGGGACATGACGTATGGTTTTTTACGAAATGGTTTTGCATCACCAGTATCAATATCTAAAACAATTTTATCGGTACGCCCTAGTCTCTCTTCACTACTAATTTCATTGAAAGATTCTATTGCTATTCTTGCTTTTACTTGCTGTGTTTCTAACAAATCATCTAAACTAAGTAATTGATTACTACAACTTAAGGGTACTGACGAATGACCTATATACGAAATACTATTGTTATCAAAATCTTGAATATGCCATGTATTGTTTTTGAAATCTGCTATTAGACCAAAGGATTTTGCGAAATCGCTACCAAAAATAAATGTGTGGGGAAGAGATGGTACAACCAAAGCGTTAACAATACGATATTGTCTTCCAATTCTAATAGGTAAATCAACTGAACCAATAACTTCTTGAAGAGCACCATCAGCAGTGGAAACTTTTCTCTTTTCAGTTTTAAAAACTTTTAAATTTAATTCTTCAAGAACAGAAAATGCTAATGAACCAACCACGGTAGTAGTACAACCAGAGTCAAACAAACCTGTGACATCTCTATCTAACAATTTTAACATAATGTACGGACGATTGTCCTGAGGTTTCCTTAAAAATAACGCGTCAGCTTTTGACTTGACGTTCCCTTGACAAAAATCTTTAACGATGCCTAGCCATCTTGACCAATCATCTTTATCAAAAAAATTTTCCTGTTCACACAACATAACCGTAGCCTTTTGCATAAAAGCATGATGCCGGCCACTCTGCATCTGCCTACCTACTCGTTTTTTGAACACGACGGACAAGTTATCGACTTAACTCCACTATATCCGCAACTATAACAAAATATTTTACGAGGAATCTTACACCTCCAAAATGTATGACCTTCTTCCAAACAATTCCAACATGTAAGTTTATTTATTTTAAATTTATTTACAGGGACTCTACTAAAAAGATTATTATTATTACTATTATTGTTACCAAGAGATTGTATTTAAGGGGGAAATAATTGATTATAAAAACTACGACCAGTTCGCGCTGAAAAGTTTTTAACAGGAGCGGACCACTTATTTTCAACTTGAAATTTTGAATTTCCTAACGCTTTCGGAACATATTTCACTGGACTTTGTACCAATTTATGCTTGGATGCATAAGCTTCTTCCAATTTCTTACATAACTTTATTAGTGTTGACATACTATTAATTTCCGTTAGAGCTAATTGACAAATAAAATCAGGTAATAGATTCTTTTTTACCATTCTAACTTTTGTACATTCCGCAGGTGATTGTGGTAACCTACTAAACAAATTCTCCATATGAGCTATATATATGACTACAGATTCTCCTTTATGTTGATAACGCGACCTAATTTTTTCCCAAATCTCGTCCTCTGAGTGTGATGGTAAGAAATCTTCCTTTAATCGAATAACCAACGAACTCCAGTTTGTTAAAGAATTTCTAACACAACGATACCATTCTAAACCGTTCCCTGTGAACAATTCTACAGAAGCATTAAATAAATCTTCTTCAGATACTTTACGCGAGTGTGCTAACTCAGCTACTCTGTCTAAAAATTGATGAACCTGTTTTGGATCTCCAGAAAATTTTACTGACCACGAACCAATTGGAATAGGGGGTACTAAATATGAAACAGTATGAATAGGAGCACTGACAACAGCTGGAATGGTTTCTCTCATAGAAAATTCACCATATGCGCTTACATCTTCATTCTTCTTAAGCTTTTCATGTAGCTCTGCCTCCATGGTAAGAATAGTTGCTAACGATTCATTCCTAAATAAAGTAACTTCATCTGAATTATCTAAAGGGATTTTTATTCTCCTAACTCGACCATCAAGATGTATTAATCTCGACTGTATCCTCTTAAATGTAGGGTCTGCTAATTCACCTTCAAATTCTAATAAAACATTTCTCACTGATTCTATCGAAACCGCAATCTCATCTCGTTCATCTGAATATTCTACGACATATGTGGAAGGATCAATTAAACGACCAGGTACTGTTGTTTCTTTGGCTAATAATTGGCCTAACATTTTCCTCTTATCCTGCATCGGTCTGCTGCTAACAACTCTCGAATTCTCAATTCATAATCCAATTCATCTTTATGCAAATAAACTACTTGATATGTCTCAGCCATCATGGAATAGACTAACTAACTAATTACAAATTAAACTCAATTAAACAACAACATCAATAGACTAAATTAATCTGAGGGTGAATGATTTACGAATCACAAGTGTAAACAACCAAAGTCAATCGAAGCCTGCACGCCATGTGCTTATACAATTGGCACAGCAATCGAGGCCTACACGCTGGGCGCTATTTATAGCCTTTTAAATATTTTGGGATTTTGTTTAAAGAGAATTTCCAATAAGCGAAGAGAGCCCACGGCAAGTTCCGATGGAAAATGGCTCAAAGTTGTGGAAATCTCAAAGGCAAAGCGGCTAGTCGAACTATATGCTCTGGGTGGAACATGAGCTGTGGGTCGGGGTTGAATTGCGACCACTAATATAAAGGATAAGGCGCCACCGTATTTTTTTATACAGAGAAGACCTTACTCAAGTCCCTTGTACAAGGCTAATGCGGAAACCTTTTCGTTATAACCGCTATACGATTTATTAAAGACCACATAATCCCTAAAGTTTCTTACCTTATGGCTCGACCTTGACCTTAGTAATCCTCTGCAGCGCCTGCGAACAGATTAAACAAAGAAAAGCACTGTTTGTGCATTCATACTCAAAAAATTTGAATATTCAATTGAAATCATCTTCCATTCATCCTAAATAAAAAGAATAGTCTTTTGTTCGAAAATAAAAATCTATTCCTCTAGTATTCAATTATGTGCTTTTATACAAAATATCTTTGTTTCTTTAAATCATGATTAATTTAATTTGTGAAAAATTATTTACAAAGGCACTGGATATAATCAGTACCAATTACATTAAATGTGGTTTTATTTAACAAATTGACAAAGCATAAAGTTGCTTTCTAAATTGTTGATTTTTGATAACAAAAATGTTAATTAGGGTAGATCTATCTTAATTTTACAATAGATAATTCCAAACAAGTATGAATGAAATATCAAACATAGAAATTTAATTTTCAAGTTTTCATAAATATAAGAATTTACTTTCTCTAACACGTAATGACATCTTCTGTTGTTTCATTGAATTTATAAAAGAATGAGGTAAGTAAAAGTTACAGATTCCTATTGTTTAATATTGAAAACTATAATTGTGGTCTGTCCTTGACCTATATAAAAGTTTACACAACTTGATTAAACAAAAATTTATCTCGTTACTACGTCCATAGTTCAAATAACATACGAAAACAATTTTTTGTACATACCAGAACTTCGATTTGTCTCAAAAATACCTGCTTGGGAGCTTACGTCAGCATTGAAATACGGAATCCTCCAATTTAAACGAATAATTGTATTGCATACTGAAAATCACATTACTCGGCCTCCATTTTGAGTAATTAAATTCCGCCAGAACCACACCATGAACCAAGCGTAGAAACCAATCTGCATGTTAATTTAAAGATGCTCCAGGTGTAATTCAAACCACGAGAACTATCAAATGTTGTTTGTAATTAAACTGAATACTTTATATATAAAATTCCATGTTATATATAAATAAAATTGCTTTATGTAATTTAAACTGAATACCATATATAAAAATTGCATTATAATTTAAGTTGCATTATAATATAAGTTACATTATAATTTAAGTTGCACTGAAAATTTTTAATTAATATCGTTACAGAAACAAATTTACTTACTGTTCCCAACGGCCCTTTGACCAACAAATTTCACGTCATCTACGAGCTGTTCCAACAAAATGGAATATCAAAATGCCTCTCGGAGATGACATTCTCTTATTAAACCTGATTCGCACGTGCTTCCAACACGAAAAACAGCAAAGAAACATTGTTTCTAAGAACAATTCGACCTGCTTTCACCACAGCTGTGTTAGAAGTGTCGTCAAGCGAGTTGCTGCCCGGTAACAACGTTACTTCGTAATTTCCGAATAGATGGAACTCTAGGAATGATACTAAATAGAAGCTTTTATCTTGTCACCGTGGAAATTAATTTTTAATTTGAACTGAATGCTAGTACTTTATTGGGCAATAGGTAATATTTAATTAAATGGATTGAATAGCATTATTATGCATTATATTATTTAATATTAAATAAAGGATTAATTATACGAACATATCTAGGTAGAAAATAAAATTGCTACAACCTATCACCCGATTTATAAATAGTGATAACGTTCGTTAATTTCCACACAAATGGAAATTCACAAGTTTTTAAATTATATGATATTAAAATAAATAGTATCTGTCGAAAACAAAAAGAAATAGGAGAAATAGAAAGACAGGGTACGTTCTAAGGCATTTCTGGGGAATAGCACGGGATATATTACAAGCAGTGATAGGAAAAGAGAGGTAGAGGTAGACCGAGATCAGACTTTCGCACACATATAGTGATAGATACAAACTGTGCAAATTTCAGGTAAATGTGTAGGTTGGTTCAGACTAGGAAACAATGAGGGTACGCGTCCAACCAGTTCTAGGACTGAGGACCTAATGGTGATGAAAATAAATAGCGCTTCCTTAAAAAATGAATGACAAGCTTTGAAAATGTAAGCAAGAATATGGTATGATCCACTAGATCTTTTAGTTTTAAGAGCATCCAAGTCGCTATCAATTTCCTCAAGTAGAAAAAATCAGATCCAGATTTCCCAAATTTCGGTTTGGAATTTTGTCGTAGTGGGTGTATTTAGACTACTGTAACAATTACGATTTTCTGTTATTCAACTATACAATTTTATTCAATACACTTTGTCAATAAATATCAAATTTCTATTGAAACCTTTTATTATGAATTCATACATAGTACGCCATCTACATTAGAATAGCCCAAGTAAACTTTAAGTGAACTTCTATTTACTTGTATCTTGATTCAATATTCCTCCCTCTCGGCGCATGCTGGAATGGCTAACATTGCCTCGTGAAAAAAGCTATTTTTGAAATCAGATGTAGTCCGAATACCAGTATTATCCAGGGTCTGCAGGTTTTTAATTAAACATGCCGCCCGACGAAGAGTCAAGTGGAGTCAACGAATTCCATAAGTTTAGTTTTCATGGCAGTATCGACCTATGATGGTTGTAAATATATTTTTTTACGGTAAGAAAATATTTCGCAAGCGTACCTCAAAATCCTATTTTCTCGTTTGATTTCAGCGCGAGTTTTTTTTATTAGTTTAGAGTTTTAAGGATTAAAATATTAATTATTGAATATGGACACAATTTAATTCCGAATTCTATAATGTTAAATTCAAGTTACACGTTATTAAGCGATGGAAATTAAGTATTATAAAAAAGACAATCGTTAACCATAAAGGCAAGCACGAGATTGAAAGGCCGCTTCAATTGTTGCTAGGCAGGAAAGTGGAAACCCCCACATGGGATTGGTTTGTATGAAGGTCAACTCCGGACCCCTGCGTCAGCCACGTTGAACTGTGAGAGTAGAAACGCAGATGTTTAAAAAAGATCTTTAAAAGAAAGAAAACCGGCCGACAAACGGATAGCCAGCGGTGAGTCATCCTCCATTTTTATACCTTTACTATTTCGAAGAACTTTCATTTAAAAAACACAAATAATTTTCGAAGCAGCTATACATAAGTTTGTTTAAAATTAATTCTTGATATTTTTGCAAAAGTTCATAGATCCATTAATTTGTTTCAAGTAAAATTTAGTTTAAAAATTTAGTATTTGGATAAGGCATAATTGACCTTAATATTTTCAAGGTATTTTTGTAAGATTATGTTTGAAGTTACAAAGTTGTAGTAAAAGGTTTGCTTTACAAAACATATGATATGATAAGAATTGTTTGCCGAAGTATTGGGTAAAACCCATTGTGTTAGTACACCTGAAGTATAGTTCAATATCGACAATAAGTATTTTTCTTTAACCTTTGAGTTTATTAAAGATAACTATTAAAACTATAGAGCCATAACCTGCAAAATATTTTTAGAATATTTAATTTGTTTCTTGTACACTGAACAGGATCTTATTCTAGTAGCATGAAATCACTGTAACATAAAATGAAAGTCATATATTTCTTGTGGAGAACTGAAGTAATTTATGTAATTAACTAAAAAAAAAAATCTTTCCACGAATGCTTTGAAATTTATATTAAACCGTAATAACGGAACTGTTTCGAAAGTCTCCATATAGATAAGTTTATATAACGATGTATATATATATATATATATATATATATATATATATATGTATATATATATATATATATTGCTGTGAAATGCTCCTTTGAATGCGGGAACTGGCCCTTAAAAAAAAACATTCGAGCCCCACAGATTGGGCGTCAAATTTGCTGTGATACCACCAAAATCCGGGTACTCCGGATTTTGGAATCGAGCCCCTACGAATTGGATGTCCAGAATGCTGTGAATCCTACGAAAAGCTATTCATTACTTTAACTGTGTTGGTCCATTGACTTTCTTCTGTTAATCGCCTCGGCTGCTCCCCTAGATAACTTTCATCCTCATTCATAAAAAAAAACAAACACATTCCTACCACAAACACGAACGTTAACTCTACTTACATCAATATTCACAATACATTAAAATTTCAAAATTAAATTTTGGCATAAATTTCAGTATCAGAAATTTTCAAGATTACATTTATTATCATTTAAATGTGCATCCTGAATTAAAGTCCTTGTAGGATGCCTACTAATTACTATAACAATATATGCAGAGTACAAAGGGAGCATCTACCACCCCTTTACGTTAATTAACCAGGTTCGTCTAATTAAGCTCAAAGACATACCCTAAATTTTCATCATAATCCAGAACATCAATACTAAATACCCCTTTCTACTTAAACAAGCAAATTTCACCTTAAAATTAAAATATTATTGTTAGTACAATTTCACTACTGTCCATTTTGAGTAAATCAATTATAAAGTTATTCAACACACACAAAAATATCAAAGTTCAAACAAAATAGTATAATTTACCTGAAGGTTACTTGCACTCGTAGCTTCCATGTACATCGTCCCTTTGTTAATTACACCATTCCAACTGGGTTATATTTATGGCTTCTGATTCTCAACGCTTTAAAAATTTTCTCCATCACCATTTATTTAAAATTGTTTCAGGGCTTTTCCGGAACTAATCTGTGTATATCTGAACCTTGTTTTGTAGATCCAGACACGTTTATGAACCATTTAATCATTAACACCCCCGAAAAATAGCAAAGAAATTCATACTTCTTTCACCAATATACGCCAAAACTGCCTACTTTTGGTGTATTCATTTGTCGTTGTAAATTTTACTAATTGGTACAGTGATACTAAATTTTATTACCTTGTATCTAAATGCACTCAAGTACATTCATGTTAGCACGTAAATAACAAACTGTTTTAAATCACCAAAATATACGAGCAAACTTTAAATTATTCTATCAAACTAAAATGCACTGTTTAACGTATTGAATCAAGTCGCGGATGTAAGAGAGCTTCTTCATATTCACCTCCGTATATATAGCGGTTAGCCTGTCTGTCGGTCTGTTCCCCAAAACGGCCAGTTTCTAGAATTTCGTCATTCTATGTTCCCATTCCGTAGCTCGCGCGTCGGTTTTTACGAATTTTGTACTCGCCCTAGTTAAATCTCAGAAAATTTCCACACGGCACGCAACGTCTGAGAATACCTAATTAAATTTTATACAGAAATGTTATTTCTACCTCTCAATTTTGCCTTTTACTTTCAACCAATCGCAACCCCATGACGTTGCTCTACTCACGCCTTTTACTATATGTGTCTCGGTCTTGCGCATATTATCTGTCTCTATCTACCCTGTTCTTATTAGTGCAAATTGATATTCCTTATTATCGATTATTTTAGTCCATGTTGAGTGTGAAATATCCCACCTTTAGCATTTCTCGTAACTATTAAGCTACGTTTTCTCCAAGATTCTTTGAAACCATTTGTTATCTACAAAATTTTCGCCGTACGTGACATTTAAACTACGCAGGTGTTCAAACATAATATTAATTCTCAGAGCTTTATTTTCTGGTATTTTAATCTTGGATTTTCACAGACTTTTATGCTTATTATTAATAATGGTTTAATTAACCCCAATTAAAATTGACTTCTATCCTTTCATTTTTAGCGAATACAAATTAAATATTAATTATTATGTGTACACTTTGTTTAATACCGGGTACTTAAAATAGGGTTAATTAATATAAATTTTGCACGTAATTTCCATTTGTTTCTTTATTAGGAATAATTAAATTACACGTAGAGCTTTTAATACTGTTTCTTTTGATATAAAGCGTCTTGTACATGATTTAAATCTCTTATTTTACTGAAACTAATAAATTTTATGCTTCACGGTTTTAATAACGCGTATTATCTAATAATATTCATTATACACGGTGATGAAAATTATTTGATGTGATTATTTAATTTTCTACCCTGGTCTAAATATGAGTATTTTCCCCCTATTTGAATACAAATAATCCCACTTATTTGAATGCAAATATAAAGCATTTAGACTGACAAAAAATATTTAGAAAAAAAAAATTGCCTATCTCTCTCTACCCTTATCTATCTATCTTACCTACCTTATCTCCAATCCAAAAAAAATATTTACACCTATCCTATATCCCTATCCTATTCCTAACTCTCACCTAATTATATAAACTGAAATTATCCCTAACTTCATCCTACTTATCCATCTAATCCTATATACATCCTATATACCTATCCTATTCCTAACTTTTAACTAATCTTCACTATACTTTACTTCCCCCTACCTAATCCTATATGCCTATCCTACTCTTACTCTATTCCTAACTCTCCACTAATCTTATAAGAAATATCTACACTTAACCTATCTTATTTTCTTCCTACATTTACTCTTTATTCTCATCCTAAACCTATTCCTACTTATCTCCCATATTTATCCTATACCTAGCTTTATTTTCTATAAACACTTACTTCTACTCTTCTATCTACACCTATTCTATCCCTATCCTATTTAAATTTTACTCTATTATACACCTATTTCTCCTGTGGTGCTGGTTCTCCGGTATAAGGGAATAGTAGGTTGACGTGAAACCGTCCTCTCATTTCCCGTACCTACTTCCTTAATAAATATGTGCACTCCTACTACTTCACCTATCTCAAAAGGTCCCTCATATGGCAAGTGTAGTTTAGCACATGTCATCCTATCTCTCTTCCCTACTCTCAAGCTTTTACTACTACCTGGTCTCCCACTTTAAATTTTACCCTCTTTCTAATTCTTGCGTTCATCTTCCTTGTATATTTTTCAGCTCTCTTCCTTAACCTCTCCTCACATCTACCAAAAGTTGTTGAAATTCATCGTCCCTAGGCACAATTTGCCATGGTCTTTCGGGATACTGTTGCTTGATCAGCATGATGGGACTGGTTTCTGTCACGGTACTAGGGTTTCATTGATAAAAGATTCAACCTTGGACAAATTGTCCTCCATAAACGATGATTCCTATGTGAAGCTAAACGCAAAACTTAACCGTCTCTTGAATATATCGCTCAGCTGGATTCGCTTGAGGATGCCTTATGCTACAAAACACCACTTTAATGTTTTGCCTCTCCCAATAATCTCTAAATCTTTGATTATTAAAATAAGTAGCATTGTCTGCTAATACTCGTTTAAAAGTTCCTACTTCCTACAAAATTGTTCCAATTTCTTGTTTGTTCCGACTGTGTTACAATCCCGAGTGGGATATAATTTGGTAAATTTCGAAAACACATCAGTCACAATCAGCACATGTTTGTGTCCTTTGTACTTCTGACTAGATTACTCAAATAGTCAATAGCAACTAAGTCCAGGAGATTTTGTACGTGTATACTTTGTACCACATCTTGACTCGTACTATTTTGTACTTTCCTAAAGTACATAAGTGACAAGTGTTGATGACTGACTTTACTAACCCTAAGTCTTTAGTTGAAAAAACGTTTCTAAAATTAACCATGTCTTTCGGATCCCTATGTGACCATATCTTAAGTGCAGATCTTTGATAATTAATTTTGCTTGTACCCTATCCACTACATACACTTCCAATTCTTGAATTTTTTACACAAAAGCCGTTTATCATATGGAAGTTTTAAATCCCGGTTCGTTTTCTAACTTCGTTCTAAAATCTGTAGCTCCTCACTCTGCCTCTGGTTCCTCAAGATCTCCTCTTCTCCATATACTGAATCATTTTGTAGTAGACTGTTCATGGCAATCATGATGTCACACGGTCTTTTGTTATCCATGTCCCTGTTTCTACTAAACGCGTCTGCTATAAGATTATTTTCTCCCTTAATATATTTAATCTCAAAGTCAAACTCCTGTAGTAACAACCCCCATCGATATACTCGATTGTTAGAAAATCTTGTATTCATCAACGCACACAACGCCGAATGATCCGTTTCGATTACAAAATGTCTTCCTATCAAAAAAAATTTTAACTTCGTAACACCAAACACCACTGCAGCCATCTCCTTTTCACTAATCGTATAATTTACTTCATGCGGCTTCAGTGTGCGTGAAACAAAAGATATGGGCACCTCTTCCCCCTCTTGTACTTGGTACAACTCTGCTGCTAATGCACTATCCGATGCATCCGTCCTCAGTACGAAACCTACATCAAATCTGGGATGCCTCAAAATTAGTTGGTCGTGAAATTGTTCCAACAGTGTTAAATATGCTGCCTCTTGACTTTCCGTCCAACTCCATCGTACTCCCTTCTTCAGAAGTTTAAACAATGGACTCGCTTTTTCAGCAAATCCCGGTACAAACTTTTATAAAAGTTAAGGACCCCAAAAAGCTCTTAATTTCCTAATGTTATTAGGTCTCGGATATGTCAAAAGTTCGGACAATCTTGCTTTATCGATACACATACCTTGAGTGTTCACCACATACCCCAGAAATTTAACGGTTTTTGAAAAAATTCACATTTTCTATATTCAGCCTCAATCCTGCTAATTTAAGCTCTAATAATATCCGTTCTAAATGAGAGTAATGTTGTTCCTCAGTTTCACTAAAAATTAAAATATCATCCACATAGTGTATGCAGAATTGCTCATATGCACCTAAAATTGCTTGCATTGCCTTAATTAATGCTGCACTTGACGTTGACAAACCATACGGTACTACCTTAAAATTATAGATTTTTCCTCTACGGAAAATCCTGTGTACCTTCTAGAATCTTTGTGTAATGGAATCAGCCAGAATGAATTCCTTAAATCTAATTTACTAAAATAAACTTGCCACTTAATCTCGTCAAAAGTGTGTCCATGGATGGTGGACAATGGAATTGCGGTTTGGTCCGTTGATTAATTTTTCGTGCATCTAAACATAAACGAATGCTATCATCCTTTTCTTAACTACCACCAACGGATTTATGAAATGAGTGTTTGATACCCCTATTATGCCATCTTCCAACATTTTATTTAATTCTGCCTTCACCTGCTCCCGATATGCTGCTGGAATTGGATAAACCTTTGCGTTGAACGGTTCTGAATTATCCACTTCCAATCTGTGCTCATAGCCTAACGCTGTGCTTGCTCCTACCCCACTAATTCTGCATGTTTTGTAATAAAGCTTGAACCTCTACTCTCCTATCCTCTGGACATCTTATTGTGTTGATCTGTTTACTTTCATCATCCTCTACCTCTACTACATTAATACTAAACCCCGTGTCATCCTCTGTGACTTCATAACTGCCCTTCCATGGCACTACCCTATCTTTAATCCTTACTACCTTCCTCTCCATATCTATCAAAACCCTAACTTCATCATACAGTCAACACCTAAAATGCTCTGAAACTTCAGTCCAGGTACAATTACAAACTCCTGTTCACAGCTTAAACCTCCTATATCTATCCTAAGCACCACAACACTATTTACTACAGCAAACTTCTTTTTATTTGGAGCTACTAAATGGCTACGCTTTATAGGCATAATTCTATCACAAACCTTATCTCTAATTTTGCTGACGAATTCCTCCGATATTAAACTCGCCTCTGCCCCTGTATCAAGTAATACTTCTACATTATTCTCAAAAATTTCTATATTAATAATTGGCAAACATAATTTTTCTACAGTTTCTGGCTCTACTTCCTCCTCAATTTTGAAAAATTCACGTGGATGTTCATATACATTTACACTGAAATCTAGTGGTCTGTCGCGTTCTAAAAATCCTGTCCAGGTCTGTTTTCCCTACTTGGTCCTGGTCTAGCCGTCACCTCAGCGTATGTCCTAGGCGTTTCCACTCGTTCCGTGTCTGTGTTAGCAGTCCCCCTCATGTCCGGTGAACTATTTCTTCTGGTAGGTTCCGGTCTCGGTGCAGGTCCCCTTCCTAAACTATTACTTCTAACGTATGGTCGTCTCTGTTCCCAATTCTGTCGCTGGTATCCGTAATTATTCCCCCTTCTAGCATAGTTGTCCCGTCTATTGTCAAACCTAACTGTGTTGATCTGTCTTTCCATGTTTTCCCGAGGTCGTCCACTACTTACGTCGTCGTACCTCTGCAAGTATTCTAGAAACATTTCTCTGTCCACTATGTTCTGCAGTGCTACGTGTTGTCTTATTTCTACCTCGAAGTGTCGTGATAAATACTTAATAATTTGTCGGTCCGTCAGTGGTGGGTTCAGTTGCTTTGCTATGCTATACTTGCGTATAGCATATTGCTCCTACTTCCTGAAAATTCTCCTTAAATTTCCTGTGATTAAGTCGTCTCGTACCTGGTCTTGTCTGTGGTCACTCCAGTAGTGCTTTAAAATCTGTCCTCAAAGTCCATGTAGGTGTCTATGTCCTGTCCTACTAAATTGTACCACGCTTCCGCATTGTCCTTTAATAAAGCCTTTATCGTATTCAGTTTAGTCTGTTCGTCAAATAAATTTCCCACTAGATTTCTTACACTATTAATAAAAATTTGTGGATTTACCCTGTTATCGCCATAAAACTTCATGTGTTGGTCCAATGATACTCCACCTGTAGAAAATCTGGGACCATCCCCCGTTAAATTTGACATGTTGTATTTAATACTACTAACTTCGCGTTCTACCCTGCCTAACTGATCCCTACATGAGTCCGTCACTTCAGTCATTTTACATTAATCTCTTCTTCACAGAACATGCGTACTTCGGACTTTAAATGTCCCATTTCCTGTCGAAGACCTGTAATATCACGCTCATTTTTTCAACCCTATTTTCAACTTCCCCCATCTTTACGGTAAGACTATTTTTAAATTCTGAAACTTCTTTATTCGTCTTATCTATTTTCTCACTTAGGGTTTCCCTAACTCCTGTTAATGTCTCATTCATTCGGTCAAATTTTCGATTTGAGTCCTCTCTCGCTCTATTCGATTTATCGCTTAGCAGTTCTAATTTTCTGTTAGACTCCTCCATCGCTCTATTCGATTCTTGCCTAGCTAATCGCATTTCCTCTAACATTCTCATCATTAACTCATTTCCTGTTTCTCCTGATTCCGTCCTTGACTGATCTCTACTGCCTCCAGCTTCTTCCATTTTCGAAATTTTCTCACACAATGCACTATCGTCACTTCCAATTTCCACTCCTTGACTCCTCAACCACTCCTTTCTCTGTATACGTTCAAATCACTCACACACTCTAAAATAATCTTAAATTTATACACACACAAAAACTCTCTCTCTCAGATCGCCAGTTTCCTGGAATAAAATCACAAAAATTTTATTTGGAACTCGAGCCTCACTTTTGGGTCGCCAAATTTGCTGTGTTCCATTTTAAAATCGAGCTTCACGAATTGGGCGCCAAATTTGCTGTGATACCACCAAAATCCGGGTACTCCGCTTTTCGAATCGAGCCCCTACGAATTGGATGTCCAGAATGCTGTGAATCCTACGAAAAGCTATTCATTACTTTAACTGTGTTGGTCCATTGACTTTCTTCTGTTAATCGCCTCGGCTGCTCCCCTAGATAACTTTCATCCTTATTCATAAAAAAAACAAACACATTCCTACCACAAACACGAACGTTAACTCTACTTACATCAATATTCACAATACATTAAAATTTCAAAATTAAATTTTGGCATAAATTTCAGTATCAGAAATTTTCAAGATTACATTTATTATCATTTAAATGTGCATCCTGAATTAAAGTCCTTGTAGGATGCCTACTAATTACTATAACAATATATGCAGAGTACAAAGGGAGCATCTACCACCCCTTTACGTTAATTAACCAGGTTCGTCTAATTGAGCTCAAAGACATACCCTAAATTTTCATCATAATCCAGAACATCAATACTAAATACCCCTTTCTACTTAAACAAGCAAATTTCACCTTAAAATTAAAATATTATTGTTAGTACAATTTCACTACTGTCCATTTTGAGTAAATCAATTATAAAGTTATTCAACACACACAAAAATATCAAAGTTCAAACAAAATAGCATAATTTACCTGAAGGTTACTTGCACTCGTAGCTTCCATGTACATCGTCCCTTTGTTAATTACACCATTCCAACTGGGTTATATTTATGGCTTCTGATTCTCAACGCTTTAAAAATTTTCTCCATCACCATTTATTTAAAATTGTTTCAGGGCTTTTCCGGAACTAATCTGTGTATATCTGAACCTTGTTTTGTGGATCCAGACACGTTTATGAACCATTTATTCATTAACACCCCCGAAAAATAGCAAAGAAATTCATACTTCTTTCACCAATATACGCCAAAACTGCCTACTTTTGGTGTATTCATTTGTCGTTGTAAATTTTACTAATTGGTACAGTGATACTAAATTTTATTACCTTGTATCTAAATGCACTCAAGTACATTCATGTTAGCACGTAAATAACAAACTGTTTTAAATCACCAAAATATACGAGCAAACTTTAAATTATTCTATCAAACTAAAATGCACTGTTTAACGTATTGAATCAAGTCGCGGATGTAAGAGAGCTTCTTCATATTCACCTCCGTATATATAGCGGTTAGCCTGTCTGTCGGTCTGTTCCCCAAAACGGCCAGTTTCTAGAATTTCGTCATTCTATGTTCCCATTCCGTAGCTTGCGCGTCGGTTTTTACGAATTTTGTACTCGCCCTAGTTAAATCTCAGAAAATTTCACACGGCACGCAACGTCTGAGAATACCTAATTAAATTTTATACAGAAATGTTATTTCTACCTCTCAATTTTGCCTTTTACTTTCAACCAATCGCAACCCCATGACGTTGCTCTACTCACGCCTTTTTACTATATGTGTCTCGGTCTTGCGCATATTATCTGTCTCTATCTACCCTGTTCTTATTAGTGCAAATTGATATTCCTTATTATCGATTATTTTAGTCCATGTTGAGTGTGAAATATCCCACCTTTAGCATTTCTCGTAACTATTAAGCTACGTTTTCTCCAAGATTCTTTGAAACCATTTGTTATCTACAAAATTTTCGCCGAACGTGACATTTAAACTACGCAGGTGTTCAAACATAATATTAATTCTCAGAGCTTTATTTTCTGGTATTTTAATCTTGGATTTTCACAGACTTTTATGCTTATTAATAATAATGGTTTAATTAACTCCAATTAAAATTGACTTCTATCCTTTCATTTTTAGCGAATACAAATTAAATATTAATTATTATGTGTACACTTTGTTTAATACCGGGTACTTAAAATAGGGTTAATTAATATAAATTTTGCACGTAATTTCCATTTGTTTCTTTATTAGGAATAATTAAATTACACGTAGAGCTTTTTAATACTGTTTCTTTTGATATAAAGCGTCTTGTACATGATTTAAATCTCTTATTTTTACTGAAACTAATAAATTTTTATGCTTCACGGTTTTAATAACGCGTATTATCTAATAATATTCATTATACACGGTGATGAAAATTATTTGATGTGATTATTTAATTTTCTACCCTGGTCTAAATATGAGTAATATATATATATATATATATATATATATATATATATATTTTAAGAAATCAATAGAAAAAATCTTAAGTTGTCGTAAAATTTTCTTTCATTAAAGTCAACAGTAATTGTCCTACAGAAACAAATAGTTTACCAATATGAAATTGTAGTATTGAAGAAAGGTATTATTGGTGTTAAAGTTAAAAGTTTTTTTTTGAACAATAATTTTGACTTGTGGATTTTTTTTATAATTTTTTTTTGTGATAAAGTGACTAGGATCTAACGAAGTCCTAGTTTGAACATGTTTAAGTGTGGTTAAATTTTCAGATAGCACGAAATCGTCGTTCCCATTCCAGGTTGCAGAGATTAAAGTAAGTATTTTAGTTTACGTTGCTCGTCGTAAAGTTTTTTTTCTTCGAAGACTTCCGTACCTGATCTTCGGATAGTTTCGTATTATAACATTTATTAAGATACGGTGGCGTCCAATAAAATTTCTTTTATTGTATATCATCCTACGACCCTAGCTCATAGCTCTGCCCTAAGCTGAAGAAGCTTAGCTGGCTGGAAGATCTCTTTAGAGGGATCCTTTTTTCTGAAAGCCATTCAACATCCTTTTTACCCTGGGCTTGACCGTCAAACAGGAACCCTTCATAATCTATCAAGGCTCTGCCACCTATATGGTAGAGCAGACATACTATATTCTTTAAGAAGAACTTTATAGGTTACATAAATGGCAACCAACGTCGTGGCTCGAATAGTATGTTACACTACTTATATCATAACCATTATATACTATAAAAAGTAGTCGCCAAAGTGCTCTATCACATCTTCTGTATTAACTATTGGCAAGTTATCTAAGTGAAATTTGCTTTCCTAGCTTTTTGCCCTGTTTATTTCTAACATAAGATCATAATGCACTAATGGAATTACTATCGTCAACTGTTTTAATATAATTTACGTAGTTCCAAGAGATTTTCTTTACAGACCGCACGCAGATCTTAATATGATTTGTGCCGATTTTTGTGTTAACATTTTTTTTGTTTAATGTCATGCACAATTGTTTAAAAACCAAGGAGAGAATATGTTATACTTACTGCGCTTACATCCCCTAGTCACACATTAATTCATTATACGATAATCTTCGGCATAGGAGTTATTCGAGGCATCAAAGATGCTTTATCAGTGTTCAAATATATTCTAATTGGCTTTACTAAGACAATAGTACAGAAAGTGAGAATTAGACTTTTAATAACTTTTTGCCTAGCATAATTGAAAATTAATCATGTTATCAATTTTTTTATCTTTCTATTTATTTTTTAACCAGTTTTCGGCATGCTGTCTGATAATTTAAGCATGCCTGACGCAGTTAGGTCAATGCCGGTGCAGTTGGGTTTTGAGTTGTTGCTTGAATGTGTAGTTGCGTGTGTGTGTGTGTGTGTGTGTGTGTGTGTGTGTGTGTGTGTGTGTGTGTGTGTGTGTGTGTGTGTGTGTGTGTGTGTGTGTGTGTGCGTATGTGTGGTGTGTATGTGCGTGCTGTCGCGGGTGTGTGCTTGTGGAAGTGTGGGTGCGTGTGTGTTTTTGGGTATAGTGTTTGTATTCAATTTGACCATCGGCAGCCGGAAGTTAGAGACCGAGCTTTGGTACTCGGAAACCCGGGGTTATTATTGCGCCATCCCTAATGTTCTGTGTGTTTGTATGTGTGTGCGTGCCTTGGTGTTCGAGCATGCTTGTGCATGTGTACGTGTGGTGTGTATTTATCTGTGTATAGATGCTTCTTACTCAGTCTCGACCATCGGCAGCCGCAAATCAGAGACTAAGCTCTCCGCAGTCATAGTGCACGTCTCTTGCCGTGGGTACTCGGAAACCGGGGTTATCTATTAAATTAAAGATTATTGTCTTATTGTTACAGGTACTTACAATTCTAAATTAAGTTTTGTTCAAATAGTATTAACTGAAGATGGAATTTATGTCAAGCTATAATGTTACATTAAAAATGTCTTATGAATGTATTTCATAAAAGTTTTTTATCATATCATATTCAGATCTGAGTACGATGTACATATAATCATCAGTAGATCTTAAACAATGTTAGTTTTTCCTTATAGCATAAAAGTTTCAAATAAACACGTGAGATCTTAAAATAGACTTCAAACAATTTATACTACATTTAGTGTTTAATCAGGTGGAAAACTGATCATTGTTTACATTTCTTATAGAAAATAATCATTGATTGAAGTCCGAGTAATAAAGCGTACAACATGTATGTTTTTGTAATTAACTAAGTTCTAATTATTGTGAAGGTTTTAATTACATAAATTTCTAGAATAAAATATTTCATATAAATAATTAAAAGGTTTGACTTACCGAGGATTACGACATTAATTCATAATAACAACAAAAGATGTTAGCAAACTATACAAAATTATAAGCGTCCTCTTGTAATTGAAGTATTACAAAAACAAAGCAATTACTCGAACAGCTGTAATGTTGGCAACCGTCATACTGGAATTTATATCAAACCATCAATATCCGAGTTTTTAATTAAGAATTATTTTGCAGCATCTCTCAATTTACAGTAGTCGCTTCGGTATAATTTTTAAGTTTGCATATTGTGAAAGGTCGTTCATAAATTAAATAACAACGAAGATTAATGTAGATTAAATAACAGCAAAGATGATATCATGGCAATTGTGCTATAATAATTAAGATCAATTAATTATATATTAAACGGATAGATTTCAAAAACCGTATCGTCAAATTTATAACATGATTGACAAGGACTTCGAAAGACCTATTTCGAAAAGTCTATGCGGAGGTCGCATTTCAACATGTTAATCGAGGTAGACATGTTCTTTACATTATAGTTGCAATACAACTGGCTGTTTACAGGAACAGCCATCTACACTATAGCGAGCGTTGTGTATTATACCTAAGCAACGTTTTCTATTTCAATAATTAAATCGAAGGTGACGTTTTAGTGCTTTTATTAATCTAAAGAGCTAACGAATGTTAATTTAAACATTTGGATATGCTGACAAAATTTGTTTTCAACAATTAAAGCCCAACACTTGCCATATACATGGTGATTTACGTACTAACAATTATTAAATTCAATATTTTTAAATTGCTTAATTATATTAATAAAATAAAAATGCTGCAATATTACTAACACTTCCAGTCAATCCAGTTTCTTATGTTTTTCTATACTGAAATTTATCAAAAATAAAATAAGAAATTGTCTTCTTAACTAAAGGTTAGAAGCACTAGTTCTATGTAAAGTTAAGGATTGAAAGTTTATTAATTTACTTTTAGTAATTGATTCGTTGTAAATAAATCTTTTTCTTATTGTGTCAATAATGCGTTTGCTTTATTATGAGATACAAATAATTCGCTTACGTTAATTAAGTTGGTTTGACGTTTATTATGAATTGTCACAGTTTTGACCTCTAGTGAAATTTTTGATTTTGAGTTTAATATTTTTGTCTTCACTTACGTTTATATAATAAATTCATTTTATTTGCTCTAAAAATTTCCTGTCTATGTTGTTTTAACTTTTTGTTATTTCATATGAAATATAATTTTCTACTTTAACGAAATATCGATATAAGCCATAATAGAATATGCGCAAAAGATCCGTATTATTTAGCTCATCATCATTAGCTCTTCAGTCCTAGAACTGGTTAGAAGTGTACCTCCATTGTTTCCTATTCTGAGATAACCTATAGATTTCCCTGAAATTCCCACGCCCTAATCTTTCATTACCTGTGTGCAATAGTCAAATCAATGTCTACCTCTACCTCTCTTTTACCTTCCTTCACTTCTAGTATAAGTTGCGCTATTCATTAATGCCTTTGTATGTGTCCTATCATCCTATCTCTCATATGTTTAACGTTTGCTATTTCTTCTTATCTCACCACTTCTAGTACCTCTTTATTCTCAACTAGCTCTGTCCATGATATTTTCATCATACGTTTGCAACATCACATTACAAAGTCTTCTATATTTTTCCTATCCCCTTGTCCTACTGTCCACGTATCACAGACGTACACGTTCCACATATATGCTTTCAGCAATTTTTTCTTGTTCCAATGTTTGTTGTCTTCAAACAAATCAGTTGATTTTTCTTGTTAAATATAGTATGGTCTTGTGATAATCTTTTTTTACATCTTTTGCAATTTTCCGCTTATATTGTTTTCTAAAAACTCTACCCTATTTCACCCATATTTAATAAAAGGTGAAGGGCGTTAAGCAACCTAACGGCTTCCAAGATGCCCCACGACTTGGACACTAACCGAATCAATAGTTTCCAATTACTCCGTCTGCACGATAATATTGCAAAATCAACATCTGTAGTTGTTTACGAAATTCATCAAGTTTGAAGGCAATTACTTATATTCATCTCTAAATTTTCCGTCTTGAAATTAGTTTGACGCGTACCTCCATAGTTTTCCATTCTGGTTTACGTTCTATCTCTACCTCTATTTCTTCCTTTTTTTGCTTCTAATTTATTACGCACTATTCCCTCATATCTTGGTATGTCTTATATTATCTTATCTTCTATTTTTTTACTGTTTTACACATATTTTCTTCTTCCCTTACTATTTCGAGAACGTCTTTGTTGTTAACTATGTCTGTCTATAATGTCTTCATCATTTGTCTGTAGCACCATATTTCAAAAACATATCTTCTTCCTGTCTGCCCCCCCTCGTTTTGCACGTTTCACTGCCGTACAGTGTTGTGCTCCACACATATGTTTTCATTAATCCTTTCTTTGTTTCTATGCTTGTTATCATAGGATATAAAGTTGCTTTTTTTGCTGAATGCAACACGACCTTGTGCTAGTAGTTGCTTTATTCCTTTTGCACTCTACCCATCTTGTGTTCTCGTTTTCTATTTGTATTCTGGTTTTTGACTTAACCTTCCTTTACATACTAGTAGTTTAGTTTTATTTTTGTTAATTTTCATACCGTATCTTTCTGTTAGTACTGTTTCAATTTCATAAAGAGGTGCTTCTAACCATTCCTCGCAAATTCTAATACAGCTGCACATTTGGAAATCTAAACATATCAATCGTTTGTCCTGCATAATAATTCCAAATGTTTTTCTGCATTCAGTATTCAATGCCTTTCCGATATGCAAGTTAAAAATTAACAGGGATAGGGCACAACCCTGTCTCGCCCCTTTTCTAATATATACTTCTCTATTTTCTGTCCTAGTTCTATTATCGCTGTTTGCTCTACGATAGTAAAACTAGCAGCCAAAAGTAGCGGCCGATTCTAAAAGCAGTGATTGTGAACCAGCCACACTCAATAGTATAGTATACTCTAATGTACAAAGACATAACTTTTAACTACGATAGCAATTGAGTAGCGCCTAATTATTATAGTTATAGTGAAATTCTGCCAATACAACATTATGTCGCTAAAGACACGCTAAATGATGATTTGTAGCTTGCATTGTGCGCATTTTAACTAAGCAAAATAATGTTCCAAATGGTCCACAGTATCCATAAATAATAGAGCAGCTAAATGCTGAAGCGTAGGGATACCGAAAAATATTCTGAGGATGTAGCTTGCGTTGTGCGAATTTCAACCAAGTAAAATAAAGTTCCAAATAGTACACAGTATCCATAAATAATAGACCAACCAAATGCTGAGGTGTTGGGATACCGAAAAAAGGCCCGAGGATGTAGCTTGGGTTGTGCGAATTTTAACCAAGTAAAATAATATGCCAAATGGTACACAGTATCCATAAATAATAGAGCAACCAAATGCTGAGGCATAGGGATACCAAAAAATGTCCCGATGATGTAACTTGCGTTGTGCGAATTTCAACTAAGTAAAAAAAATGTTTCAAATGGTCCACAATATCCATAAATAATAGAGCAGCCAAATTCTGAAGCGTAGGAATACCAAAAGATGGCCCGAGGATGTAGCTTGCGTTGTGCGAATTTTAACTAAGTTAAATAATATTCCAAATGGGGCACAGTATCCATAAATATTAGAGCAAACAAATGCTGAGGCGTAGGGATACCAAAAAATATTCCGAGGATGTAGCTTGTGTTGTGCGAATTTCAACCAAGTAAATGAAGTTCCAAATGGTCCACAGTATCCATAAATAATAGAGCAGCCAAATTCTGAGGCGTAAGGATGCCAAAAAATATCCCGAGGATGTAGCTTGCGTTGTGCGAGTTTCAACCAAGTAAAATAATGTTCCAAATGATTCACAGTATCCATAAATAATAGAGCAGCCAAATTCAGAGGCGTAGGGATATCGAAAAATAGCCCAAGGGTGTAGCTTGCATTGTGCGAATTTTAACCAAGTAACATAAAGTTCCAAATGGTACACAGTATCCATAAATAATAGAGCAGCCAAGTTCTGAGGAATAGGGATACCAAAAAATATCTCGAGGATGTAGCTTGCGTTGTGCGAATTCCAACCAAGTAAAATAATGTTCCAAATGGTACACAGTATCCATAAATAATAGAGCGGCCAAGTGCTGAGGTGTAGAGATACCGAAAAATGCCCCGAGGATGTAGCTTGCGTTGTGCGAATTCCAACCAAGTAAAATAATGTTCCAAATGGTACACAGTATCCATAAATAATAGAGCAACCAAATGCTGAGGCGTAGAGATACCGAAAAATATCCCGAGGATGTAGCTTGCGTTGTGCGAAATTCAACCAAGTAGAATAATGTTCCAAATGGTACACAGTATCCATATATAATGGACCAACCAAATGTTGAGTGTAGGGATGCCGAAAAATGGCCCGTGCATGTAGCTTGCGTTGTGCGAATTTCAACCAAGTAAAATAATGTTCCAAATGGTACACAGTATCCATAAATAATAGAGCAGCCAAATGCTGAAGCGTAGGGACACCGAAAAATGACCCGAGGATGTAGCTTTCATTGTGCGAATTCAACCAAGTAAAATAATGTTCCAAATGGTTCACAGTATTCACAAATAATAGAGCAGCCAAATGCTGAGGCGTAGGGATACCAAAAAATGGCCCAAGAGTGTAGCTTGCATTGTGCGAAATTCAAATAAATAAAATAAAGTTTCAAATGATTCACAGTATCCATAAATAATAGACCAACCAAATGCTGACGTATAGGAATACCGAAAAATGGCTCGAGGATGTAGCTTGCATTGTGCGAATTTCAACCAAGTAAAATTATGTTCCAAATGGTTCACAGTATTCACAAATGATAGAGCAGCCAAATGTTAAGGCGTAGGGATACCGAAAATTGGCCAGAGAATGTAGCTTGCATTGTGAGAAATTCAACCAAGTAAAATAATGTTCCAAATGGTTCACCGTATCCATAAATAATAGACCAACCAAATACTGAGGTGTAGGGATACCGAAAAATGGCCCGAGGGTGTAGCTTGCATTGTGTGAATTTCAACCAAGTAAAATAATGTTCCAAATGGTACACAGTATCCATAAATAATAGAGCAGCCAAATGCTGAGGCGTAGGGATACGGAAATTATTTTACTTGGATGAAATTCACACAACGCAAGCTACTTGCTCGGGATATTTTTTGATATCCCTACGCCTCACCATTTGACTGCTCCATTAATTATGGATACTGTGTACCATTTGCAACTTTATTTTACTTGGTTGAAATTCGCACAATGCAAGCTATATCCGCGGGCCATTTTTCGGTATCCTTACGCCTCAGAATTTGACTGCTTTATTATTTATAAATACTGTGGACCATTTGTAACTTTATTTTTCTTAGCTGAAATTCGCACAATGCAAGCTACATCCTCTGGCCATTTTTCGGTATCCCTATGTCTCAGAATTTGGCTGCTCTATTATTTATGGATACTGTGAACTATTTGGAACTTTATTTTACTTGGTTGAAATTCGCACAATGCAAGCTACATCCCCGAGCCATTTTTCGGTATCCCTACGCCTCAGAATTTAGCTGCTCTATTATTTATGAATACTGTATACCATTTGGAACATTATTTTACTTTGTTGAAATTCGCACAATGCAAGCTATATCATCGGGCCATTTTTCGGTATTCCTACGCTTCAGAATTTGACCGCCTCATTAATTATGGATACTGTGAACCATTTGGAACTTTATTTTACTTGGTTGAATTTCGCACAATGCAAGCTACACTCTCGGGCCATTTTTCGGTATCCCTACGCCTCAGAATTTAGCTGCTTTATTGTTTATGGATACTGTGGACTATTTGTAACTTTATTTTACTTAGTTGAAATTCGCACAATGCAAGCTACATTCTCAGGCCATTTTTCGGTATCCCTACGCCTCAGAATTTGGCTGCTCTATTATTTATAGATACTGTGTACCATTTGGAACTTTATTTTACTTGGTTGAAATTTGCACAATGCAAGCTACACCCTTGTGCGCCATTTTTCGGTATCCCTACGCCTCAGAATTTGGCTGCTCTATTATTTATGGATACTGTGAACCATTTGAAACATTATTTTACTTGGTTGAAATTGGCACAACGCAAGCTACATCCTCGGGATATTTTTCGGTATCCCTACGCCTCAGCATTTGACTGCTCTATTAATTATGAATACTGTGTACCATTTGGAACATTATCTTGTTTGGTTGAAATGCGCACAATGCCAACTACATTCTCGAGTAGCAATTTATGAGTGCCACTACGAATCATCATTTGGCGTGTCTTTAGCGACATCATGTTGTATGGGCAGAATTTCACTATAACTACAATAATTAGGCGCTCCTCAATTGCTATCGTAGTTAAAAGTTATGTCTTTGTACATTAGAGTATACTATACTATTGAGTGTGGCTGATTCACAATCACTGCTTTTAGAATCGGCCCCTACTTTTGGCTGCTAGTTTCACCATCTATACTTATAAATCATTCCGACCTTTTTGAGTATTTCGAACATTTTCTCCCATTTTACATTGTCAAATATATTTTCCTTATTATTTAGCTTACACACACAATTTTGTGTATTTTTTTAATACTGGTAATAGGGTTAAATGCCCTGCCTATTAGTGTTTCTGATACCTAAGTTTATTTCCTTGAGCTTTGTGAAGACACAGAAACCTAGGTGTAATGACACATTCTGCAACCTTAGGTTTGCCAGAAAGTTGTAACATTCTCTTAGAAGTAATTATAATCACATTTCATTTTAATAGTTTCTGTATAAGTAAAATCCACCGATAGAATTAGATTATTCCCTTTATAAAATATATATGAATTGAACCACTTACAGGTGCGCCTGTGTGTAGATTAAGCTTTTAGTTAGTAGATTTATGACATACGGTATTTTTAATATTTGATTAAGATGTACTGTGAATGGTAAGGACAATGTGTGTGTTAAAGATTTAAAAAAGTTTAAGCAAATAGTGTAAGTACTGTGTATCTTTGGTATTCCATTATTGTAAACGGTATAGTTACAGTTTCTTACGTAATAAATTGTGTTGTAATTTGTTTAAAAAGCGTGATTGAATATTTCAGGTGTTAGTTAACATTTACTTTTAAAAACCTTTCGTGCAGTTAGCAGCCGTAAACAAGTCTACGTGTTTTAGGTTTGTTATAGATTTAAAATAATTTTGGTTTTAATGAATTTTCAGGTATATTTGTAAGACAATCATTCTTCTGACTATAAGACTTTGGCACCCTCTTGTTATTAGTTTTAGGGCATTTCCTAGCAACCATGCGGGATTATGTAGTATCCAAGGTTTTTCTCGATCAAGACCACATTTGATACCCGATAGCCTTCTGGAATCCTAGTCAAATACTTACATCACCCGTTCCACTGAGTTAGAAAGGCCAAAACTATTATTAGTACAGTCGAAGTTTTCGGTATTTTACCACAACCGTATTTTTAGCAGAGTTTTATGAAATTCTCTGTGAAGTACCTGTTAGATATTCTGAGGGCCAAAAACTGTATGTAACAAAGTGAAATAAAATAGAAATATGTATGTGAAAACGGTTTGTTAAATTTTTATTTTCAAAAAGTTCAATAAATAGAAAATCTTTACACTACTAATATGTCGATCAAAACAAGTAAAACTAAGTCCATACCTGTGCAGATTTAGCCAGAGTAGATTCCGTAGGTCTTTAAAAGCGCCAAATGGGATACTGTCGAGTAAATTGTAACTCATATCCAATGATGTTAACGAATCCTTCATCAAACTGAAACAAAAAACATTCTAAATTATTTGTATCAAGAAGATCCTTGTACGTGTTCTGAGTAAGATACGCAGTTATACTCGTTATTTAAAAAAGGTAGATATTGTTGTTCTTGGCACTTACGAAGTGTACTTCTATCTACACTTCTGTATTCGGCCAATAAAAGTGTAATTATTTACAAAAATTTACAGAAGGTCTTTATTGTACTGAAAAGTGGCTAGAAAGAACACTCACGTTAGCTGCAAATAATGATTACTTCACTAACTTTGTTCTTAAAACGACAAGTACACTAAATGTTTTACTAATCGAACTGCGTTCGCTATATAAAATTAATCCACTATTAATTTATTTACGCAAACACTAATGGGCTAACTATTATCTTATAATTTACAATAGATTATAGACACTAAACGTATTTATTTTATGATCAAACAATTTATTTTATATTACTTGTAGATTAGAGCACCGCCTGAAACTGATCACCGGAATCGACGGTAGCTATATCTGATCAAATGCTTTAGATAATTATGCCAAATGTGCTAGACCATGCTTGTAATCTTTCTTCTGTCCGTTTTCTATTTGTCAATATTACCATTGTACACTGAATGGTTTTATTCGTTTCATTTTTGGTAATCCAGCTACAATGTTATACAATAGAGTGCTTTCTTAATTGGTAGGTCGATTATATTCGGCTAAACAAGAATGCTTGATTAAACTATAACATTTTCAAAACTGAATCACTTCCGGTCATAGGCGCCCGTTAATTTTTTTTAATAATTATTTATTTGGACTATACATACGCCTTAGGCCCATCCTGACCATACAGTCTATGGTGTTTATATAAAATAAGATAAATACTAAATATTAAACCGTTTGAGTGTTAGGGTTTCATACCCTTACTCTTGTCGTTGCCTTGGTCTGGTTTGTGGCTCGACATGTGGTTTTCCAATGCTCCACCCGAAGGTACTACATTGGCCAGGAAGCGAGTTTTTTTACTTGAAAAATTGTAATTTTTGTCGAACCCTTGCTGTTCCAAGCAAGGTAGGGATCTTTAACGTGCGTGACAACACCCACACATTTTACCTCTCATCCGAACGAGGGCGTATTTTTTGTGAAAAATGCTCGCCTAACATTTTTCGGGATCTTGGGCGTAGTATTCACATGCATACCAACTACGCCACGAGCCACCTCTAGTTTGTGGCCATCCAATTCAGTGTAAACTATGTGTACATGAGCGGATTGTAAATTCAAGTAAATGAGTGTGCGGGTGACTGCGTAGTTGTGTAGGAGTGAGTTAGTACCACGTGTTGTGAATAAAGTATTCTTTAAGAAGGATCTCGCTTAAGAAGTTGCTACGTTATGCAGCGTAAGGGACAGATAGAAAAAGAAATGATATTTAAAGTGCGGACCCGCACGAATCACGATGACAAAACAGAACACAAGAAACAGATATACCGGGCTAACTACCAATACAGGGGGGGTTCTAGCAACACAAAAAAATACATCGTCATCGATTTTCTATTTACAGTAAACATTAATAAAAGAAATTTCGGTTTGCATCAACAAAAAAAATAAATAAATAGTTTTATTATAAAGAACAAATAGAAATTTACGTACGAAGTGCGCATTGCGTTTGACATTTAGTATTCATTAATAAAAAAAAAAAGGAAAATTACTGCTTATGCTTGCTCATAATACTAGCGACGCACATGATAAAGTAAAAAAAAAATTATTTACGGTCGAACAAATTCTAATAATCATGTAGTGAACTACTATTGAGCACCAGCGACGCACAACCAACAAAAGTAGGAAGAAAAGAGGTGCTCCCGATATATGAGAACACTAATACAATATACCCCCAAGTGCCAGCTATTATCGTGTGCCTATTACATCCACGGAGGTGAGCCAGCGAAGCGTCCGGGTGCTGGGGTCCAGATGTAGCGTCACCACGGTTGACAGATGTTGAGCGCTGCGACACTCCCTGCAACAGGGGAACACCTACCAGCGCAGTCGGTTCTACATAAGAAAAATAATCGGCCTTCGTACAGCAATTTGGCCTCCAGCTAAGAGCGATACATTCAAAATATACACTTCTCATAAAGAAAAAACGTGCATCGTTCTTGGAGTAATAGAACGAGTAGTTTCGAAAATTACATATGAGGACGAACTGCAGAATCAAATTGAAAATTGTTTTAAATAACAAGAATTCGAGCTTCAATCCTCTCGTTATCGACATACCAAAAAGGAGATTAAAAAACTCAACCCAAGCTTTATCAAATAGTACAATACACCATTTCAACGAGTCTTTCAGTCGTAGCAGTATAAGAATTTTTACGCTATAGTAATGTGTAGTCAGTTAACGAATACTCAAAACAAGGTGCTAGCTTTAGAATTTATAGCATAAACTCGTCGTTTTAGAGTAGATAGATTGAAATTGTAAACTATGCGTAAGCATATTTATTATAAACAGGTAAAATATATATGATGTTATTGACGTATGGAAGAGTATAAACGGAATCGATGTGGTTTTTAATTCATCGGCCGTAAATAAACGTAGCAAAGTGGTTAAGTTCTTACTAAAATAAAATATTGCAGTTATAGCTTGAATGATAGTAACGGTCAAAAAATTTGGAAAAAGGGAAAAGTGCTTTCGGTTCTAGATCGGTATCTATTTCAGCAGAGGACACAAGATGGGCCGTGGAGTAGGTGTAACACTATCGGATATGAGAAAAGACACCAGCAAAAAATGCGCCACGGCGTTTATTACCTAGTTAAATTATAAGCAAGTGCTTTAAGGAAATCACAGTAATCGCCTAAAACGAGATTCCAAGTTATTTATGTAAAAATTAAACAGACCTAAGTTCCTTGCTTAGAATGTACCTGAACAAGAAAGGCATGATTAAACATACGGAAAACACAACTTGTGTAGATTTGTATTAAACCAACGTTACTGCAAAAATTAGCAACCCTAAACTTGATGTAGCAAAACACTGCTTTAGTCTGAACTCAACTCTTTTACATATATTAACTCTGAACTCTCAGTACAGTAAAATACCAAACCTTTATAAATCAAATTTCTAAACTGTATTTCTTTATCTTGAGAGATTATATAAAAAAATCACTCGCTGTTCTTAAATAATTAAACCAAATACATCCAATAGATAAAGTTAACCTTTATATCAAATCTTTTGTTTACAATTAAAATACTTTTCAGACATCAAATAACATTTTTATAAGTTTTGGTAACAAAACATCCCAAGCCAAAATTAATCAAATAAAAATTTAATGTTATTGGCTCTTAATTTTTTGTAATTAATTTAACATACACGTTGCACATAAATTATTCAAGTATAAGTATCATGGGTTTAAATTTGACAGTTATTTATTAATCAATGGTTAGATTAAATATTACACATAACTTTGAAAGCATCAGATCTGAAACGGTTCAGAAATTAGCTTTAATAATTCCTTAAGTATGTCACACGAGTTTTTGAGTGCATTAATGTTTACATATGTCAATAAAGTGTGACTTGTAAGGAATCTTGTGTCACTAATTTAACATTTGTTGTAGTGTTGAATCAATGCTGATGTTTGCTTTTATCGACTGAAGAACCAGAACTGTAACTATCGTTTATTAAGATGCATTAAACTGTAAAACAATATTGCCGTTTGAAATTGTGAAGTGCAAACTACATAATTGGCGCTTGTACCTAGTATATTATTGCGGTTTTTAAATTTTTGTTTCTGAAACAAGCCTGCGCAACAGCTTTTTAAAATGAACAAGCACTGATTCTGAGTGTGTGAACTTGTAATTCACTCACAAGTGAGTTTATACAAAATATGCAATACTTAGGAGACATAATATTTCTAACATCCTCCGGTCCTTGTTGGAAGAGATGCGGAACGAATAGCTTTCAATATGATAAATGTAAAGTGTCTATGGCAAGTAGCTAAATATTTGAAAACATGAATGACTTGAAACATAAAAGACAATGCATGGTTAAAGTATAACAAACTGTTTAAAAACTCATGAACTTAAACTATTAAGCACTGCAGAACTAAAATGAACCATGACTCGTTTAGGTGCGCAAGTTTGTTTAGAATTAAAAAAATAGGACAAAAGTTGATACACACATGTACACTATTCAATATGAGTTGTCACCTTCTTGCATGGGAACAGGGCAGATTTAAGTGATGACTCGCTGAGCAATACGTGACTGTACTCTAATGGATACTAGTCAAACAACAATACTGTCGATACCAAAATGTAATTGGACGACGCGGTCCAATTTCCGTCTAGTTGGAGGACATTGTCATCTTTGATGAGCCCAAGTGTGTCGAGTTGCACGTTTTGGCATGCGCTTTTCCGTTTAAATCTTTGTTGGAGCTCAGATATATATTCTTTGGTCCAACGACTCCAAAAGTTTTGAGAAATTTGTTGAAGCGTTTGCTATAAGGCTAGCTTATTTTCTTCGATGTGAGCCACACTGGGATCCGATTCTGCACTGATTAGTTTTCCAATTAAAAAATGCGAAGGTGTGAGAAGAGTTGGATCATTTGGATTTGAGAATAATGGGTAAAGGGGTCGAGAATTTAGAATCCCTCCAACATACACTAAAATACTATACAACTCTTCGTATATGAGAGTAGTGTCTCCCGTGACTCGCTTCAAATGAAACTTAGCCGACTTAATGCCAGCTTCCCAGAGACCACCCATATTAGGAGAGTACGGAGTAATAAATATCCGATAAAAATTGTGTTTGGCTAACTGTGATTCTAAAATGTCTTTATTTTGAATTAAAAAATTAGAAAGATTTCTAAGTTTAGAATTAGCACCCACATACGTGTGGCCATTATCTGAATAAATTTTTTCCTGGCATGCCCCTTCGCGAGGCAAGTCTATGTAAGCATAAAATAAAAGCATCTTGGGTCAAATCAGTAAGTGGAAGATGCACAGCCTTTGTGCTGAAGCATATGGACAAACATATGTAGCATATAGAAATTTTTACACCGCGACCCCTTTTGTCTTTCATTGAAAAGGAACCACAATAGTCCGTACCTGTGACGTGAAATGGGGGGTGTTAATTAATGCGGCCGCATTTCGATAGCTGCAGAGGTAGAGAAAGTGGACAAATATACAAAATAAAAGTAAATGATAATAAACAAACACAAAATGATTACTTCAAACACTTACCTTTCTAGCACAAGTAGTTTTGCGGCCGTTCAACGGAAAACGATTTTGCAACCGTCTAGTACAAAATAGATTAATATAAAGCTTTGATTGCGTCCGTCTAGTACGGAATACGATCGTGCAATGCTGTTTTGTCTTCTCATTGGCGGTGATGAGATGTTCTTTGTAATCTTTCTAATTATTTTTTTTTTAAATTAAAGGGTTAAAATTTTCTTGCTAAAATAGACATGAACTGCATTCTTATCTCAAGGCCTGCAGTGGGTTCTTTGAACTGTTATTCCTACTAATAAAACCATACACTTGATTCAATCCAAGTTCAATAAACAGTAACACACTGCCACTATTTTAGTGAATAAAAATATATTATAAATAATTTTTTAAATCAATAATATGTACAACTAAAAATTTGTTGTTTTTTTATAAATGTTTTTACAATATTTACATATGGAAATTTTGCCACTTGAAAAATAAAAATTGCTGCAATACAAACAGAATAAAAAAATTTGTTAAATATTTTAATATTGAATGAAGTCGTCTAGTATTGATATTGAGCACGTTTTAACTATTTCAATTGAAGTCCCTAGACATAGAGAACATACAGTAAGTCCCTAAATTAGTAACTGATTCAAGCAAAAAAATTGAGGTTAATGAAATGTCATGTGCTGCTTTAAAAAATGTTACAGTACAGTTTTAACTATTCAGCGAATTAAAATTTTACTATAATTAAAGGAATAAAATTGGAAATAGCCGTTTGCGTGTTTGGTTTGTAGATAGTTGTTGTCGCATAATTTAAGACGTTGATATCGATGTTACCTAGCGGGCCGCAACCAGAACTTGCTATTATTGATCGAACAAGGACAACACCTGTGCAGATGAAAGCTTCAAAAACACAATTGGACAGCGTGCACGATTACCGGCTTTCCATAATTTACGATTCCATCACCAAAACGCATTTTTGTGGATTCCAGGCGAAATAACCTATTAAACTGTAGATTTGATATACTAAAAATTTTTAAAAATAATCTTTAAAAACGATGGCTACATTGCAGGGTGCGTTCAGAATTGCAACAAAAAAATGTTTGGGGTGTTCCAAACTCCGGGGTTAAAATTCACCATGTGCTATTCTATTAAAAACATATGTATTTCTTATTCCAGAGTGAATAAAACAGGATCAAAATTATTTGTACGTGCTTTCGGAAAAACTTAGTATTGCGTGCTTCTCGCAATAATTTAGTGTCACGTGAACCCGTAATTACGTGCCACTTTCGTGAATCCGTAAATAAATTCCACTTTCGTGAATCCGTAATTAAGTGCCACTTTTGGCTTTGCACATTATTACAAGGTGAACCAACTAACTTGGGAGCACCTAAATACTTGATGCTTTTCAGGCTAAGCTCAAGTTCACAATTAGCAAGACCAATTTTGTGCAGTGCTTAAAATAAAAAGGAAGACAAAATTCGCGTATCTAACCAAGTAGAAAATATCCCTCACAAGCACTGGTGATTTCTAAAATGTTGTTTTTAACCAAACACGTTCCTACGAGGTCTGTATGCATGTATGGTTGTCTATCTATCAGAATAATTAGAATACATTGCCTAACCAAGAGTATTGGTAAAAGAAAATTTTTAACTGTTACATCTTGCACATGTTTAGCATAGTTTATTTATTTTGTGGGACTTATAGGCAATGCTTGAAGTAATAACACGGAAAATGGAATGAAAATTGAATACCGACCGGAGGTAAATGATTAACAAATTCTAAGTGCGGATTAATTAAGCGGTTATTATCTACAATATATATAATATAAACGAAACAGGGGGTGAAGTGCAACCTGGGCGAGTGATAAATGACCTAAGAGGTTTTGAAAGTCTTTAGGTTTTGACTTAAAATACTTATGCATTCGTGAATGGTTTTTTTTTTGCTAGGTTTCGTCCGTCAGTGGACCAGAACAAATCTTGAACCGAACTAAGTAATTGTTGGTGACCCGCATGTAGTAGAACTTCGTGTTCGTACCGAACCAAAAGTTTCGAAAGAGCATGTTTTGCTGAAATGATCATGGGATACTTTTTATCGTATTCAAACGATGAATTTGCAAGTCTTCCACCCGCACACATCATATCATCAAGTAAGAAAGGATTGAGTGAGGAAAGCTTACTCCTTTGGTTTATGGGTTGACCAAAAGAAAGACATTTAATTTTGTCTGGAAATGATCTTTCTGAGAAAGAGGCGCTAAACGAATTAATGAAACATGTAACTCATAAGCTGTCAAAGAACTCTGTTTTCTAGTTTGCTCTAGCAACCGCAAATGACTGCTAAATCTTATGCAATATGCTATGGTGCGTTTGATTCTTTGAAGTTTAGAAAACCTTTGAAATAGAAATAGTGACACGCTTGGTTCTACTAAATACTGCCGTGTTAGAACCTTGGTTGAAACTAACGCAGGTACGCATTGAAATGTGGGCGTGTCCTTGAAACTTGAATCGAGAAGAAAGCATGGACCATAAAGCCATAGGGGTAAGTTAATCAGTTTCTTAGGAGCAATACCTCGTGTAAGGAGATTGACTGGATTTTCTGAGGTTGAAATGTATTGCCATTTTGACGTGCCACAAAGATTTTGTATCTGAACTACACCATTTGCAACAAATGTATCGAGTAGATGCGGTAAAACAAGACACGATAAAACAACATTTAAATCTATCCAATACACAATTCTATAGATTTTCACTTCTAGTGAAATTCGTAATTTATCAACTAACTGTGCTATCATTAGCGCTTCATATAGTTCGACCTTCGGTATTGTCAGTTCCTTTAAGGGACTAATTTTAGTTTTGGAACACAACAAATTGACTGAATTATTGTTCTGACTATCGACAGATTTTACATATATACACGTACCGTATGTCCTTTGACTACAGTTTGAAAATACATGTACCCCATAGTTTGCGCAGAATTACATTTCACTTGACTGGAAATCCTGAGTGAATCGAGCTCAGTAATTTCCTTGACATATTGAATCCATTGCGCTTCTAAATCAGCAGGTAATCTTTTATCCCAACCAATTTTTGTTATCCACAGCTGTAGCAGGAATAATTTAGCAGTGATTGTACATGGACTTATAAGATCTAACACGTCTAAAACAGCAGAAATGAAAGATAATACAACACGCCTTGGAATGATTTGTTTATTTGACTGAAATTCACGAATACTGTAAAAGAATTCGTTCAAACAACTGTTGTAAGCAAGACCTAATATCTTAGTTTTCGCTTGGACTGAAATTCAAAATGTTGTTTGATATATCCGATGACGTGACTGATTCAAGTACCTCGGGATGATTAGAATACCATTTTCCCAAAATAAAATTACCAAATTTTAAAATACTTTAAATATTGAAACATACGTTTGGGGCTTCTTCGAATGTAGTACAACAAATAATCAGATCGTCGCAATACATGTCCTTTCGAATTATTTTTGCACTGTCAGGATATCGCTCCTCACATTGCGTTACTATTTCAAATAAACATCTGATGCCAAGAAAACTAGAAACCTTTTCATCATACGTGACCGTGCATAATTCATAAATGTCAAGTGGGAGATCAAGATTTGATCACCAAAATATTTTTTGGAAAGACCGTTGTGATTCGGCTATGCAGATTGAACGATACGTTTTGGAGCAATCGCATGTTATAATGTATTTGAACCTACAACATCTAATCAGTATTGAGAAAATATCGTCTTGTAAAACTGGACCGTTTAATTGGATATTGTTTAAAAATATTCCACTGGAAGAGAATGCACTTGAATTGATAACAACTAGTAATTTAGTTGTTAGAGTTTTTTCTTTATAAACTGCGTAGTGAGAAATGTACAAAATATGAATTGCAGTGTCTACGGCTTCATCGATTCTTTTCAAGTGACCGGGACTTTTGTACTCTGACATGAAGTCAACGTACATGGTCTTCAGTTTATTCTTTGTCTGTAGACGCTTTTCTACGGACAAAACTGTTTTAATGCATCTTGCTTGGGTTCGCCCAACACTGCAGGTGTTGCCGACAGCGGAATCTTAACATTATAATTTGAATAAGGGCCGCTATACTTGCGGCCACGTCCCCAATGCTCCACCCGAAGGTACTACATTGAGTAAGTGGGATCTTAACAACGAATTTGTCATGTTCGTCACGTTTGGAATGTTCCTTGAAGTGCGATTTACATTCTCGCTCCTCTTGTGAAAGTGCTTTACTACGAGCTGTGTTCTCAATTTCTCAAAACTGCGACAATTTTCTTGAGAGGTCAATTGTAGTTAAATGCAAGGTGTATGAGTACCGTTAGAAATGTTGGATTGGAATTGTTCTGAAACTATGTACCCAAGACGAGTATTGTGTAAGTATGGAAAACGTTTAAGGAATGGTTGATCAACTACTAATAATTGCCAAAAATGTCTTCACCTAGCTGAATGTTTATATTTGTACCTCGCTTGAAATTTAGGGTTTGCTAAAACAATGCTTTGTGGCAAATCAATGCATTTTAAGTCTCATTTAATTGGTATGTGATCTGTTACTTTTGCAATAACAAAAACGATAAATTTCCAGAGTTGCTAGAGTGAATTGATTGTATTCTCGCATTTGTGATGCTTGAAATTTTCGTCTTCGTTTGATTGATGCCTTATGCTGGTATGTTTACGTGTCGTGCTTGTAACCTGAGACGATTGCACAACGAAATTGTAATGTATGGCCGCATAGATGCCTAATCAAGCAAAGCTGTACATTTGTGAGGCGTGTCCTTCCGATCAAATACAAAAATTATGGCTGTGGGGAAAATCTGACAAAACTTGCCGTACGGGTTCGTGTGACCAGTTAAAGTAGAAGTGTTTGTTTCTATAGCAAAATTTGTTTGATTCGAATCAGGAGTACCTAAAGCTGTGTTTGAAATAGGCATGACGTTGTTTTGATGTAACAGCGTGGAGTGCTTACGATTACATGTTTTGCAATTACTTGAGCGACAGTCGGCTGCTGAATGCCCTTGTCTCACAATTGAAACAAAGATAATGCTTCTTAACCTTAGCTATTCGAGTCGCTACTGGCATCTTTAAGAACGCTTCACATGCAAATAGCCTGTGATTTGACTTACACAAAATACAACCTTTGTTTTGAGAGCTAACGAATGAGTAGTTTTGACTCTTATGAAACAGTTTTTATTCACTTTAGACGTGCTTTGCAGTTGTAAGGACCCGCTTGAGTGGTATGTTTTGTGTTTTTCTATTTTCTCCAATAAAGAACATCGTTTTTCTATGAATTCTATGAGAATTTCTGTATTAGGGGTATTGCTTCCCTGTACGACTTCTGTTTTATTTTGTTTCTTGCTTTGATAATCTAGCTTGTCAATTACCAGATATTGTATAATACTAGACAATGTTTGTGCCGGCTCACCTAATGCTTCCAAGGCCCTTAGGTGCGCTTGCAATGAGTCTGAAAATTGCCGTAAGGATAATGCAGATTCTTTCGTGATTTTGAAGTAATCCACAATACCTTCAATATGCGAATGTAGTATAAGCTAGATATTTTTATACCGCTTTTCGATTAATGATAATGCGATTGGGTAGTTGTTTGCACTAACTTCCAATGAATCAATAGCTTTTAACGGTTCTTCTCCCTGACATGTTTTTAAATACAGAAAACGCGAAATGTTATACAGTTTATAGTTATTGTGTACTAATGACTTGAAACTTTCAGAAAAACAAGAGAATTGTTCGGGCTCACCCTTGTGCGTTTGTATTTGCAAAACAGGCAACTTTTCCTTAGTGATGTGATTATTTAAATTGCTATTTCTACCACTAGTCATACTGTGCTTTGATGGATATGATTGAACTGACGATTCAGAGCGCGGTTCTGACGACAGAATATTCATTCGGTTGTATCAAACCTTGATTCTGTGCCTAATTTTGTGCATACAGACGCTTAGCTTGTGCTACTAAATCGTAATAAGATGACTCAAACTCAACTAATTTGCTCGTAACTTTTATCGATATTATCATCGTTTTCTAATACAACAATTTTGCTATATGTATTTTCAAATTCTACAATGACTTCTTCAAAGGCTAGAAGGCATTCTTTTAACTGTACAATATCTACTTCTAAGAAAGAAGTAATTTTGCTATCAACTGCCTCCTCTACTATGGCTGGTGCTGACTCAGCTGTTGTAATGCGATGCAAGAAGTTTCTAAAGCCTGCTACTCGGGCTTTAATTGGACCACGTTTGCGAAACAATGTACTAATTGTAGTCATTTTGAAAGGACGAAACCTTACTATTTATAACTGATAAAAACTCGAATTGTACTAAGCTTGTGTTAAGTACGCTTAAATGTATATAATACTGCAATTGCAAATTGAATTAAGACAATAAAACTCGGCTTTACTTGAAATGTATGGAGACAATGATTGACCTTGTATTTCTTGTTTGAAACCAGTGCTATTGTTCAGCTAGCTCTTGCTGCTATAGTGTAACAATTTTATTTTTGATTAATAAATCCCTTCATCAAAGTGCGAGAATAATAAAACACTTTTATTAAAATAATGGTAAAATACATTTAACAACTAAGGTAATACGTTAAAGCAGCATCGTACTTTGGTATTCTATTTGTGGTTGAATATCTGTGTCTTCTACAGCTATTCGCAGGCGCGTTTCGGTTTGACAGCCCTCTCCTCGGACGCTCCGGTCGCCCGAGCTAGTTTTGTAATCAGTCGGCCATACGTGGAAGAAGAGATAAGATGTACCAAAGGCTGCAGGCCGGCAATTTGCGTATCCACTTTGAGGAGTCGGGACACATCTTTGAATAGCGGTTGGTATAGTATGAAGGTTATTAACTTGTTTAATTTGAAATAATTTATTTAGAGCGCGTACGATGTAATGAAAGCAACTATTAAAAATGCAACTTAGAAGATAGAAATTTTAACCAATTTTATTAAGACCACTTTGTTATACGACGTGAAGAATGCAACTTTGATAATAGAAAGTTTAACCAATTAGAAGAAGATTACTTTGTTATACAGCGTAAAGAAACTACTTTGGTGAGGTGGTGTGATTCAACATCCGGATTGCAGCAGATGCCGAATGTATTTCTACACCTGGAACAACTCCATTTGGTAGAAGCTGTTTAGTACGAGCTTGGTTCACACTACACGCAATAAACTTCGCATGAAATAACAAGTACCTCATCAAGGCGAGAAATGCAGTGTATGGTTCGTAGTTAGCTTTAAGTACTTTTTTGGTGTTTCACATTAGAAACACGCTAATTTGTTCTTATGTGTAAAAGCACGAATATTATAAAAGTTACAACTATTGCTGAGCTGGATTTTTAGTGTCAAAATTAAAATTCACTAATTTGATGTTTTAAGAAACAACACGCGTGGTTCAGTATGAATCGTTAGTTACAACAACAGGTGTTACTGACGTCACTTATTTTTCTGTAGTATACTGCTGACAGATGTGTTCTTGAAAGCAAATGCTTCGAACAGCTTTAGCACAAGTTATGTAAACAAGAATATTTTTGTGATCTGCTTTTTTAAAAACTAAAACTAGCACATGTAATTTAAAAAGGAAAAACTTGAGTAGTAACATTTTTATATGTAACCTGCCTGAACAGATCTGCACGGGTCGGAGTTTTTTTGTGTAACAAGTTTACAATATACTGTAAAATGTTTGATTATAAACAATTTAGATAAACCTAAAATTAAAATTCACGAAGTAATTCAGATATTAATTAAATTTTTGTTGCAATTCATTTTATTTTAAAAAAGATTCTTTTTAGTAAATAATTGGTTCAAGATTAAAGTTTTTTATTTTGATCAAATATGATCAAACCTAACCACAGAAAGCTAACATCCTTAAGAGTAGAATTTTGATGCCAACTTTATATTGAAAATATCTTTTTACTACTTCTTTATGTATATTTGCCGGACACAAATAGCGTTCCACTTTTTTATTAACCTAACTATTATAATTTCTTACAGGAACAGCGTCTTATTTTATTAAGACAGGTTTTTGTCATCGAAGGCGATTTTTTTTTCTTTGGGTCTCCATGTCCGCCCTTAGAAATATGCCATGCTATTATCCTGAATAAGTCCGGACTTGGTGGCGCCTATTTGTTTTGGATTAAGTTTCCCTACAAACAGATTTTGACTTACCCCCCCCCCCATTTCTCATAGCTCTACCCAAGGAATAGACCCCTAGTTATGTCGGAAGATTTCGTTTCACTGCCATCCAATGTGGGGCTGGTGCATTTAGAAAAAATACCGTTTCACTGGCGCCCAACGTGGGGCAGATGTATTAAGAAAATTCGTTTCACTGCCACCCAATGTGGGGCTGGTGCTTCAGAAAAAATTCGCTTCAATAGGACAAAGAGAAGTGATGCGAAGTACTCAAAACTCTTTAAGAACGGTGTCTATGAAGTAGCTTGGATTGTTCAACGTGCTAGAACTTGTGCGTTTGCTGGTTGGTAAATTTTACATGATTGTATTGATAGGCTTGGCTGGTTTTCACATCCGTTCGTTACTTGATAGAACCAATTTTATGTCAAAGAGTGTGACTTGTAATGGAATTTTGTGTCACAATTAATCAATTGTTTAGTTTAAATTGAATGCTGATGTTTGCTTTTATCGACTGAAGAACCAAAACAGTAGCTATAGTATATTTAGATGTATTAAACTGTAAAACAATATTGTCTGTTGAAATTGTGAAGTGCAAGCTATAAAACTGGCGCTTGTACCTATTACATTATTACGGTTTTTCTGAAGCTTCTCAAAATTGTCAATTTATGAAGAACTTGAATTTTTGTTTCTGAAACAAGACTGTCTAACGGCTTTTTAAAATAAACAAGCACTGATTCTGAGTATGTGAGCTTGCAATTAACTCACAAATGAGTTTATACAAAATATGTAATGCTTAGTAGATATAACATTTCTAACAACATAAAAAGGTTTTTCTCAGATGTAAGAAACCAAGTTCATAACAGGTTAAACATCTTGGTTTGTTAAATGTTTTTATTATAACAGATCACAGAAAATATATGACACGTGTAACACCAGTGCGTTATTTAAGCAAACATTAAGTAGTAGAAAGGAATTTATTAATTTCAGTTAGTTAAATGAGCTTTTAGTACGAAAGCTGCCTCAAACATTTATACAAGCTTTGGTAGTTTACATTAATAACGTGACTATTTCAATGTAATATTAAATTTAGATACGGCAATAAAATAGTAAACCACTTAGTTCAATTTTGTGCAGTCAGTAATAAATATCAGAACTTTACATCCTTCGTTATTAAATTAGAAAATCACAGATAGACTGGGTAAATCACCGGCTTAGGAAAGCTTATTTGTACACATTCACTCGAATTTAATGAAACCGAAGCCATGGTAGATTACCCCCAATACCAATAACTTATAAATTGCAGAGATAAAAAATCTGTTGCGAACGTAAACAAACGGTGCCAATTTAAAAAATGTGAAAATAGAATGACCGTTCACATTAGTATTAGGACACTGATCTTAAAAATAGAGCAGCATAACACGCGTTACTTGTGCGAACTAGAGCATGGAGTAGTACTCTGGAAAATGCAACTAATAAAGTCGTCGGATAAAGTTAGGATGACAGTTAGGATTTAACCACCCGCCAGTAACCATTTAATACTCGATCGCGGCGCGAGCATCGGGCATGACAAGGTACGGGACGGTATTTGGAACTGTTTTCAGTGATTTCACAGATCTTCAAATGCGGACACCCTGCATACGATTATTTTAATGTTAGACGCCGTATGTCTTTAAGCTTACTTTGTATGTATGATTGTGGGATTCTATCGTTGAGTGTAACCAAAGTTTATTGGTATTTATAGATAGGACGGTTGACATTAGCAGCAAGTATAATAAAAATTAATTTGATGATACATGACGTATTTATTTCATTTTAATGGACTATGTAAATGCGTGTAGTATTTGAAGGCGGCACCGTTTTTTGAGCTCACTTTGTATGTACTTATGATCGCATAGTTTAAATTAATAAGTTGAATTACGCAGCGCTTTAAGGTCATCGGCAAGTGTTTTTTTTAAATGATAATATATACTACTCATATAAGGGGTCACGATTATCCTAATGGTCATACACGTGCACGACTTGCAAGTAATCTTTTAATAATTGAAAACGTAGAACGTGTCATGTCGTTTGCAATTATAGAGAAGATATGCAAGTTTTTAAATTACAGGTGTGTGATTAATAAAGTATCTATGCAAATAAATAAGCAAAGAGCTAACCATTTTGCTTTAAAAGCGTGACTCGTTTAAACCTGAAAAAATTTTGTTATCCCTACTACTACGAATAATAGTTCTTCGTCGTAAAAAGAATATCCAAAATATTTTTATATTTATTATTGCGTAATTATTCGAACGGTAGACGTCGTTGTCGGAAGATTAAATTGTACCAAGCTTCTGACGAATTAAAAGTATCAGATGCCCTTTCCTCAACGCGTGCAATTTTAAAACATTTAAAAAGTTCCTGCAACGCAGGTCGAGAGCGTTACTGTGAAGCATTGCTTCTAAATTTTAAATGGAATCAGATTGCTTCTAATGCAAAAAGTAAGCATGATAAAGTGATCAGGGGAGAAGGTGTTAGCAAAAACAATGGATCCGGTAATAATACTAGTGCAAAGGACGAAAGTTATGCAAATGACTTCAATGGCTCCGATGGCAACGACGCTACTGTAAATTTCGGCAGATTAACAAAAAAAATGTCAAAAGACGTACAACGTCGAACAATATCGTGTGGGTTGATTTAAAATCGGCTCTTGTCCGCAGGATACGTTCGAGTGCTGTGGTCAATTTATATCACATAGATCCCATGCAATTTTTAGAAGATGCATTCGTCCTAATGGAGCGACGTTTGAGAAAATGCTTGAGAAAATTCGGCTCTCTTAAAATTAATTTCGTGGTTAACGGTGAATAAGTAAAGCCCAACGGATCAACATCATCTTCATAAGCCGTGGAGACATCATCATCGTCATCGATTAATCTTTTACGACTAAAAATTATAAAATTTTAAAAATTGAAGATTTTCATAATTATAGACGATTTTAATGCGTCAGTGGGAGAAGGTAGTAAAGAAAAAATGGTAGGAAAGTTTGGGTATGGTAGACAAAATGATAGAGGAGAAAGATTAGTTGAGTTTTGCCAGGAACATAAATTAGTAACTCTAAACACCCTATTCGAACAACATGTTAGGAGAAGATATACCTGGAAAGCGCCAAGTGATAGGGCTAGATACCAAATACATTATATTTTAGTTAAACAAAAATTTAGAAACCAAGTTAAAAACTGTTGTAGTTATCTAGAGGCTGACATAGATAGCAATCATAACTTAGTTAAAATGAAGTGTAATCTAAAATTCAAAAAATTGAGAAAAGCTAAAAGAGAGGGATGGGATCTAGGTAAGCTTAATGATAGTGAGGTAAAAGAGGAATATAAACAAGTATTAGATAATAAGATCAAAGAGATAGCTATAGGAGAGAATGTAGAAAATAGATGGAAAGAAATAAAAAGGGCTGTACATGATACAGTAACACAGACTATAGGTAAGAAAAAAGTAGAAGCGAGAAAACCCTGGATAATAAAGGAGATATTAGATTTAATAGAGAATGGAATAAAGCTTGAACCTTTCAGAGAATTGGATAGTGAAAGTAAGCAAAAATATAATAGAGGTAATAAGATAATACATGAGTGTAAAAAAGCTAGAAATAAATGGATGGAGAAGAATTGTAAGAGAATACAAGATGATTTGAGAGTAGGACAGACGGACAGGGCTTACAGGACAATTAAAAAGTTTTTCGGGAAGGATAGAAAAACATATAGTTGTATTAAAGATGAGAATAATGATATTCTAATAAATAAAGTTGAGGTAGCAGATAGATGAAAAAGATATTAAGAAGATTTATATAAGGAAAACGCTATGGATGAGTTACAGAACGACTAAGAAGAGGATTTGGAAATCGGGTTCGCCATATTAAGAGAGGAATTTGATAGAGCTGTTAGAGATCTTAAACTAAACAAAGCGCCAGGGATAGACGATATACCAGTGCATTTACATTTTCAATACTCTACCCGAAATTATTACATTGGCCAGGAGGCGAGTTTTTTTTGCCTGGAAATTTAGAATTTTGCCGAACCCTTGCCGTTCCAGGCAAGATAGGGATCTTTAACGTGCGTGACATTTAACCTCTCATCCAAACGAGGGCGCAATTAGACGATATACCCACAGAATTAATAAAATATGCAAGTCAGAAAACTTTAGACAGATTATATGAACTAGTAAAAGTAATATACGAGTATGACACAGGTGAGGTCCTAATAGATTTCAAAAAAAATTTTATTATCCCAATCCCAAAAAAGTCAGGAGCTGATAGGTGTTAGAATTTTAAAACGGCTAGTTTAACTTCCCACGCTTCCAAAATACTAACAATAATAATTAAAAATAGAGTAGAAGCTTTCACTGAGAATTATTTAGGCAAAGACCAATGCGGTTTTCGTAAAAACAGAGGGACTAGAAATCCGATTTAAATTATTAGGGTATTTATCGAAAAAAGGTTACAAAAAAATAAAAAGACTCATTTCGCGTTTGTAGATTTAGAAAAAACATTTGATAGGGTTAATTGGATTGTTATGTTCAGGGTTTTTTGAAAAATAGGAATCTCTCATAGGTATAGAAAAATAATTTACAGTCTATATAAAAACCAAAGCGTAGTAATTAGATTTGACGAACTAGGAAAGGAAGCAAAGATTAGAAATGGTGTTAGACAGTGCTGTATACTATCTCCCTTGATTTTTTAATGTTTATATTAAGGAAGCTCTCAACTTAGCTAGAGAGAGAAAAGAGACAGGTATTAGTGTACAGGGACAGAAAATAGATATTTTACGTTTTGCAGATGATATAGCCATTATATCAGAGTCTAGAAGGGAGTTAGAAGAGTTTTTAAATATTTTAGACGAGATACTACAGAGTAACTATAGTATGAGAATTAACTTAGGAAAGACAAAGATAACGACAAGTGAGTTACAGCCTAGTTCTAAACCAAAATTAAAAATAGATAATACCGAGTTAGAAAAGATAGATGAATTTTGTTATTTAGGTAGTATAATTACAAAGGACGGACGTAGCAAAAGGGATATAGTAGCTAGAATAGCTCAAGCTAGAAAAATGCTTTTAAAAAAGAAAGACTTACTAATACCTAATAGAAAAAGTTTCTTAAAGTCGTACATATGCAGCGTTCTATTTTACGGTAGTGATACTTGGACAATTAAAGAGGTAGATAAGAAAAAGATAGAAGCTTTTTAAACTTGGTGCTATAGGAGAATGTTAAAGATTAGTGGGACAGATAGAGTAAGAAATGAGGAAGTTTATAGAAGGATAGGTAAGGAACCCTGTATGTGGAAACAATTAAAGTTCAGGAGAGATAGAATGATAGCGCACCAGTTAAGACATGAGGGACTATTTAGTAAGGTCTTAGATTATAAACTACCAAATAAAAATAGAGTAGGAAAACCGAAACATCGCTATACTAGTCAAATTATAAGAGATTTAGGTTGTGAAGGGTATGTAGACCTTTTTAGACCAGCTCAGAATAGAAAAGAATTTAGAGTTGCGTCAAACCGACCTTAAGTCAGTTGGAAAACAAAAAAAAAATTAATAAAAATCAGTTAACTAAATGTCACCAAGGCATAACTCACAATTAGTTAGCGATCTGGCATGTTGACAGGGATTCTTTGCTTAAGCCTTACCATAGCAACTAATTTAACACTTTTCCTTTTTTGGAGGGAATAACCAGTTAATATTTCATTTCCTTATAAATGGGAATCATATAAACATGTTGGAGTTCTTTAACAACCATTAGGTTGCTAATTTCTATGTAGAGCCAGGTAGATAAGAAAGAAAAAGAAGAGTATAAGAAGACCTAGACCAAGCTATATTAGTCAAATTATTAGAAATTTAGGTTGTGAAGGGTATGCAGAACTTTTTAGATTAGCACATAATAGAAAAGAGGTTAGAACTGTGTCAAACCGACTTTAAGTAAGATCGAAAACAAAATGATGAAGAAAAAGCGAACTAAGAGAATGTTTAAGTTTGATTATTGGGTAACATGTTTTATTTAATTCAAAGGTAAGCCACATGCAGGCATATTGCTCTTACATAATTTAGTTCTAATACTTACAATTTTCATTTTATTAATTTAAAATCAATTTTTCTTATTAAACGTATTGGGCCAACATTGACTAGTTTTATATGGAATACTTAGTACTTTGTTTTTGTAGGTGCATTAGGGCTCAAAGTATCCGCTTTGTAGGAGTCAACCCAGGTGACGTTAAAGTAAATCATTTTTTTTATAGGGTTACTTGTCAGAAATAGGAAAATACATGTTGCTCTATCGTGGTAATGTTAGGTACCTGATGCTTTCTAATTGGGAATGATTGCCTACGTAGTTTATTTATTTAAACAACGAAGCATATTTTGGCACTCAATTCTACAAATTCCAAATTTTGCAAATCAACTTCAAACATAGTGTTGCGTTTGTTCACTTTAGGTACTGTCCACATAATTTTTACTCCATGTTTCAATTTGTTGCCATTTGACACTCATTCTAAAGAGGATATATTCCGATTACACCATGATTTTAAATATTCAGAAATTTTTTGCGAATCTTTTTTAAAGTAAAAGTAATGATGCATTGACAGTAGATATACCCCATTCACGATAAATATGACTTATTCTACGCCTATTTAATAGTTAGATTTGCATAGTTTTTGTTTATTATTAAATAATTATTAAAAGTTGGCATATTTTAAATTGTAAGGTTAATTTTAAAATACCTTCTTTCTATATGGTAGTGAATTGTGGTAGCAAGGCAACTCAAGGCAGAAGTAAGATATTTCAAGTAATAGAAGCAGTGTCTTAAAATTTCACTGTAAACAAATTTTGCGTCTAAGGATACAAAAACAGAAAATGTTACAACACCGCACAAAACTGCCAACTGTAACATACTAAATTGTAATATCATTAAAGCTGCATTCATAGGTACGTCTACATTATACAATTACTAGCACTTTATTACTGATTACGACGTCATCCCATATTTATCGTAAATAGGGTATAGACTACTTAATAAGGAAGAGCTAATATATGAGCTACTAGGTATGTAAGTTCAACCTCCTAAAACAGCAACTACGAAACACAAAATTTATTAAGGAAATTACTTGAATTAGAAAAATTAGGGAAAACTTTTAAAACTAAAGTTGTGGTTGTAGTTAAAGATGAATTAAAAATCGAAATTGTAAGGACTTTGTTAACTGAATCGTTAACACAAACGATAATTAGAAAAATTGAAACAAAATTGTGTCAAATTTGGTATAGGCTTAAACAAATTCACCCTTCTGTTAAAATTGAATTGCAAGAAAATTCAAAACTTTTAGCATTAACGCTTACTTTAGTTTCAGATCACAAACTTAAAGTGAAAAGGGTGGAAAAGGACTCACAGGGCGTATTAGATTTAGAATTTTCTGAACTTGATAATGATCTGGAAATAAACTTGCCCCAAAATTCTGTTCATTTAGCATCGAAATCAAGTAGTGTAATTGCGAACACTGATTTGCTTTTACATATGTTGGAAAAATTTAGTTTAGAAGTTACTTTAAAAATAAATACTAGGGGATTGAAGTTTAATGGGGAAGTTGATGCATTAGCACTAAATACCTTTTTGAAAAGGGTTACAGAACTTAGTGGTGCCAGAGGGTTTACTAAGGAACAATTATTTAAAAGCGCAATCGAGTTGTTTGAGGGGAAAGCTTTTATTCGATTTAGAGATATAAAAAATGAAGGTTAAGACAAGGATACATTACGTATAAATTGAAAAAGTTCATTTTAGTCCAAAGACTATAATGACAAATTATAGAATCTTATTATGGCTAGAACTGTAAGGGAAATAGAATCTATAGGGATATACAAACGGCGACGAACAAATTGTTTAATATTTTATTGGTTACTGTTGACGAATCAGAGTAATAATTCTTAGGAAAAATATAATTCCATTCTATAAAAGTGAAATAGGACTGATCGATATAAATTCGATAGATGAATTAATAGGGATATGTCGTAGAATAGAAGAAACTAGAAATTCAATAACTAATTTTACTCCTATTATTGATTAAACTACTGTTGAATTAAACAAGAAGGGCATGTAGATTCAAAACCCCGAGTTTATTTTGTTGGCAACGAACAAGATACGGATTATAAATCAAATAATAAAGAATTTAATAAACCACCAACCAGTATAATAAGAAGTCGTGAAAGTTTAAAGAGACGCTACAATTCAAATTTAAGAGATACTTATGGTCAGAAACAGTAATTTGAGTAATCACAAATTTACAGATGATAATAGGAATACATATAGAGATTTAAGTAATGATTGGAAACACATTAGAGACTTTAGTAGGGAAAGAGGCAATACTATTAGGCTACATTGTAGTCGCAGAGACTACTCTATGCATACTTAACAACAATTATTATAGAAACCCTAGCTATAAGAGAAGTCAACAGTCGAATTTTAGGGAAAACAGTACACGTTGAAATAGAAATTTTTCCAGAAACAACAGAAGAAACGAAGAGAGATATGGAGAAAATAGTTTACACTCCATGACAGTACAAAAATTCGATAGATTCCTTAAAAATTCTTGTTGCAAATGCAACTCTAAAAATCATTTGACAAAACACTGTACAACCAAGAAATGCTTTTCTTGTAGGAAAGTAGGATTTTAAAACTTATTATACATCTTATAATTCGGAAAACTGGAGAAGAAACCGGTTTCAGACCGTGACGTGATTTCTTTTATAAGAAATGGTCAGCATTGATTTTAATTTTACTAAACAACAAATTCATCGTTGCATGTCCACAAGTAAACCATTTTTGGATTATGTATTGTCACAAGTGGAAGGGGACGAATGGCCGTGTGTTGTTACAGGCGGAAAAGCTACTACGTATGTATTTTCCAGTAAAATTATAAAATTGGGGCAGCCTGTAAAACAAAAATTAAAGGGAGGTCACCGGCACTAGCTAGCCGGGATGGGCAAACTTTTTTAGGATGCGGTCTACTTCTAATTTTTTTACAATGTGTCGGTCCACCAGATATTTATTAAAATAATTATAATAAACAATGTGGTATAAATGTACATAGGTAACTAAAAAAATGAAAATAGAAAGGAACTTAGGTATATATTTTCAAACAAAATTTAAAGATTATAAAAGTATAAAAATTTCAAGTTCATAAAAAATATTCCGATTCGAATTATTATTTAAGATAAAGTCATGTGAAATTGTCCGCATTAGAAGATTTACACTGCATATCCTCTGCTAATTTAGTAAATCTTGGTATATAATTACTAACTGCCAGTCTTGTACTGCATTCGAGGTGATTGTCTGTAAGACGGGAGCGATATTTTGATTTAATTATATTCATCGTAGAAAATGCAGATTCACATAGGTAGGTAGAGCCAAAGAACGATGTTAAATTTAATGCGAGATTTTTAAATTAGGATACTTAACTTCGTCTATTAAATTCCAAAAATATTTGTAGGATCTGAACTATGTGCTTTTAAAATTATGTCATTTTGAAGAAGAAGAACTTCATCTTCCTCAATAGTTATAGAAAACAATTCGTTTATATTTTGGTTATTTCTTCCACATCAACATTCCCAAATGGGTAAGACATAAATGCAACTATTGGTTCTAGTTTTGTAAATTCTTGAAAACGATTCTCAAATTCAGAGCTAAGATTACTTAGTTCCCCATAAAATTTTTCCTTATTTAAAATACCTCCGTTTTGCAAAACTCGTCAGAAATGTTTTTGAAGTTTTTAGTTCATTCTTTATTAACTGGGAGGAAAGTAGCTTTAGCTTACTTTTGAAAGTATTAACATATCCGATCAATTCTGCTATTGATCGATTTTGTCCTTGTAATTGCAGGTTTAATTCATTAAGATGATTTGTTATATCCACAACAAAAGCTAAATCAATTAAAAAAAAGTAGTCACTAAGTTCAGCATACTCTTCATCATTTAATTTTAAAAAATCTTTGATATCAGGAAGTAGCTCCCTGAACCTTTGTAAAATATATTCCGACTTAACCAACGAACATCAGCATGATATAACAATTCCCCGGCATCAGATTCATTTTCTTCTAACTGTGCCCTAAACATTCTTCTTTGAAGACTTTTTCCTCGAATCGAGTTGACAATTTTCATACAGATTCCCATTATATGAGACATATTTAATACTTTGCAACACAAGGCTTGTTGATGAATTATACAATGATAGCTCAAGAAATTTGGTATATCATCATCGCGTTTGCAAATAGCCAAAAATCATTTGATTTTTCCAGTCATTGCAGGGGCCCCATCGGTCGTCATTGATGCTATTTTATAAATTGGAATTTTATTTTCAACTATATACTTTTTAAATGCATCGTAAACATCTTCACCTCGGGTTTTTTTTTTAAAGGTAATATGGTTAACAATTCTTCCTTCACGCTCATGTCCTTGAAAACCATTCTTATAAAAATGCATAACTGAGAAGTATCTACTAAATCTGTAGATTCATCAAACTGTAAAGAAAAGCAAATACATTTTTCTACATCTTCTCTCAGTTGATTAGATATATCAGAATTCATCATTTCTATACGCCGCGTAACAGTTCGACGCGAAAGTTGGATGTTTTTAATTGCCGAAATGATTTCTTTTTTGTTCTTAAAAGTGTCAAATAATGAATCCCCGGCTTCCAGAAAAGCTGTTTTTACCAAATCTCCATCTGCGAAAGGTTTTTTGTGTTTTGCTAACACTTGACACACACGAAAAGATGCAACAGTTGCAGCTTTAGTAATGGTAATCGATTTAGTAAAATATGATTGTTGACCGATTAATTGTGATTTAAGTTCTTTTAACTTTCGTTTGCGCAATTCGCTGTTTAACGGATAATCCTTATCAAAACTACCGTGCATGGTTTTGAAGTGTCTTTCAACGTTTCCTTTTTTTGGGAATGCTACACTTGCACTGCATATAAAACATACACAGTTTTCTTTCACCATTGTAAAGAAAAACTGTTCTTCCCATTCTGAATTAAAGTTGTATGTTTTCCTTTTCTTGGCACTTGTGCTTGAAGATTCCATATTTAAAAATTTAATAATTATTTATATATGTTAACAATAAAATACTCGGTATAAAAATCTTTTAGCTGAGTACTTGGTTAAGAATCGAACGTCGATGAGAGAAATGTAGCTCCGAGCGCGTAGAAAGCTTAACGCTATCTAGATACGTGCATACTAGAAAGAATATAAATACGACCTCTGCTTTGCGTGCGTTAAGAGCTACATCGTCCCGCATCGATGTTCAGTTCTTTAACCCCGAGTAATGGAATTTTTTATATTCTAAGGAGTAGTTTAAGTAAAAAAGACAAATATTAAAGGCGATCACTCTAAAATGACTCGGCGGTCCACCAGTCGATCGCGATCGACTTCATGCCCACCTCTGAGCTAGCGGAAGGTCGTGGATCATATAGAGGTTTAAAATTTTGAAAAAAGGTTAAATTAATTTATAATATACTACAAAGATGTGGCACTTACCTTTCATAAAATATTGTGGCTTAATGACAATTGCCAAGGGCGCCAGACAAGTCGAGAATGTCCAAATGTTCGTACAAAACCTTGAGAGACTTGTCATCCCAAGGAGGACAATTGTTTCTTTTAATCAATTCCTCACTTTTTTTACTACTTATAAAACTTCCATGATAAAAAAATAAAAAAACTATGGACTTAATCAACGGCAAACAAAACTATTTAATTCACAGAGCAATAAACGTGAACCTCTTACATTTATTGATTTAATTTAGAAATTTAAGTGAATAGGTGACTATGGAATTTATGAAAATTTTGAGTACATAAGTAGTTCTCAAACACTTGTATATGAAAGAAAACTTATACTATAAATTTTACACTAAATTAATCCTACAGTTTATGGCCAAAACGTCCTAACAAACAAACTAACTAAAAATTGGTCATGCTACTTAACTATAAAAACTTACTTACTAAAAATTGTCCATTGTTTGAGGGTTTGTTTTCCAACGTAGAACAGTTCCTAAATTTGGGAAGAGAATCTCGCTTGTTGCTTCTGTTTATAATTTTTAAAGAATTGACTGGCACACGAACCCGGCAGAATCTTCTTGGCAATATCACTTACTTGTGCGTCGCACGCCTACAAGCTTTTTAATAGTTACCTTGTATCACTATAAATCCGCGAACATATGGGCATAACCCTCGCGACCTGGAAGAGTATCACTCCTTTCCAATTTTTACAACCGTGATACGAAGTGAAATATTATATCTGTGATGCCAGAGAACGCTACCCGCGAACTACGTTTCTTTCTACTTCTTGACCACGGACAGCCCCATTAGAAAAAACTCTTTCTCTTTGGCTAAAGCATTCAATTATATAGACTAATTCCTACCCTAATCATTATGTACGTCATTTTCTGTTATACAATGACTGAACAGAACCTCCCACAAAACAAGATTTCAGAAACCAAATCCAACCCCTTTTTAGATGAGAGTCACGGGAGCAATTATTTTCCCAAGGGTTTAAATTATATTGTACCTTCTACGAATTTCTTAATTTTTGAAATGTGGACCATACCTATGGAGACAGTAGTCTGCCATTAACGAAGACCGGCTAACCTACTTGAGCCGAAATGGATTTTAAATACAATGGATGTCTCCAGACTACTTAAAATTACTTGTAATATTTGAACAAATCAAATTGGAAATAGTTTTCGCTATTTATAATGTTTCGTTTTCTATAACCCGCTGTCAATCAACGAAAGTATTAAGAAGGTTAAGCTTTTCAAACTGAAATTGGTTTCCTTTATTTACGCTAAAAGGTACTATTACATTTTAATTTTATCAGATTCGTCAGTCTGTAACCGACCTAAAGTTTAAGAGGTTTATTGTATTTGGTTTACGAGGGTAGACCTTTAAATGCTGAAAGCCGCTGGAATTTAGTAGCCTGAAGCTATTTGTAAAGCTGGTCTTTTATTATAAGGGAGCCTGACTAAATATGAAGTGATTTATTGGTAGAAATTTTGGTCTATACTTTATTCAAGTTACTGAATTTTAATTAATTGATCTGCTTATTCGTTAACATTACAAAATAATGTTACAATGTAACTGTTCAAATCTACGGTTGTAAGATAAATGGCTGATTAGACTCAGGAGCAAACAAAGAATTTTTGTGTAATAGTGGAATTAATTTCATTAAGAATCATGATCTTGAAATAAAAAAAGTTGAAGAACAATCCACAGTAGCTTTTGATTAAAATATTAGTTGTTTAGGGATAGTAACATTACCAATTCAATTAAAGAACAATGATCAACTGTTTGATGTTTATTTAGCGCAGAATTCAGGATTGAAATGGGTTTGGTATCTGATTTGAAAAAGGGAGATGTAATTTTATTGCTGGTAACTTTAAATTAGAGCTAAATTTGATTGAAACGACAGAAGATTTAACTAATGACCTGAAATTAGTATTGGAAAATGTTATAAACAATACTCTGTTACGTGCAGTTTCTATATCGTACATTACTTAATTAAATTTTGTATTTCTTACTGTATTCACGATTTTACGAATTTTCATTGATAAGTATCGACTATCTTATAAATTGAAATGATTATTTAGGTAAGCATCATGTAGAATTTATATTAAATATTCAGTATAAATTTAAATATTGTGAATCTATTCTATTCTGATAACGCGAAAACCTAGGATCTTATTGTCGCAAGGTATGGAAATTTATTTTGATTATCAAAGGTTAAAAATTCTTGCAATATGTGTTCGCTTAATAGGTTTAGAGAGTATTGTTATTTCTCAAAACATTTGTTCTCAAAGATTGTAAGGTATTTCTGAAAAGGTTAAATATATGCGTTTTTTCAATAAGTTTGATTATCAAAGTATTTGATTTCCCCGAGAAGTTACAATGTTGAAACGTGTTTTCTAAAAGGTGGATTACAAACTTATTTCCAAAATAGTAAACTTCTATGGTCACATATAGGATGTAGGCCAACTATTTTACACCTGTCTGTATGAATCTGCTAAGATGGTTGCAGACAGTCTTAGTTGCTTAGGCACGTGTGTCTTAGAATGTTGACGACCAAGAGGTTAACGGCTTTTTCGTGTATATCGTGGCAGTACGTTCTGTTCTCTTATCAGCAGATAATGTTTTGAAACTGTTGTTCATGTGGGTGTTTTGACAGATAGAAAGTGTGTCTGTGAAGACACGATTTCTGGTGGGCTTTGTCAAAATATAGACGGTTTTCAAGTAAAGCTACGATCAAAATAAGAGGGATTATTGTGCTGATTTTCCAGGAGTGAAGTTATTGTGGTCAAAATAATGGCCATAGACGCTTCAAATAATGCGGAAATGCGAGTTCAGGGTTTTTATTTTGTGGCGAATCCTTGCTTTAAAAAAGTGTGCTTCGTTCTGATAACTTTGTTACGGTAATTTTCTGAAATAGAGAGATTCTGCATGAAATTACAACGACCATAATTGAAACCGCTAATTTAAACCCTTCCTTATGTTGTTCTCCCAAATAATCCAAACTTAACAAATATTTAAATATTAATAACCGTCCTGCATAAAAATGTTTCTCAATATGTGAAATATATCCCGCAATCCTTTGTCCATTCATTAAAACCACTTTAAATTCTTGAAACGTTTGTTTCTCAAACGACTTTAAATAAACCCTCTTCCTTGAAATACATGCTAGTTAGTTAATTATTTAAATATTTTCGTCGAGAAGCTTGTCTTATCAGTTCTTTGTAAAATAATTATAACCACCTTTTGTTATATTTGCGGGTCGTTAAACTACTTTTAAATAGGTTTTTACGAAAGATTGAATGCTTAAATTTTTTTTTGTTGTTTGTTATTTTCTCGCCGTCCTTCAAATTACGTTTTATTGTATTTACACGTGTTCGTTGCTCAAGTTTTATTGGTAGCAACGTCTCTCCTTATTAAATTATTCCAATAATATTTATAGCGTGGATCGATAATCATACAAATCTCTGTTGTGTTCGGGAAAGCTAGGCCACTTTACATGCTTCACCGTGGTTTTATTTATCTATATCGCAGTGGCATTTTAAAATGTAATTTGCTTCCCCTGCAATCAACGAAATTTAATAGAATTAATTATTGTGTTTTGTTTTCTGAATTCTAGGAAGGTTTTGCCGTTGTATATTTTTATTTGCTTTCTCAGAGTATTTTACACCAACTATCGGTGGGGATATTTTGATATTTTTTCTTCCATGATTTTCAAAGCTGTATAAATACAACTCCAACTTTAGAAAAGCTCTCTTACTAATTCGACTCCTCTGTTATTAATTCGACGCTTCTTTACTGATTTGGCTGCTCTTTGAGCGTTGTGAAGTCGCGTTTTTAAATTGCGGTTGTGCTAGTGGTGTACCGTTAAGTTGTTCCAGCCACCAGCTGCATTTCGTGAGATGGCACCCGAGAGAATATAACTCCAGGTACAATATGTTTTTCTGTTTACTTCATTTTGTGTTGCCGTTTTGGAAGATAAATACTTGCTTTTGATTAATTCAACAATACATTGCTGACCGACGCGCACCTTTAATTATGTATAAATTACTATAAAAATTTTAATGCGTTTAGAGCGCTTTTCTACTGTTTGTTTTTTACTGTTTTAATTAATGTGAACGCCAAATAATGGACTATTGGAAATGTTGATGAAACGAGATGCATTTCCTACAGAATTTTTTTTACTGACTATATTATTTTTTCGATATTTCTTGTACATATTGTAAGTATACTTGTAATTAGATGGTAAGATTTTGTGCTTCATAGTTTTCTGTGTAGATTTTCTCAGATTAAATGCGGTAACTGAAAAAAAATTCTTAAACCATACTTTATGTAACCGTTACATTAATCAAATTAGGTAATGATATGTATCTTAGTAACCTGGGCATTAAAAAAGCTTACTGAAAAATTTCAATGGAACAAAACAGTAAAAAGTATACAGCATTTACTATACCAGGTCGAAGTCTTATTCATGTTAAATTGCTTAGCATTTGGTTTATGTAATTCTGCAACCACATTTCAGACTTTAGTGGACAAAGTTTTTGACGCAGAGCTTGAACCATTTCTATTTAAATTTTCGGAGGACTTAATAATAGTCATACCAGATTTCGACACTCATATACACATTCTTCAAGAAGTTTTCCGCCGATTTCGGGAAGAAAGACTTATTTTGAATTTAGATTAATGTAAATTCTTATGCTATAGAGTAAATTGATCAGGATTTCTGGTAGATCCTGAGGAAGTGAGCGTAGTTGTGAACACGGCTCTTCCAAGAACTTCATAAGAGGTATGATCTCTTCGTACCGATAATATTTGCAAATTTATCCTCTGTTTCCAATCCATTAACTAACTTAACAAAAAAATGTGCAAAATTCAAATGGACATCTGACTGTGACAAAACGTTTGAGGATGCTAAAAATGCTTTAGTATCGGCACCAATATTATCGTGTCCAAATTTTAATCATCCGTTTATGTTGAAATGAAATGCAAGTTTTTATGATATAGGGACAGTATTAACTCAAAAGTATAATGGCTAATTTGTTATTTATCTAGAACTTTAAATACAAATGAAATAAAACATACAGTAGTAGAAGAATGACGTCTTTCAGTACTTTGCGCATGCGAGAAATTTTGCTACTACTTGGAAAACACATTTTTCACTATTATTACCGATCATCATAGCTTTTTATGGCTGAATAATTTAAAGAATCCAACTGGTATATTGAAATGGGCATTGAGGTTGCAACAATTTGATTATGAAATTGTACATAAATCTGGAAAGAAACCTATCGTTCCAGATTGTTTGAGTCCTCTAAACACCTCATCTTGAGAACCCTGAAAAACGTAATGTCTTCTGCCATTTTAAAATGAACAATGCTATTATCAAAGAAGCAAGGAATAGATTGTATAAACATATAACCGATAACATTATTTATAATACTGCAGATAACTGGAGGCAAGTTCTTGCAAAACAAGAATGTTCACAAATTATACAAAACATTCTGATAATGCAGTTTCGAGTCATTTAGGGATATATAAGGCATATCATCAGATTCTATTAAGATATTATTGGCGCGGGATGAAATCTGACATTGGAGAATATATAAAATAATGACAACATTATTTTATACTACTAATTATTGTACATGTAGTGAAACAAAACCTGGATAACACAAAAGCTGATGTGTTAGGTAGTAAGGTTAATATTACAAGGTGGTGGCAATATACAGTATTGCCCGAAATAAACAGTACTGAAATTGTAATTGTTTTGTATATTTAAAAAATACATATTATTGACACTTTATTATATGTTCTAAATGTGCACCTCCTCGTTCGAGACAGACTTCATAACGATGTTCTAAGTTTCTGGTCATGTTATTGAATAAGGGTTGTCTCAGGGCTGCGAAGAAGACTCTAACGGCATCCTTTAATTCATCGATGGTTTGTGGTGCCCGTTTGAAAACGGCATTTTTAGCCATGCCCCAAATGTATGCGTCTGAAGTTGTGAGGTCTGGAGAATGTGAAGGATAAGGGAAGTCAGTAAATCGTGATATGAATTTGCTTGGAAAATGTTCTTGAAGAAATTGACGAATTGCGGCAGCAGTATGGCAAGTTGCCCCGTCCTGCTGAAAAATTGGTTTCGAAATGCCAAGTTACGTGCACGACAGAATTGACGTAGATCAGGGATAAATCGTGTTAAAATTTGTCTGTACCTCTGTTGATTAAGTGTGACTTGCCTACCATTCTCTTCGATAAAGTACGGACCAATGATTCCGTGTCTGGAAACAGCACACCAGACACTCACTTTTTCACTATGTAAAGGAACCTCTTGAACCTCATCGGGTCTGGCAAAGCCCAGAAATCGATTTGTGCGACGATTCACATAGCCTGACAAGTAAAATGTGCTTCGTCTGAAAACCAAACATTTTTCAAAAATTCAGGATTTTCATACTGTAACGCGAGAATTCTGGCGCAATATTCCACTCTACTGCGATAATCCCGAAGATGTAGTTGTTGATGTACCTGAATCACATACGAAAATGTACCCAGCTCCTTCAGGATTCTTTGAAAGGAAGTTCTTTTAAATCAAGTTGTAACGCTGTCCTTGCCTGGCTGACTTTCGGATTTTCTAAGATTTGCTCAAAAACACGTTCATGGTTATTGTTGTTGTTAACTGTCCTGGGACGCCCCGAGTTTCCTTTTCGTTGGCACAATACACTACCTGTATTTCTAAACTTTTCAATAACCTTCAAAATTACAGCATTACTTGGAAAACGTTTATTAAACCTTTGTGTGAATTGATCAGACACGTATAGCAAACTTGCACCATTACGTCGGCCGATTCCGTATGAACGAAAATAATGCTCTACCAGAAACACTTTCTCCTCTGTACTTAACACCATTTTTAACAATTAGGCCCTACTAATTACTTGTTTGAGGTTTACTTGACAGGTCTATACTAGCTAACTTGAGTGTGACAGCGCACGCATAAAAACACCGCCAACTTAGTTTCAGTACTGTTTATTTCGGGCAATACTGTACATCAACTGATTTATTAGGCCCATATGATCGTAGTTCACATGATAATAGATTTGTATTAGCTGTAGGTGACTAATTTAGTAAACTTTTATTAACCTTTCCATTGCGAACCGCCACAGTACCTAAAGTAGCAAAAATAATCTAGGAAATTGTTTTTCTAGTATTTGGTGTTCCCGAATATTTAAAATCAGATAATCGTGTGCAATACACAAGTAAAGTGCTCACGAAACTAATGAAAGATTGCAATGTAAAGTTTTTAACCACTCCGTTATATTTCCCAGAAAATAATTCAACTGAGAGGTACAAGAGAATATTTAAAACAATCTTAAATGCTTATCTAAGTGAAAACTAGAAAGAGCGGGATAAAAATTTATCTAAGCTAGGTTGTGCTATGAAAATAGCCAATTCGGAAACTACACACATTACATCATATTTTTTAATTTTAGGACTGGAATTTTGCTAAACGACAAACACTATAAACAAGATAAAGAAAAACAAGTTATAGTAGAAAATATAGCAATAGTTAAGGAGCACAGTAGAGTGGTAAAAGGAAAAGAGATAGAGGAGATTAGAAAATTTGAGGTGGAAAAACTTAGAGAAGCTCATGAAAATATAATAATGAAAATTAAAATATAACTTGCGACGCAACCAATAAGTTTGTGTGTAGGAGTATTCTGTTGGAACGCAGATGCTTCCAAAAATTGTTCTGCCAAACTGGGTAATAAATATTGTGGCAAATGAGAATAAATAAAAATAAACTTTAGGATAAATTTTGAAATTCGAAAGGAAATTGGCACATGTGCTGATGAAAAACGATAACTTTCATCATTTTTTTATATACGTTGATTAAATCTAAATATTTTTTTTCAATTGAGTAGATATAATCCTGTGTTGTGGTTGTTTTCGAAAACTTTTGCAAAGTTTTCTTGTGTATGATAAGAGAGTATGTAACAGCCTCATTTTGCATGCTAGTCTATTACTATGGTTTAATAATGATTTGCTATTAATTTCCCATTAGGGTACTTACAAATATGGGTTATTAAAATATTTTCCTTGTTTTCAGTTGTTATTTATTTTTCAGTAGAAACATGTATTTATTAGTTGTGTCCTTTTGGTGTTTAAATTAATACAGTTTTTTCCTTGCATTTGAGAAATTAAGATTTTGCAGCAAAATAATCCAGATTATAATTTTTCTGGAGTATTTTGAGGCTATACATACTTTCAAATTGTTTTGTTGGTAATTGTCATTTAGTGATTGTGGTGCACATACAAATTTTCAGAAAAGGAAGGCTTCTAAAACCTGCAGGCAGTGGTGGCACTGTTTCTGCTAAGTAAATCCTATTTTATTAAAACACTAATTTTGAAGTCATTATAATTTGAATTCCAATGAGTGAATTATTTATCTTTTAGGGTACAAGGGTTCTATACATTTTACATGTAATCATCTTGATAATTAAATGTATCCAGATCATGGTATAATTTTTTGAAAATATTCCGCCAAGATTGGGAACATACTCTTTAAGATTGAATAGGTCATTAAAGTTATAAATGTATTTTCAGCAGCTTTAGAGGGGCCATTTTTCTTCTTAATCTGGAACGGAATGCAAAGAGTTGTATGTCTCATCTAGAGGTATAAATTTAAAAATATTAATTGCAATACAATAGATCAGACATCATAAATTCGAGATTTTAATAATTGAAGCTTTTTAAAGCTTGAGTTGATGGTTATTTCGAGTTATTGGCAGATTGCTAGATTTTGAGTACACCACGATGTCTTTTTCACGAGAGAGGCTAGTAAGTATTCAAAATAAATTTTATTGGATTTTCAAATAAAGTTATGTACTTTTGGTACCCTTTTCCTTCTCTTTTTATTTTCTATGCTCTGTTTATTTGGTAACTGTTCTTTTGGATTTTAGTGGTAGTTGTGAAACACTTGTTGTTCGATGTGTTCAGAAACAGTTTTTGTAGGTAAATTTAGAAGATGCAGTGTCATTTATTTTTGCAGTTATTGGATCCTTCTTGAAGATATGATTAAAATTTCCAGGGAACTGGTTCTTTGTATTCCTGCGCAAGTAGCATCACTGTAGCTGACGTTTGTTTTCGGTCTTGGCAGCAGCAATTAATTGCCTGATTTCTCGATCCACTAATTCTCATAGTTGAATAACTTTTATGAAGGAAAAGCAAATTAAGAAAGGTTTCAAGACTGGGTAACATTTATATGTAAACCACATGCATGCATATGATTCCTTACATCATTTTGTTCTGGTACTTAACATTTTCATTTTAATTATTCAAAATTAATTTTGTCATTAAACACATTGGGCTAATAATGACTCTAGTTATATGTGGTATCTTGCAACTGTTGAATAAACATTTAACTTCTGCAACGGATCAACTGCTCGCAGGAAATTACGTAAAGAAGAACTGAAAATATCCTTGAAAGGTAATTATGTTACACATTGTGCATCAAATACAAATGCCGTGCGTGCATTAAAATCACAACTACCTAAAAATCTAACAATATTAAAACAAATTATTATTACCTGCAAAATCGGTAATACGTTTGAACAACCGAGTTAATATTGAAATCGTTAGAGACGTAAAGATTTATTGCTTATTTGTATTTTTGGGACACACTTCTTGCAAAAATTAACAGAATAAACTTAATATTGCAGTACAGCAATATTAATGTAGGTCCAGAAGTTCAAATGATACGTGGAGTACTATCTGAGATAAAATCATACAGAACGAATTTTTTCAGTCGTAAGCTGTCCCCGAAAATTAGAGCTGATGAAGTAGGTATTTCACAAACGTTTTAACTGACTCGGAACTAGACGCATGAAGGCAGAACCATGCCATTTTTGCATGTTTAATGGATTTTCCCATTAAAAAACCATTAGTGTTGTGTTCTTCCATTAAAAGCGGTTAGTATTAAAAGGTTTCCCCATTAAAACCGATTACTATTAATGGGTTTTCCCATTAAAAAACGATTAGCTTTAATGGGTTTTCCCATTAAAAGCGATTAGTGTTATAAGGTTTTCACATTAAAGAACTATTAGTGTATATTGACTTTCCGATTAGAAAACCGATTAGTGGTAATGAGTTTTACTATTAAAGAATGCCCGGTTCCAGGAGGGCGTTTTGACGACTTGTTAAACGTATCTGATACAGATACAGATATCGAAATCCGTCGAAATTTTATAAATCAGACCACCCTCCTCCGAGGCACAGTTCCAAACCCCAATTTTATTAAAACTTTGAAAGCGGAGAAAAAGTACGATTGCGTAAATGTTCCTTAAGAGTAAGTAAGTTTTTCAAATAAGAGTAACTCTAGTTAGCCTAAAAAGCAACCTATTTTTATACATAGATTTTTCTTAATATCAGGAAGAATATAGATTTTTGTAAAACACTTTAAAACTTTTCGAAGAGAAGGGAACCTAATAAAATGCAAGCTAAATTAGAAACATTTATTAATTTTAATCATTAGAAACGATACTCATTTACTAAATTTGAAACTGGGAACGTTAAACTCTTATGATTAGCTTCCATTGTTAGGCATGCTAAGGTGTATTCGATTAAACATAAATATACAAATTAAAACGCACATTTTCCTAATTAATTTGTTTGTTATCTGAAATTGTTCTAAAAAGCAATCTTTCTGGGACATTTGTTATTATATAAAAGCAACACGGGCTGTTTACAGGTTTTGAGCAGTTATCTGAGGTCCTTGTGCATCCTGTTTAATATCTTTTTTTTAGAAATGGGATAAGTTGTACGCTTATTTATAAAGCTAATCAACAAACCGCTTGTTGATTAGGTTGTTTATTAAGTGAAAACTAATATTTTATTTTAAATAAATGCGATTGAATTTTATCATAGCTTAGATACTTTGAAAGCTCGAATGGTTTTTAATTACTAGCGTATGCTAAAAAGCAAATATTCAAATTTAATTTAAGCAAATATATGTATATGAAACTTTCTTACAAAATAACTCTCATTTTAAAACCGTTGCAAATTTTTAAATTAGTTTTTAAAGTATTAAGAATTTTTAAAGGGGTCTAATTTACACACCAAATACTGATTTTTGGTATACATGAATTTTATTGCAAAGGTACAAAGCTGTTAAAAAGAATTAAGAACCAAATTGCATTCAATTATTTATCTGATTTTAAGCCGGCTGATATAACAAAATACGTCATATAAGTAAAAAGCCCTCAACACTATACTCCAACTACCTAATTTCAGCTACTTTTCCAAGATCACGCTGATGTTATACTCTTCTAAAATAAAGAGCAAGGCAATACTATTGCAAAGCCTTATAATAGCATTAAATAAATAACATAATTTAAAAACATTTAACCAGTCAAGCGTAGGTCCAGTATAACTTAATTTTAGTACCAAGTTACGCACAGAAGGCTATCCTTTCTTTATGCCTGTTCGGGGTAGTTTTAATTTTATCTAGTTTTATGCTTAGTTTAAAATCCAAATCGATGCACAAGTCTTCTAACATGAACAAAGGTACATAAGCTGCTAAAAAGGTTTAAGAACCAAGTAACTTTTAATAATTTACGGGTTTGTAAACCGACATATATAACAAAACGCGTCATATTGGTAAAAACACACTATACTTCGGGTAACTAGTTTCAGCTACTTTTCCAAGGTCACGGTAACGACACACTCTTTTAAAAAGAAGAAGCAGGGTAATACTATTCTAAAGCTTTATTATAACATTAGATAAATAACATAATTTAAAAATATTTCACCAGGCAAACGTGGCCTAGTAAAACGTAATTTTAGCACCAAGTTAGGCACAGAAGACTGTCCTTCCTTGGTAGTTTTAATTTTATCTAGTTTTATTCGTAGTTTAAAATTCAAATCACTGCACAAGTCTTATGTCTCCTTCCCTAGTCAATAACTGTATACATAGAGACCATCAAGATTTTCGAATTGCAAAATGTACCAAAGTTTGTTTCTATATATAAAGTATTTGATTCCAAAAACAAGCATATCCATTTTTTTATGTAATTTTTGCAGCTTATGGCAATCTTTTAGTCGTGGCTCTCCAACTATTTCCTGCATACGTATCTTGTTGGCATGGTCGATTCTGGTATTGTAGGAAATCCTGATGCTCCTTCCACTGTTGTATAGTTGTTTGTCCACCACTTTTGAAAATATATTACTCTAATAGGTTGTAAGACCATCTGATATAAATGATCCAAAAGGTTCTTTATTAGGCAAATACACAATATTTAGGGGAACCCTTCTACGTATCGTGTACGCCAAAGTTACGGATCCCTCCTTCCTTACTTCATCTATTTCATTTGACATTTTGATAAATACGCTCCTAGAAAAACCTTTTAAATAGTATAGCAATTTAGTGCCATCCCCTACCGCAAGGACGCCCAAATAACTAAAAGGGTTTTTCTCACTAACCAAAAATGCATATAGCTCGTAAAACTCGAATGTGTCTAAGTGTACCCACCGGCACATTAAGTAATATTTTAATTCGTTCACAGTTTCTCTAATATGATGTTTTTGTCTAACACACTTTGTGTTGTTTTCACATTGTCACAATTTTTTCCATATAGTTCAACTTTCGTCTTTTTGAATCCATTTCTTCTAATTCGAGCTCCCTTTTCGTACCATTTACAACGTATGGCACACATAATGGCGCAGTTTGATTATTGTAAACGGATAGAGTTTGCTATCTATATTTACGCGTAGTCTTACATGCTCTGGGCAAATGATAGGTGTATTAACCAAACGCAACTTCGACATAATTTAGTAGATTGTGTAAAATATGCATTACCCGCTTTAATGTAGCACCTGTGTAAAATTTGTATTTTATCTTGGCGGTTTCCTTCCTCTACTATCTCCAAGTACGTAAATAGTTATAACTAAAAACCGAAAGCGCGTACGTTATCAATGTTTCCTTTTCTTCAGGTTTTTTGAACAACTTAATTTGCATGCCGATAAACTTTTTTGTATAGCTCTTTCCCCAATATACGTACTATAGGAGGTTATTACATACTAAACATCGGCTATTTGCTATTCAAAAAACTCGAAGATAGGGAAAAATTGATAAAGTATGCGCTTTTGGCAACTATTTACCTTTAAATTACTTGGAGATAGTAGAGGAAAAAGATAGCAAGATAAAGTACAAATTTTACGCAGATGTTACATTAAAACGGGCAATACATATTTTACACATTCTACAGCAGCATATTCTACAATCCCAAAAGGCATAATTATTTCGGAATCGGGTTTGGTTAATACCTTCCCAGAGGTTGTAAGACAACGCGTAAACATTAATATCACACTTTATCCGTTTACGCTAAAAGAAATTACTCCATTATGCGCGCCATACGCTCTAAGTGGGGGAAAAAGACAGTTGTAATTAAAAAAATTGGAAGCAAAACGGCGAAAGTTGAACTACATGGAAGAAATTGCGACAATGTAAGAACAATACAAAGGTGTGTTAGACAAAGAACATCTTGTTATAGTAAATGAGGATAAATTAAAAGATTACTATATGTGCCGGTGGGCCGACTTAGACGCATCTAGGCTTAGTGAGCTATATGCATTTGTGGTTAATAAGAAAAACTCCCAGTTATGTGGGCTTCCTTGTGGAAAAGGATGATACCAAAATTGGTATTCTATTTAGAAGGTTTTTCTAAGAACGTATTTATCAAAATGGCAGATGACATAGACAAACTAATGAAGGTGGGATTCGTAATGTTGGCGTACACGACACGTAATGGGGTTTTCCTAAACATTGTCTATTTGCCTAGTAAATCGGATCATTTATAACCGATAGTCTTACAACCAATAGGGGTAATATATTTTCAAAAGTGGTGGTGGGTAGAATCAGGATTGTTTCCAATACCAGCAAGAGGAAATCTACAAAGTTAGCAAGATTAAGCACAAAACGGTTAGGGAACCACTACAAAAAAATTGTCACAAGCTGCAAAAATTACACGAAGGAATGAAAATGGTTGTTTATAGAACCAAAGACTTGTATGTAAAGAAACAAACTCCGGTACATTTTTCAATTCAAAATCTTGACAATTTCTATGTATGTAATTATTGGTTAGATAAGTAGATAGAAGACTTGTGAATCCATTTGTATTTTACACTACGAATAAAACTGTATAAAATTAAAACTACCCCGAACAAATATAAAGAAAGGATAGTGTTCTCTGCGTAACTTAGTACTAAATTGAAGTTTTACTGGGCTCAAACTAGCTGGTTAAATATTTTTAAATTATTATTATTATACACGTATGGGCCCAATAGGACCACGCGAGGTATTAGTCATGGTTTTTTTTTAATTTTGATAATTTGGCCTTTTTCTGTTTCATTTTTTTTGAATGGGCTCTTTTTCTGTCATCGGACCACGCTTTTCCTGGTCTCTTGAGAATGTTCTTTTGACCAACCTCCCATTTAGTAATTTTATTCCTAAACATTTTTCTGTCCAAAATATCTGCCTGTGTTATGCCTGATGTTTGTAGATCTTCTTTGATTGCTGCTATCCACTTGATTGTCTCTGTCTTTGCCCTACTGCGATTTTCATAGAATTCTACAATCTGTTTTGTTAGTCTCGTTGACTCCATTCTTTTGATGTGTCCGTAGAATTTTAATCTTCTTTTCCTCATGTCTGAGTGTATATCCGTGTATTCTTCTATCTCTTTGTTCTTTCGCAATTTATAGGTGTTAACTTCAGTGTGAATGGGGCCTAAAATTTTCCTGATAATTTTCCTTTCTCTTTTTTGAATTTCATCTATGTCAGTTTTTCTATTTAAAACTAGTGTTTCAGATGCATAGAGGCATTCTGGTTTGATTACTGTATTGTAGTGACGGAGTTTAGCATATTAAGAGACTGATTTTTTATTGTAGATGTTTTGGGTAAGTCTGAAGGCGGTTGTTATTTTCTGACAACGGGCTTCATTTGCAAGTTTTTCAAGGCCTGATTCTTGTATGATTTCACCAAGATACTTAAATTGTGATACCCTTTTTATTTTCCCATATTTTGTGTTCAAGAATTTAGGAGCTATTTTAAGATTAGTCATGTACTCCGTCTTTTCAAATGAAATTTGAAGACCAACTTTCTCTGCGATCTCCTTTAGAATCTCAATTTGTTTTTGGGTCGTATCCGTGTCTCGAGCTAAAATTGCCAGATCATCAGCGAAGGCTAAGCAATCGACTTTAATATTTGTTCTACCTAATTTGATTGGTTGATCGACATTGTGTTCAACTTTTTGATTTCGCCATTCCTGTATTACTTTTTCCAAAACACAGTTGAATAGTAATGGGGAAAGCCCGTCTCCCTGTCTAATTCCTGTTTTTATTTCAAAAGGCTCGGAAAGTTCTCCCATGAACTTTACTTTGGACGTAGTGTTCGTTAGTGTTTCTCTAATTAAAGCTAGTGTTTTAAGGTCTAAGCCTTGTTCCTTTAAAATTTGGTAGAAGGATTCCCGGTCAATGGAGTCGTATGCTTTTTTAAAATCAACAAATGTGCAGACTATGTTTTTGTTATAAATTTTTTGATGTCTCAGAATCAATTTCAAGTTAAGTATCTGTTCTGTGCAGGATCTATTGGGTCTGAAATCCGCCTGATATTCACCAATGTGTCGTTCCAATTGTTGTTGAGCCCGATCGAGTAAGCATAGTGAAAATATCTTATATGAGACTGGAAGTAGGGAGATTCCTCTATAATTATTAACATCCGTCCTGTCTCCCTTTTATGTAAGGGTGGATAAGTGCGTTTTCCAGTCATCAGGTATTCTCTCTGATTGCCAAATGTTCTTTATCAGCTCTGTGATTTCCCTTAGAGTGTTGGGTCCTATGGACTTTAGATGTTCCGCCACAATTCCGTCTTTACCGGATGCTTTGTTGTTTTTTAATCTTTTAATTTGCCTATTGATCTCATCTTCGTTTGGTTCTAATGAGCCTGGATTGGTGAAATGAGTATGATTTGGTATAAATCTATTACATGGTTGTGGGCAGTTAAGAAGTTTCTCAAAATATCTAGCAAGTTCGTCACAGTTTTCTTTGTTGCTTAGAGCTAGATTGCCAATTTTCTTTCCTGAAACATATGCTTTGGGGTAGGTAACCGGTTAGGTGTCTTTTGAATGTTTTGTAGAAATTTCTTGTCCTGTTTTTTTGAAAATCTTCTTCCAAGGAAAGAAGTTGATCCTTTTCATATGCCCGTTTAGTCTGTCTTATTAATTTGGATGTCTCTCTTCTAGTATTTAAGAATGTGTTATACGTCTTCTCTGTTTTATTGCTGTTCCAGTTCTTAAATGCTTGGAGTCTAGATTTTACTGCTGTTTCACAGTCCATGTTCCACCAAGGATGTTTTTGTCTTTTTTGTAGAGGGATTAATTTTTGGGCGGATTTAACAATTTTGTTTTTCAGTTCATGCCATGTTTTTGATTTAATTTTATCAAGTTCGGATCCAAAGACTGGTGTTATTTTCTCCGTGTCAAATTTTGGGATTAGACATTTTTTTGTACACATTTTTTGTGGTTTACATTTTAGCTTTATTCTGGTGAGGTAGTGATTTGAATCAATATTGGCCTCTTTACGGACCTGAACGTTTAGGATTTCTTTGTAGTTCGGGTATGATATTGCAACATGGTCGATTTGAAACTCCCCCAAATATGAGTTGGGAGATCTCCAGGTCTTTTGTTTAGAAGGTGTTTTTTTTAAAATGAGTTGACATGATCTTAAGGTTAAATGTTTTGCATATTCCAACAAGTCTTTGGCCATTCCTGTTTGTCCACTTATGAGCAGGATATTTTCCGATTGTTTTCCTAAATTTCCTTTCTTTTCCCAGCTGTGCATTAAAGTCGCCCATTAAGATTTTTACATGGTTTTTAGGGATTTTAGACAGAGTATTTTCTAAGGTTTCCCATGCTTTAATAACTTTTTCTGGATTTGACTTATTTTCTTCATTTATCGGCATGTGGGCATTAATTAGAGTGTATGATTTGTTCGCACATTTAAGGGATATGGTTATTAATCTATTGTTAAATGGATTGACACTTGTAACTGACCTCAAGATCTTCTTAGAGATTGCGAAAGCCACTCCTAAATGGGCCGTGTTATTCATGATTCTTTTGTTAGTTTTACTTTTGAAAAGACGGTAATTGCCAAAGTCATGTGTATTTTCGTCTGTCATTCTGGTTTATTGGAGTGCTAAAATTTGAATGTTCTGTTTGTCTAATGCATTCCCCAATTCAAGAAGTTTACCTGGACGTAACAATGTATTGATGTTGAATGTTCCAAAAAATATTTTGAAGTTTGGTTTCAGTCGGCCAGCGGCCTCCGATTTCTTCTGATTTTTCATAGTGCATCTTAACCTAGTCGCCCCAGAATCCGAAAGACTAGTTGCGCCAGTGAGACTGACGGGGGATTGGCTACCCCCTGAGGTAGAATTAGAATTATCAAAATGCATCATGATAGTACCTAGAATTAGGTGGGTTGAGTTCGAGAACTCAGAGTGTTAAGACTGGAGGGGTTAGTTCCAGAATATGAATCTCAGCCGCACCACTGGTGAACAGACGCTGACCATTTGCCGCTTGCTTCAAGTCAGACGCAAAATGGATTTGAGTTTGGGTTTGAAATGGTTCTTCCGTCCTCTCTGCCATTGGGACATGTCCTCTTCTGCCATCGAGGCCGTTAACCATTTCTCTTCACCTCAGTTGATCCGCGGGTGCATATTTGGTAGGCCTTATCCGCACCTGTCCGTATTGTTCATGAACAACCCGAAAATTAATCCCGCATTAATTCTCACTATTGTCAAAAGCAGAAAGAAGCAGTATTTTCAACGTACTTAATATATCGGAACAAAGAACAAAACTCAACTCCTCGTCTGTTTATATCAATTCGTCGTTATTACAACCGCTTATCGTCTCTAATCTAGACTTGTATATCCACATAAGGAACATCCACAACGTGAATGCCGCAATCATATATAATAATTAATTACAGCGGTTTATCATTTCCGATAAGTTGGAAAGTAATTTACGAATAATCCTAATTTACAATTTATTCCTTGCAATTTATTTAGTAATGAAAATCAATCTTCAAATTATCTACTTTTAAAGTAATACCCACGAGTTAAATTGCATACAAATCTGAATTATTCTGAAGTATTTCGTTTATACAAACAGCGATCCCAAAGAAACTATGTATTTTTAAGTACGCTAACAGAAAGGGAGCGTAAAATGTTACGCTATAAAAAAATGCCCGTTACATAACATAGGCCTAACTTTGTACAACTTATCGTAATTGATCGCTCCTCTTTTTGACTTTAGACTCTAAAAGATTTTCAGAAAATGATGTTTGGAGCACATCAACTGGATATTCCAAATTATCTGGAAGGTTTGGCCCTGCAGGTTCCATAAATGGTTGAACATTTGTACTACTAGAAATGCTTTTGTTCCATTTTACAGATTGTTCTTCGTTCGATATTATATTTCGTTGTAATGATAATTCATCTTCACTGTCCCAGTCACTCTCTACATTTACACCTACCACTGATTCTATAGTTATTTCTTCACCTTCTTTCATATAATACTCAGTTTCGCTTTCACTTTCACTTTCAAAAGTAACTGATCCATTTGAAGGAATTTCTTCAATTAGTGCATAAGCTTGATCACCAGTCAATTTACTCACATTAAAACTATTCATTTTGAGATCCTGAAAAAATGAAAATTATTTCAGGCCCAGTGGTACCTTATGGAACCACTTATAATCATAGATCATAAAAGAGGCAAACTACATATTCAACAGGTTCTCGTAGAATCATGTAACTATATATTAAGGCTATAATATTATGCAGAACTTACCGTGCGTTCGCTTTAAATTTACTGTTTACAACACCAAGTATAAGTACAACAATTCACATGTAAAACACTACGAGCAAATGCTAGGAATGGAAGTCGTATGGGAAATGCGTGCGAAGTGTAGTTACAAGTCAAATCTTGTCGGTTGAGTTTGTCATAGCCAGTGGTCGTTCCAGCTTACGATTACTAGGCCGCTCAGAAAAAATATATATATTCGTGGTCCGATGGTGGAACCACTTCACTTGAAAGGGATAAGACTGCTATGCATAATGTTGCACAACGAAATCGGGAAATAGAAGAATTTTTAAAAAGCGCATTTACAGAAATACGTCAATCAGATTGGGAGAAATACTGCAAATATGTACATTGGTTAAGAGATGAAACTTGAGAAATTGATTTGTTAGTTGGCGACAAAATTGAAAAATTTGAGTTTGTGACTGGCATTGGTTTATCCAGACGATAAAACTGAAGAAAGTGATAGTGACTAATTAGTTTACATATAAATTGTGTAATTCTGGGAATAAGTAATGTGTGGGTTATGTATTATAATAGAAAAATTGTTGTAGCACGAACTGTATTGTCTGGCCTATAAAAAATAAAAGAACACTATAATAGCAAACATACAATGAATTAATCAGCTGCCACAAAACATTTTAAATAGCATGCAAGGTAGTAACTGTGGACTGTGTAAACTGCCTTGGCTAAAATCCAATCAGATATGTGTGCTTTAAACGTCAATTTTAAATCACTCATAATTACCTTAACGATTTATCCATCACATGCTGAATTTTGTTATTAGCCAACGAAAGCTCTTGTACATAGCAGCCAAGCAAACTGTCGACTTCAAGTGTGGTGATTTTTGTTCCAACTACTTCTAACCGTATTATATTCTCCTCTGCTAAATCTGAAACAAACCAGCTTTTGATAAAAGAATTTGACGAATCATTTTTTAACTATTAAAACAATTTTTGGAAAGTGATGTTTTTTAATTAACTAATTTGTGATCACCACAAATTCATTTTGTTGTCGTTTTAATACAGGCGCTGTTTTTATTTTAGCACCAAACCAGCCCTGATAGTTTTATAAACAAACTAGATTAATACTTGTAGCCCTCCACAAATTTATAAAGTCAGCAGGTTTAAATGAACTTGAAAGTAATGACGAAGATAGATATGTTGCTGGTTCAGTTTAAATGAAACAACGAGAATCTAACATCAAGCTCATAATAACATCTAATATTCATTAACAAGCAATTCTTCAAATAATAACTGCTATATTCACATTCATCTTTCTTTAACACAGATTATTAAAACTATTACTTTCATGCAAGCATTAAATCTACAAATAGAGTTCAATATCGTCGGCATGTCTTAAGTCTAAAATAATGTTTTATAGCTACTTTAAAATCCCTTTATCACAAACCTTTTTAATGTAAATCACGCTATATACACAATTGTTTTAGAAATGACCATGGAAAATTTTAATAATCCTTCTTTCCTCGTTAGCCAAAGGTAGCTGATCAGATACATTCGATGAACCTTCTTATAATGGTTAAATTTAATCGAAACTCGACCTCAAAAAAATTAAATTATCCACTTACAGAAAAAGAGTAATCTACATACAAACTAACTCACTTAAGTAAATAAACAAATACAATGTCGCAAAGAGATTTTAAAGCAATGATTTACCATTAACTTGGTGATTGTCATTTTTTCTTGTTATTGTAAGCTTGTGTCCAGTAAACTTCATACATCCTTTTCCAAATCTATATTAGCATCGCTAAATTACTTCTAAAATTAATCCACCATTAGGCATGCATTTATAGAAATCCATATCATATTTCTGTATTTAGGTTAGAATTTATTTTTCAGAAATTTATTAACATTCATCAATTAAACCAACTCCATTATTTACTTCGAAACTTAGTTCGTCGTACTCGAACTAAGATCTACTCTTAATGTCGAGTTAAAATTCATTTTATTAACAGATTTTTTACACGTGTAGTAAAACGCTAACGTGAACTGAACTTCATTCAATTAACACTTCACAAGTGACAGTTCAAAATTGACGATCCACCCCGTTCTGCTTCTTAAACCGATATAGATATACTGAATTCCTCACGTAATTCAAATTTTTGACAATCCGTCTAGCTTTATTCTTTACCCAATACATACTAAGTGCAGCATTCTTTCGCAAGATGTCAGAATTTATGAATCATTAAGGTTTTTATCCCTTTTAACACTTTTTGGAAAATAGCTTATCCAATGTCTGTGTATGTTAAGCCTAAATTGAGATAACACTACACCAACAGACACTTCGTCTCAATGTCTGCAATATCGGAAAGAATTGCCAGTATTATCTGCGTTGGAATTGCAATACTATTTGTCCCCTTCAGATTCGTATATTTGTCATTTGCAAGGGTTTTGCGATTCTAGAGAAGTTGTGTATGCAGCTGTTGTTTATTTTCAATCCAGTAATTGTGCAACTGGAGAAATATTTGTACAGTTTATAGTAGCAAAGAAAAAAGTTGCGCCCATTAAGCATATTTCAACTTTGCGTTTGGAATTGTACCGCCGTCTTATTAACAGATTTATTTTCCTTCACAATCAGGTCTTACCAAGACTTATTCCACATTTCTGATGTTTTTGTGTGGGTTGATTCTACTTGGTTACGTTCTCCACGTTTCCGTTGGAAAACTTTTGTGGTAAACTGTGCTAACCGATGGCTTTATATTAAGTCATCACATAATTTGGTTAATCCTGCATCTTCAGGATTAATGCCAAGTGCGGTTCCTACATGCTCTAAAGATGATCCGAACTTGAACGGCTTCACCATTCTAGTGATTCCTGGCCGCCTGAACTAACAGTGCCAACCTCACTTGATAAAGTAACCACAAAAAAGAAATTTATAATTTAGGTATCTCAATCCGAACCGGCATAATTGACATTTTATTAAGACGTTTTTCGTCGTTAGATTAAATTCAAGGCATTATATCCAATAACTATCGATTTGCTAAACCCAAGACTTAATGTCCTCGGGGTCCTTTAACGGCTACTGAATTACACAATGCACTTATGATTATTGTTAGGCATGTCCAAAAGCCAATGTTCTAACGAAATATATTCATTCAAAGCAAAATGAAAAATACCTAAAAGTTTCCGGGAACTTTCTCCATTTGTTCGCAAAATATTTTAAGAGTAGGCTAGCGCTTGTTGCATTCTTGACTCTTTTATTTCAAAAAGTTTTTACGTTATTAACTTAGCGGCATCAACCTACTAAACTTATCATTCGTTCAACTCATGAAAGGTATCATCATCCTGGTGTGAAAACCACAGCTTACTTTATACAACAAAATTTTTGGATTATTTCTATTAAAAATCAATCCTGGGTTATTTGTCATTCTGTCATAAATGTTTTCGTATAGTACCGCCCCTAGTAATGCCTCTTGTGGGTGACTTACGGATGGCACGGATACCTCAAGTCAAACCTTTTAGTGTGTAAATTTTATTGACCCTCCTAATATAGCCTATCCGCCTACAAGGTTCTAAGACTCTCAAGGCATACATTTATATTTTTGCTTGTTTTGCCACTAGGGCGTTTCATATCGAACTAGTTTTTAACTTATCCACAGACACACTTCTCGCAGCTTTGCAACGATTCATTGCACGCCAAGGACGTTTTTCTCAAATATTTCATGATTGTGGTGCCAATTTTGTAGGTGCTAACCGCCAGCTTACGCGAGTTATGTATCTCCCAATTGATATATGTATAACAAAATAGAATAATTAGGAATTATTAGAAAGTGTTAAGAAAATGCTAAGTGAAGTGCAATGGACAATTTATAAAGTTTATTAATAGTTCATGAGAACGGATGCAATACTTTGTATCCAGACGATAGTAACACTGCAGGTGGCAGGTCACAGACGGTCAAGATACCGCAATTATCTATAAAATAAGATTATAACACTGTAACAATAAATAGAATTAAGAAATAAGCAGACATGAGCTATGCAAGTTCCCACAGTCATGTGAGGGGGTAGGGACATCATAAATAGTCCGGAAGCTCCAAGACCCGGCAGTCAGTCAAAGTATTCAGCTTTAACAATTGCAGTTGCTTAGGCTACTCAAAATAGTACAATTAATTCAGTTATTTACGACTTAGAGTAATTTTAAATCAAGTTTGTAAAATTTCATAATTAATATCTGTTTGAACTAAATTTGTTAAGAAGTTTTGGAAATGTTTTTTAAAAACACAGCTCTCAAAGCCCGAACCTTAACTCGCGTTATTTGTAAAACGCAGTTCGAATGCAAACGACCTGCAATGTCTAACACCAGATCATTTTTTAACTGTAGAAACTCTCCGCATCACCGAATGAGAATCATACTAATAAAACATTATCGGTATAGAGCAGGTGAGAGGTCCTTCAAAAATTTCACCAAGATTTTTTAACTCACTAAAGCCATGACTACTTACACATCCGCAATGAGAGGTTTAAATGAAATTTCGATGTTGGTAACCGGGCATTGGAAAAGAACACTATAGTCTTCTTCAAGGACGACCCGATTTTCACATTTCAGTGGAGTTGGGCCGCATCATTAATATCCTCCCCGATGCGGACGGTATCGTGCGTGTTGCTGAAGTCCAAACTTCATATGGTACCTTTAAGCGATCTTCGGTCAAGTTAGCACCACTACAGTTATTTTGATTTTTCTCGCTTGTAAAAATAGCTTATGATTTCTTACATATATTGTAGTATAACATATTTGGAATTTCAAACAGTCGATAGTTTAGCGCGATGTAGCCTACCCGCATATCATTGTCATTGGTGTTTCTTCTAGTATGGTCAAATTTTTTGCGATTTTCTTCCCCAACCTACTTCCGTCCTTTATAAATTTAATTACTTTCATGGACAGTGTGTTCCATCGTTATAGAACATGTTTAATGGTGACATATGTTACGTGCCAAAGTGGCCCTTAAACATGTTTAGGTTAAGTTTGATGTGCGGAGGTTTCGCGCCATATTTTCAAAAGATGCGGTGCGCGGAATTTTACAAGACTAGGCGTGTACTTCCGTTACGTCACAGTGCGTTTGCGCAGATCGCGCGACGCGAGAGGGTTGGACGAATAAGTTCGCGCTGATGAAAAAGACAAAGAGTGGGGACAAAGTGGTGAGAGGTTTCCGAGACGCTTTAACGTGGCTGTTTGCCTTTGTTCTTCAAGTAGTGTGGACGCTTTGAGGTATCGTATTGTGCTTATCTTATCTATGTAGATTTCTTTTGCCTAATTGTCTTTGTTGTTGCCTTATACCATGTTCCCGTCATTCCCTGCATAGGTAGGTGTCAATTTGAAGCCACGTAGGCGTACCGTACTGCACGACCCGGGGATGAGCGATCTCAGGACTGCCGTAGCTGGCCGGAGCGCTTGAAGTAGCGTTGGCACAAGTCACCATCTTTAGTTACCTGAAAAGGGCTTGTGAAGCCTGATGGACTTTAATAGAGGCCTACCTTAGCGCAACTCCGTCGAATACCGGATATCTTATGTGAGTATTCTTTCTGTTAAAATTGATCGCTTTTATCTTTTATTGTTTTAAATATGTAAATTTCCGAAGTATTGCGCAATATAAATTCTGCATTGGTGACGTCATTGGTAGTTGGCAACGCGGAATCTGTAATAAGATTGGCGTTGCTAACAGCCCGCGAAGTTGCTTTTTCATCACGCTTGCGCGATGTATTTATGAACTCTTAAACTGTATTACCGACTTTGTAACTGTATTTATCGACGTACTTCGTAAACTGTTTTATCGACTCTTTAATTGTAAGATTTATCGATTTTTAAAGCGTAATACATACAATAAAATTGGTAGTGCAGTTAGTTAATGCCACAGCAGCGAAAGCTGCCATACATCAGTGTGTGAACACCTTATTTACTCCGTGTCTGTTGGCAGCAGTGATGCAGGCCATGACGGACGATTTGATCTCGCTCCTGGTGTCCAATAATTAATTCGTATGTTGTAGTGTGGTTTCTAAATTTCTCCAAGCGGCACAAACTTAAGGATATTTATATCTATTCGTTTTGTACTTTACATCAGTAATGTTAATTAATTTTATATATCAACATAGCCGGTACCTTTGTTATATGTTTATAGTAGCAATTGATGCTTCTCCAATGTATTATTTAGTCAGTTGCTCAATTGATCTCATCATTACAAATCGTGGACACGTAACTTGTTGCCACAATGTACTTGATCTTGAATTTTGTCACTTGTCGAGAAATGCTGATGAGAGATTAAAACCTCTTGCATCAACTGTATTTCTTCTAATTGACTCCGTAAATTGCCCCGTTGTGAATCGAATCGAAAAAGTATTTCACGAGCGCCAAGTAGAATAGAAAACAAATTAACTTTTCTTTTAGAATCTTGGAAAATGTAATGAACCAGCAAACTGACAAATGACAGGAAAAAGAAGGTGTCCTGTTATTGTACATCAAACACAAAGCTCTAGAGCAAAGAGTAACGTAAGTTTATCCTTTTTGCAATCAGTGGCTCACTAGATTTTTGAAGTATGTTTAGACGATAGATGCACAAATCTTATAATGGAAAAAATACAACCCAAATTCTAAAGACGTCATAATAATCATTAATTAATCACAGAAATTATTTTTTTATCTACTTGGCAAATGTAAATAAATCAAATCAAATTACTTTGTAAAGCATTACTAAAAAATTACTGCATCTTGTATTAAATTGTTAAATTGCTGTCTAAATGTGAAAAATGAAAAAATCAAGTGAGTGGAAGTTCTCAATTGATTGAACAATCAAATATGCGTCAAAAGCTTTCACTTTCTGATATTGAAATTGCTAAATTAAATGAATATTGATTTTACGTTGACTTGCAAAAAGCTGATAATGTTGTAAAGAGCGCAGCTATCTCTTAGCTTCTTCGTTATTACAATCAATGGGTTGTTTAACGCCAAGTTTTCTTATCTACTTCTACCAACTGAAATAAATACGATAAGTCGCAGAAGGCTGAAAAACATTTGAGGCTTTTTGTAAAACTTATTTACACGGGTACTTTTATATCTCGTTTTGTATCAAGTTAAAGTATTTCATTTAACTTTTATAAAACGATGTATTGATTTCACCGCAGGAGGTTTTTGAAAACCCGCATAATTTCGCTTCCTAAGGTTGGACGCTTTATGAGCTGTTAAATGGTATTTGAATTTCCTGGTTGCTTGTAGTAATGGGTTTTTATCACAGCAAAGCTTTTTTGATCGGATTTTATCAAATGTACACATTCAATTCGTACATACAATTGGATGGTGTATGGGAAAGGGATATATGTCAAATACGTATGTATTCAGAAAAATAAGTTTTTTTATTCTTCCTATTCACTAACCTAAAATTGTAATTACTCACTGTTGAAAATGAGTGAACTCTACAATGTTGCTTTGTATCGTATATGTATTACTATGTTTACAAAAAAAATGTTTAACTCTCTTTTATGTTTTGATAAAAAAAAATAGTAGTTATACATATTTTCACAAAATTTTATTGATAAAAAGTAAACGATATAAGTGGTGTTATGCATGTTATAATAATATTCATACTCAATCTTCTTCTGAGTTAGATGTGTCTGGCAAGACGTCTCTTGTGTCTTCAGTCGTTACCAAATTGCTGTAGAAGCCGTGAAAAGTTTGACTAATATAGCAAGTGGCACATGAATCCTTTTTAGACATTTTGATCTCAATATTTAGTGAATTAAATACTTGTTGATACACAAACCGGGATACAGGACGCCTATGTACCGCATGATGTATCTATATAACTGGGACAGAGATTAGAAATGAGAAAGTTACCTTTGAGTGGCATTTTTCCTACAATAATGACTTCATAGGAAGGCACCGCTTTAATATGCTTGCGTATTAGTTGCATGTCAGGGTCAGGTATTTTATTTGCTGGTGATGACAAGTCTCTCTTGTCGTCATGACAAATTCCAGAAGTTGAAGTACTTTTATTTTTTATAACATTTGTGACAAAACTATTAGTTTCATCAAACATTCTGAGAAAATATTACTTACAAGCCTTTAAGTATTTACCGTTAGCAAGTAAGTTTAATGTATGTGCAACAAGTCTGTTCTTCTGTTCTGAACTACTTTTAATAATATTGGCTCTTTCATTTTCTTTTTGGTTCCGTTATTATCAAATTTGCAACCAAAGCAATAGATTTATTAAAGCTTTGCATGTCCCATGTGTTACGTTTATTTTCAGCATAAATTAATTACACTATTTTTCTCTCTTGTTAATTCAACACCCGCTCGAATAAGTTCCGTTTCTACTGCTAAATCCTCAACATAATTAATAATAAATACGCTCTCGAATAAATTCCTCAACTCAAATCCCTTTTGCTTTTAAAATGAAAATTTATTGGATAAATTAAATAATCTATGCCTTGTGTTAGGTATCCAGTAATCTCTTAAATTCTTCAACAACATCCTGTTTACAATAAGTACGTTTGCTACAAATTTTCATTTTGAATTTATTTATTTCGAAACGATAAGTTCATGCTACAATTAAATAGTTTATATCCTGTTTAGGTACCCGTTATCTTGGTATACATTACAACCGCGTATAATGGTTTTCTCTATTGTTCCGATGTAAAGACCTGTTGAACTAAGGTCGCGCTCTATCCTATAAAACCCGGGTTTTCCAGTTCCAATCGCACTTCGATAAGCAAGGATTTGCAGTTCGAATTCGTGTTATTTGAACTATTGTTGAATTTGATTCTACAGCTTGTACGCCCAAATATTTTCTACAGTATTCGTAACCGTATTTCAACAGCAATGCGCGTTTATTTTTTTTTTCTGTTCGACAACTAGGAGGTGTCTTGCGTGTATTGGTAAGTCTCCCCGCGCGTATCCATTCTAATCAGATTCTCTTTTTAGTTTTTTAGCTGAAGGCCAAATGGGTTCTTTCTTCCTGTAGACTAACTACTTTTGTCTATAGACCAACTGCTTCTATCCGTAGACCGCTGCTGCAGTTATGGTAACATGGTGAATGACTCCTGACTACCATGGCGTCGCTGTGCTCGCTCACCCCCGACGGCTGCAAGCTAAGTATCCAGCCACATACAGGTATATAACTTGTTTCCTTTTGTGTATATCAATGGCATATTCCGTATCAACGTTTGTGTGCTGCGAATCGATATTATCGCTCTACAGGTGTGATGTACCATTGTTAAAAATGTTTGACAGACGCACATTAATTCTTTCCTACTGATTAGTTTATTTTACAAAAGTATTAGGTGCAATTTTAAAAACGCTTGACAAAAGCTCTTACATGTTTATTTACTACTGACTAATTTTATTTTGTGTAAAATACGAGATGCGCACTTCGTATCTAATGTACTAAATTATTCATATTACCTAATTGTTTGCTTTGGAAGAGTAACGCTTAATTTATTGCTTCTGCTTGTTTGTACAGAAGCCTTTATTTATTTTTTTATTTGTTAATAGATAATCGCGGGCAACGTGCTTTTTTGTGTTTTTTTGGTATGTAGGCGAATCCACCCACTCTTCTCGGTTGATAGTTAGTCTGGTATTTACTTTTCTTCCGGCTACGTCTAGGTACGTAGCATAATTTCTAACGTTCTGGCGTGGGGCTACGAGTTTGTTTTAGTGAATTTTTTTGGGCTTTGATTTTGTCTTGGGTATTGTTTGCTTTGATTTTGGTTTTCATTAATTTGGGCTCCAATTTTGTTTCGTGTAACTTTGGCTCGGTTTTAGTTTTGCTTAATTGGTGGCCCAATTTTTGTTTGCTGGTACTATCTAATTTCCGACATTACCCACATTTCTTGGCCTGATGCTACTTGTTTTTCCTTCCTTTACGTTCAAACTGTTATTTCCTTTTTTCTTTCGGCTCTTTGCTGTCCCCCACATGCGGTTCGGTCTTCTTAAATTTTAGTTTTGTTTTATTTTCTAATTGCTCAATATTATGGGTTGGTTAATTTCAGATTATTGGACTTGTGTTTTCGCCAATAATCCTAGTCCATTGAAAACGCTGGCCCCCAAGATTTATCTTTTTCTTCCTTCCCTCTCTGTATATTTTGTTCTCCCCATTAAGTCTAGAGTTAGTTTTTTTCCTCCGACTTTTCTTAATTCTACCGCCCTATTCTAATCTCTATTTTGTTGTTTCGCTTCTATTGGTGTTCTTGAAATTTATCCGTGGGATATGTTGTTGATTGCCCTGTACACGCAATAATTTTCTTTTGGCTTCTATCGAGTTACGGTTAGCCTTTATTTAGTTACTTTCTCCTAATTTCTTTTTTTATCCGTATTCAAGATGGCTGACATGGCGACAAGACTGTATTATGGTATCTGCAATAGACAACAGGAGTCATCAGAATGTATCACTGACTACTTCACATGTATAACGGCCCTGTTTGAGTGGTACGGTTCTTTTAAAGAGGATGTTTGATTATCTATTGTGCTCTGTAACCTCGCTTTATTCTATAGAGCTCATTTGCCTACCGTCCGCTCCTTACAAGAGTTAAAGGACGAGTGTCCGAAATTAGAACCGGCAAATATTGTGGTCGATAATGTCGTAACGCCTAGTACAAACCCACTTGTTAATGCCGAACCAGGTCTTGCTTATAAGTCCGCTACTATTGAAAAAAATACGTTTACTTTACATGACCGAATTGTTAAGATTTCTGCTACGCCTACGGATAGATCCGATACCTCCTTCTTTCGTTCTACTCTTTCTCTTTTTAGTTCTACTTCTACTCGTCAGGTCGTATGCTTTAATTGCGATAAACCTGGTCATATTTCGACACGTTGTACCCGTCTTAAAGTACTCCACTGTTATGGTTGAGGATATAAGGGAGTTACTCGCCACAACTGTACACACTGTCATCTTACTACTAATGGGTCTTCGAATCATACTTCAAATACTGTCCTCACCTCTAGTTGCCTAATTTCTTCTGCTTCTCACTCTACGTTCTTTTCTGTCCCTCATCCAGGTCACCCTGCTACTACTATCACAACATACCCTTCTTCGGCAAATACAGCTTCGAGAAAAGTTCTTCTGTCTCTAGTTCTACATCCTTTTCTGCACCTACTTATGCTCGCCCTACTACCATCACCTCGTACCCTTTTCAGCCATATGAGCCTTTGAACTGTAATATTGATTTTTACGGCTATCACGCCCCTAATTACCGACCCTCTACTAACAAAAACAAATTTCTTCTGTACTTCGAGAAACCAAAGATGAGCAAATGGATCCTACGTCTTCACTTCCACCCCAAACTGTGCCTTCACCATCATTAAGACCCATACTTCAATTTAGTGACTTGCAGCTAGCTTCTCAAGAGTTTGTTCCCACTTTCTCAAATGATTTTACCCAAGAAATTCCTGTCGTGTCTGCAAGCACGCATATCGCTGAAGTGTCGATAATTCCTAATTTAGTCAGCGAAGGTCCTGTTGAGGTTAGTGAGTCTGTAGCTATAATGCTTACTGCTGTTGTTGTCCTGTTCCTGTTTCGTCATCCACTATTGTTAAGGAATCAGTTCCTGTTGTGGCTAAAGTTTTGTCTGTTCCTACTCTGTTGTCTAACAGTAATAAAGTCTTACTTGATTCTATTCCTTTATTGGACGTTGACGAAACGTTACCTGCTTTTACTCATTTTTCTGATGTTGACAAAATTCTTTCTGAATGTGTTTCTTTATCTCATGCTGACAATCTTCTACTTGCTTCTGTTCTTTTAGCTAAGGTTAATGAACTTTTAGCTGATGTTCCTTTAACTACTGTTGTTGAAGTTTTTCCTGGTGTTGTTTGTTTTTGTAAGGTTGATAAAGTCCTACCTGATTCTGTTCCTTTATGTAATGTTACTGAAGTATTAGCGAATTCTGCTCCTTTTCCTAAGGTTGATATTCCTACAGCCAATGCAGTTTTCTGTCCTAACTGTGATACTTCTAGTGCTTTATCTAACGTCGTTGAAATTTTATCTACTTCTGTCCCTCTAGTTAACGTAACTGAAGTTGGCAATGCTCGTGTTTCTCTTCGTAAGGTTGATTTTCGTACAAGCAATACTTTTTCTCTTTCTACCGTGAATATTCTGACAACCCATGATGTTTCCTTTTCTACTGTTACTTTCATACCTCCAGCCCTAACAACAAACAACTTTCTTTCTTAATTCGTTTCGAGTTTCCTAAACTACCCTTGCCACCTCCTATATCGCGTTCGACAACAGCTACATTTCCTGCTGTTCCTATTTGGCAGAAAACTGCCCACAAAAGGCAGACATTATTCTATGCACGTTCCGAACCTGAGGACATATGCAGGCGAAACCCTAATGTCGTTGATCTTGTTTCGTTCTTCTTCTGGCGGCATAGACGCTTGAAGCCCGATATCTAGTCCTCGTGCCCCCAAATTCTTATGCCGATTTTGCTCTCCTTAAGTTTTGATTTTTGGACGTTGCGATTTGGCTTTACTTGCCTGTTTTTCATTTTCTTACTTCTCTTTGAACCCGTGTGGGTCCGGGAATAAAATAGTCCCACGGTACGACCCGCCTGTCAAATGCTTTTTCTAAATCTACAAACCCTGCGCGGTTACTCCTTTTTCTATTGTTTTCTCCATTACACCCTTAAAGTTAAAATAACCCGGTACCTTATATTTTTCAGACTCTTTAATGTTAATTCCAACTAATCTTTAACTATAGGAACTCTAGTCGTCCTTTTCAATATCTAATTTCTGAGTTCCTGCCTGCATATAAATTCTTTATATATTATTACTATCTAACCGTCTCTACATTTTCTATAATGACGTTTCCTCTCGCGCTTCTATATATTTTTGCTATACGGTTTTATATCCCAAAAATTTATTCTAATTCGTTTGTGTGCTTCGTCTGTTTTTCCTATTTCCATCTTAGTTTGTATATTTTTAGACTTGTTATCAATCCATTGCTCTTTAGCTTTCCTGTATTTGTGAATAATTTTTCATTTTATGGCTTTGTATCTCTGTTTTCCTGCTTGGTCTAGTCTGCTTTTGTATTTTCACCTTTCCTCTATTAAATTCAGAATATCCTTTGTAACCTATGACTCTCTATTTTCTTTTTGTTAACACTCCAGAATATCTCTGGTTGCCCTATCTAAGCTGGTTTTAATGTTATTCTATTCTTTTTCTACTTCTTTAATATCAGAAACATTCACGATGTTTTTCAGTACTTAATTTTACCGTTTCTCAAATCTTTTGTGGATATCTTTATCTTTTAATTTCTCAAAGTTTAAGTGCCTTTTTCGTTCCCTTTTTCAAATTTTTAAATTTGAGCATGGCTTTCATAATTACCATGTTCGGATCAGTGTCTATATCTACTACTGAGTAGCTTCTACGGTCTTATACTTGATTTCTAAACCGTTATCGAACAAGAATGTTATCTATTTGATATATCCCCATGTCTTCCCTCACCTTTCACGTGTATCGTCTTCCAGCATGATATTGAAATAATGTGCTTGTAGTGGTTAAATTGTTTTTTTCGCAAAATTCTACCAGCCTATTTTCTCTGTCATTTATCGTGTCTGAACCAAATAAACCTACTACCACTCCTACGCTGCCCTCACCTATCACTGCATTGAAATCTCCCGTAACTATTAAACTTATATGTCCTTTTACAAATCTTAGAATATGTATAACTTTGGTTAAAACTAGTATTTTGTTTCATTATACATTTTATATTTACAATTTCTGCTTGGTCAAAATTCTTGTTGTGGTTTTAAAGCACGCCCATGTTTCTATTAGGCGTGAATAATTATTATATATTGATAATAAAATACATAAAAGATTAGGAAAAGACGTGATAATACTAGTTTCGCGACCTGTACGAAAGATGCGTTTTTCAATTCCTTTAGAAAGTTGCTCGGTGTTCACAATAGTGAACGATTTGTGTTAAATTAAAAATGAAGTTCGTTTTTAAAATTTATTCTTAGCATCTTGTGCAAACAATAAATGCTGCTCTACGGCTACGAGAAAGCAGCGTTACATTTGGTTTTCTACGGCTTAAAGTCCTGGTTCCTATAGCCGCGACCAACAAGTAAGTATAACGCAATTCGAAGGTAAAAAAAATCTATTTTATTACATCATACATTACGTCCGTTGTTCATAAATTCCTTTAACGTTGCTCAGTATGTCTTCGATATCTCTGTAGGTCTCTTCTACCTCCTCGTCACTGTAGTTAGAGGTTGGCAGGTATACTTGTATTATTACTGTATTTACCAGTTTAGATTTTAATCTAGCCATCTTTTGTAAGTAGTTTTCTACGGTGTTCTATTTTTTCGCATGACTATCCCCATACTTGAATTTCCGTCCTCTAATCCTGTATGAACTATCCTAAAGTTTCCGCTCCAAAAATCCCCTATCTCTAGCCACCGAAATTCGCTAATCCCTACTACGTCTAATGCTAAACTTTTCATTTTAATTTTCAGATTCTCTAGCTACTTGCTTCATGCTTCTGACATTCCACCCTTCAACTCGCAAAATGTTCTCTGCTTTTCCTTTAAACTTGTCGATTACATCCTCCGAAGTAGTCCCCTCCCGGAGATCCGTAGTCTTTTACCCCAGAGAATGTCATTATTCTTAAAAGAATTTTAGTACGCTGTGTATTTGGGAGTCAATGTAGAGGTTTCCCGTTATCTACGACATCGCAGTAGAGAGTCTTAGAACGCATTTAAGTAAATTAATTTTCTTCTTTATTTTTTGCTGTACGTGTTTTCGCCATACTGCGCATAGTAGTCTTCTGCTTAGTTGGCGGGAGTTTGCAACATAGATTCTTTTTTTATCATTACCAACTACAACTATTTTTCCATTTCAAGACCACACTCGGTTTAAACCAAAAATACTCTCTGCGGGTTTCATAAGTTCTAGCATGTGTTTTGTTAAACTTTCGGTTATTGGTAAGTAGGTGTCTTTTAACTGAGTTTTCTCGTAGAGAAATGTGTGCTTGCACTGTAGTTGGTAAACTTTACTATAATAGATCTCGAGCTTTGCAGATTTTGTGAGGATTTAAAGACTTGTTCTCGAGATTACTGCTTACTCTATGTGCGCAATCGATATCTTGATCCGTGATATTTAACTTTTACTTTGTAATAAAAATATCTTTAACGATATGGGCATTGGGCAACATCTTCGTTTGGATTTTTTAGGTACTTTGTGAATAACCAAACAATTTCGTCGACTATATTGTTCTATTTCATCAGTGCGATCGTTCCGTTGACTCAATTTTTGAAGCAGATTGACCATAAATAGAATCGTTTTTTCCTGAAAAAATAACAAAATTTTGTTCGAGAATATCGATACGTGAAGAAAGTGACGAGCCCTTAATATTAACCTCGCTTTAGTTTAATGTTTACATAATAATAACAATTCCTGAAGTTTCCCATTTCGCTGTTTAGTTGCCGTAAGCATGTCAAAGCTGTATCTCAAAAAGTGGTCGTTTGCGCCATTGCATTATATTAAATTTGATACACTTTTATCTTGGCCAGCTTTTAATAAAACACCTGGCTGATAAAAGGAAAAGAGTTTAGTTGAGCTTGATATGTATATGGAAAAGGAGCCTCTACTGTAGTTGTGAGATTAAGTTTGTGCAAAATTATTTGGGAACACTAAGTGGTATTAATTTATTATATCAGGATTCTTATCATCCCTTTCCTTTATCCTGATATTTAATGTTTAAGATATTGTCCTGGGGTAAGTAAATTTGTTTAGTCACAGTCCACTATAAATTATTATTTTATTTATTTGATTTTATCAGCGCGAACAATTTTTTTTGTCCTTTGAGCCGGATTTGAACCAGCGACCTATGGATGCATTCAATGACTTATACTGTCATATTTTAGTAGCTGCAAAAGATCCACGAGTTAAATCGCGCCTTACAGATAATAATTCAGCCAATGTACCAAAAGCTTAATATAGAATCTTCTAGCACTCCACGTTTGCCGAAATTGTCTCTGCCAAAGTTTATTGGCGATCCTTCTGAATGGCCTATTTTTGTTGATTTTTCTTGAAGTCTTATTCATGAAAATGATCAATTAAAGGATGTGGTAAAGGTGAACTATTTAGTAGGTCAATTAAGTGGTAAAGCCACTAGTATTTGTGCTAGCTTGCCTCCTCTTGGTGCCAACTATGCAATTATTTGGAAGGCTTTTAATGATAAATATCAAAATCCACGTACTCTAGCAGTAAATTATTTAGAACAAATTTTAGATTTCAAACCCGTACAAACAGCCTCTGCTAATAATTTAAATAATATTCTTGAAAAATGTGATTCCGCAATTGAAGCGTTAAAAACCCTTAACATTGAGAATTTAGTCGATTTCATTTTTGCCTATTTGTTATGGAGCAAATTGGATGTAGAAACTCGCTCTATTTTTGAAATTCATCTACGCAAAAATGACATTTTTACGTATACCGAAGTGTTAAATTTCATAAAGGAACAGGCCCAAATTTATATGTTGAGTTGCAAAAGTCGTTTTTGCTGTAAAATTTGTAAATATAAACATAACACACTTTTGCATTATATTGAGCAACAATCTTCGGAAAAGAAATTAAACTTTACTACTGAGGGCAAATGCTTAACACAAGAAAATATTAGTACCAAACATCCTCCACCAGGTTTTTCAACAAGCCCAGTTGAAGCTTCGACAAGCCAACATGAGCCTTTTAGTTTTTATTCCACTGCAGGAGTATCTATGACGAATTCCACAGTTTTATTGTCGACAGTAATTGTACATGTTGTTGATAAACGCGGTATTTTACACACTGTTAGGTTTTTATTAGATTCATGTTCTCAAGCTCATTTCTTAACTACTGAATGTGCAAGATAACTCGATCTAAATATTAGTTCTTGTGATCATTCGGTTCGTGGTATTGGTGTTAGTGGTAGCTTGGTTACAAGAAAATTAAACTTGATTATTTTGTTACGTTTTGATTCCAATATTAGTTATAAGTTGGAAGTTTTGTTAGTCGACAAAATTACGGACAGGTTCCCTAATAATAAAATACCTAGGGATTCACTTATGCATTTTATGGGCCTTCCATTGGCAGACAATTCTTTAGATCGACCTGGTTCTATTGATGGTATTATTGGAGTCCAATTGTTTCTATTTTTAATAGGTGCACGTAAAGTTACCGGATCACTGCATTCACCATTAGCAGTAGAAACAAAATTGGGATTTGTGGCAATGGGTTCAGTTCTCACTACCTCTTCGTTAAAAAATTCGTTTTGTTCGTTTCACACACAAGTGTAACCTTCTTTAGATAATTTTGTGTCTAAATTCTGGGAGGATGAGGATCTTTCAGTACAACGTTATCAACCATTACTTTTAATGGTGAAGTTAAAGTTCGCTTAGTTTAGTCAAAACTAAAGTGGCACTCATGACAGTTCAGACAATACCACGTTTATAATTGTGTGCTGCTGCTTTATTGGCTAATTTATTGAATTTGTGGAAAGTAGTCTAAAGACTCGTATAAAAGTTGATCAATTAATCGCCTTATCGGATTCCACGGTGACACTGAATTGGATTGCTTCCCCCTCCTTGCCGTTCGCATACATTTGTTGAAATAGAGTTGCACGTGTTCAAGATTGCTCCCTCCACTGGTATCATATCCAAAGAGATAAAAATATGAGTAATTGTATATCTCGTGTGGAACAACCCTCTAAACTGATTGCTTTGAAAAAATGGCAGAATGATCCAGAATGGTTAAAGGGGGATTTTTGTTCATGACCTATTCGTACAATATCATCTATGCATCAAGATAATGTGCCCGAGGAAAAAATTGTTGCATTACCAATCATAAACGAAGAACGAAATGCGTTTTATGATCTCTTTAATCGATGTTCCTCGTGGATTAAGTTGGTTCGTTCGACTGTTTACATTTTAAGATTTATGCGATTATTAAAAACTTCTGGATTTATGACCGCAAATGATTTGGAAAGAGCAGAGTTAGTGTTAATTAACATAACTCAAAATCGTTATTTCGCGTCTGATATTTTGCTCTTGGAAAATAAGAAAATTGTTTCTACTACGCTACGTAAGTTGGGCCCGTTTATGTTAAATGGCTTACTTAGAGTAGGTGGGAGACTTAGTAAATCTAGCTTGCAGTTTGGTGAAAAATACCCCTTAATTTTACCTCATCAAGATCATTTGGTTGATTTGTTAATTAATCATTACCATCAACAAAATTTGCACACAGGTCCTTTGTTAGTTTTAACATTATTACGTCAAAGTTATTGAATACTTGGGGCGCGTAATGCTGTTTGTTATCGAATTTTTAAGTGCAATTATTGTTTTCATTTTAAACCTCGCAATGTATTTCCTAAAATGGCAGACTTACCTACCATTCGCGTGCATAAAGCGAAACCGTTTTTGCATTGTGCTACTGATTTTGCTGGCCCCTTTAGAATTACATTAAAGCGCCGTAGGGGAATTATTAACCAAAAGGCTTATTAATGCTTATTATTTGTTTAGTGACAAAAGCTTTACATTTGGCACTTGCGTTGTCTACCAATATGTTTTCAGCTGCTTTGAAGCGTTCTCTCTCCCGGCGTGGTGCCTGTTCCATTATTTATAGTAATAGAGGAACTAACTATATTGGTGCTAAAAATGAATTGGATAGACTTTATAAATTGTTACAATCTGAATATATATCTACTATTAGCAGCAAATTAGCTTCTCACAAAATTTTTTTGATTTTTCAGCCCTCCTTAAGCCCTCATTTTTCGGGAGTATGGGAGTCACAGATTAAGTCTGTCAAGACACACTTATACAAGGCAATTGCTGACAAAATTCTAAGCTACGAAGAATTAAATACTGTTCTTATTCAAATTGAAGCGTTACTTAATTCTCGTCCCTTGTCTTGACTGAGTAGGGACCCTTCCGATTTAGTGCCTTTGACTCAGGCACATTTTCTCACCATCACTCCTTTAACCTCGTTACCTGCGTCAAACTCTGTAGAATCTTTATCTAATCTTTTAGACAGAAAACGATTGCTCAATCATTTGATGCAGTCTTTTTGGAAACGTTGGAGGTTGGAATATCTAATGCAATTACAAAAGCGTCAAAAATGAAATCTGACAAGTCCATCGGTTACTGTGGGGTAACTTGTTTTAATTAAACAAGATAATGTTTTACCTTTACATTGGCCCCTTGGCATGATTGAAGAAGTGTTTCCTGGATCCGATGGAATTGTTCGAGTGGTAAATGTGCGTACAAAGAATGGTATTTATAAACGTCCAGTTGTACGTTTATATCCCTTACCTACCCAGTGAGAATTAGTTAATTAATAATTAAATTTCTTCGTTTTCTTTTGTTATATATATATATATATATATATATATATATATATATATATAGTTATGCTGTAATAAGGGGTTGTTTAAGGGTGTATTTTATAGCAAAGGTCGTGCAAGAATTAGAAATCATAATAGGAAGCAGAGAACTGCATTTATTTAAGAGAAAATTTAGTAATTGGAATAGTTTGTAAATAGTAAGCAGTCAACACCCTGTATATAGAGTATAAGTAGTTTTAAGCGACGCATATAGACACGTCTTGGGACAAGAAGGCGCATAGTTAGCATAGAAATAAGTAATACATACATTAAGTAGATAACAAATATTTAACACCATGTAGATAGAGTTTTAGTTAATTTAGGTAATGCAAATAACGATATTTTTCAGTGGAAGCACGCGTATTTATAAGTAAGGATAGTTCATATAATTAAACACGCATTCAAAAGAATTCAAATCAGTTATGATAATACGGAGATAAGAAATAAAGCTTAAAGAAGCGTAGTGCAAGTGCGTACAAACAATTAACAATTTTGATAAGTAAAGGTGATTAAAAATTGCGTAAATAAACAAGTCTATATGAAAATTGAAAGTCGAATTGCATCAGTTATTTGTGTATAATATGGAAAAGCGATAATATTTCTTAAAACACCGCATGTCCGATAACGAAGCAGCTGCAAGCAAATAACAATTATTTGAGAGGACGAGAATGTTACATCATAAACTACTTTAAATGCAAAGACTTGATTGGTTAGAATTAGCGACAGGTTTGTAGGCTATGCCCACAGACGAAGTGGGATATCAAGCATATATTAACAGCGACATGATAACGAAGTCAGTTCTTAACTCAACAAAGACAAAGGTGCATCACTCTGAATGTGAGAGTAACGCGTAATAATATTTAAAGGTAAAAATTGTTCAAGTGATAGATGATAGTGCGACGAAGATGAAAATTACTATTGCCGATTAAACGTAAGTAGATTTTGGGAAATTTATGTAAACTAAAACATAATAATAATAGAGCTCTGAGTCTGGGGAAAAAATGATCTAAGTTGGAGGCGGATGAAAAAGTCTGAGTCATGGCAGAATAAATTCTAAGTTGGAGGCGGTTGAAAAGGTTCTGAGGCTGGTGAGAAAAGGTAATATAATAATGCAAATGATAGTCTGAGGCCGGTGAGCATAAAATCCAAGTCTAAGTTTGGGGTACATAAGTCTAAGTTGAATAATAATAATCCAGAGAGTGATGACAACAATTTAAATTAATAATTCAAGCGTGTGGATAGATAAACTTTTAAATGGGTATATAATAATTGTTTACGCCTTGCCTAATATAAAATAAAAGCATGCTCCTCTTATCTCTCGACTACGATTTGTTATTCGCGCATCGCAAGGTGAGCGCTGGTTACAACAATAAGATAGTCGACACAGCTCTCTCTTAGAACACAGTCCATTGTTAAAATAACAAACTCGCGCCGGTTTGTCGGCATTATCAGTTAATTAATTAAATAACAACGTGGGTACCTCTATTCCTTCCTTCAGAACCCTCTCCTACCTAACCAATTATGTATTTAGTGGTGAGTGTAAAGTGATAATTGAACACGGGGTAAGTTTTTTATGCAACCATACTTTATAAACATTTTATTACGCATATTTTGTTATTGTGAACCAGCCGCTACGCTTAGGCGTTAACATACCTTATTTTTTTGGCACCTTCGACCCGTATGCGTGATATAATTATAGTCGTGGTTTGGAGGAGCTTGCTTTATGTTAAATTATTACAAAGTTGCTCTTAATAGTATTTGAAATAAATTCACTCTTATCGAATTGTATGTTAACCTCGTAATTGAGTTTGACCTGCATGTTGATAATCGGTTATCAGCACAGGTGTGTTTGTTTATATTTGCATTCAATTTTAATTATAAAATACACTTTAATTCAATTACATATTTGTGTAGTTTATGCTATTCTGAAAATGTCTTTCGACAGCATTTCTTTGCAAGCTCAGCAAGAAGCCTTATTTGGTCGCTTGCAAGGCATATGGGATTATGCTGTTTCCGCAAATGTAAGTAAATTAAACTTATTAGAAGCAAAAATGCAAAGGCTTCCGATTATTGAAAATGCTCTCGAAAAACTACAGGTAGCAATAATTGAATTCAACGCTACTAAAACTGACCCGAAACTACATATAAAATTGAATCTAGCAGCTTTCGACGACTTATTTGACGTAGTTCGTGCAAAATATTTAGAATTGAAAGAAAATTCTACAAAATCGGTTTCTGCGGATGCTCTGGCATTTAAGGGCCCATCCGTTGAATGTTTAAAACCCCTAGAAATTCCTGTTTTTGATGGTTCCGTTGATAAGTGGAATAATTTCATTACTACTTACCGCAGTGTTGTACACGAAAACAAATCTATTCCAGTCTCATTAAAATATTTATATTTTAGATCTTATCTCGCTAAGGAAGCATTAAGTGTCGTCTCTGATCTAGCGTTAGATCCCAATTTGTATGAGCAAGCATTTAAAAAACTGGTAGATCGGTACGATTCTCCACGCAGAATTGTTAATTTTTATTTGAATAAAATTCTTGAATTTAAATCTACTGGTTCCTTATCAAATTTCATAAATACACATTTCAACGCAGTAAGCACTTTGAAATCTGCCCCCGACGTTGAAGATTTATCGGACTTTATTCTATTTTCTCTATGTTATCGTAATTTGGATCCTAAATTACAACATGCATTTGATGCACGCACGGATTCTAATGTGCCGACTTGTGCTAAGTTGTTCGAATTTTTAACCGCGCAGAATAAAACCTCAGAAATGCACGAAGATGTTCAGGCTTTAAAACCCGTTAACGTAAATATGCCACCGCGCTCCAAATATAATCTAAATAAGTCTTTTTTTGTAAAAGAATCCACTAACGATGCGCAAGTAAAATGCGATCGTAATTCGTGTCCCTATTGTAATGAAGGGCATACAATTTACGCGTGCAAAAACTTTCAAAACTTAAATGTTTCCGATAGATACACCGCGGTAAAAAGAATGTTGCGTTGTTTCAAATGTTTAGGCAATCATATTAAGGGCTGCAACTCTAAGGGAAGATGCAGGTTATGTAGCTCGAGATATCATCACACCTTTTTGCATAATGCATCTCCTGTCTCGACTTCGGGATCGATAACACCTGTGACCCCTTCCACATCCGATATGAAAGAAACAGTTTCTACATGCAATGTCTCTAACAATCCTAAAAATTATACAGTGCTTTTAGGAACGATCCAAGCTAAGATTCGGGACATCAATGGCGATTTTCAACCTGTAAGGTGCGTGCTTGATTCAGGGTCCCAAATCAATGCGATCACTTCTGCTTGCGTGCAACGTTTGGGTCTTAAATATGTTCGCAATAACAGTAAGGTGTGTGGACTAGCCAATGCCGCTGTTAATTCTAAAGGGCTAGTCGATTGTTTTCTACTTTCCAATTATGCAGATCAACGAATAAATTTTTGTGCCTCTATTCTTCCAAAACTTACAGGTAATATTCCTGGTTGTTCTTTACCACGTGGAATTTATGAACGATTTAAACATTTACCTTTGGCTGACCCTAATTTCCATGTATCGGCTCTGGTAGAAATATTATTAGGAGCGGACATATGTTGTAGAATATTATTTTCGGATAACGCAAATAACCGTCTTGGTAAACCTCTAGCGATTGACACTATTTTTGGATACGTGTTAATGGGACAGGTGCCTTCTCCGCAAGGACCGTCAAACGCTACTTCGCTTTGTATAATGTCGCAACCTCTTGAAAGCGAAGTAAAAAATTTTTGGGCGCTCGAAGAAGTCTCTCAACCTCCTGCTGTGAATATTGACGACAATTATTGTGAAGCACATTTTGTTAGTACCCACTCTCGCGATGAAACTGGTCGTTATATTGTAGCCCTACCCTTCAAGGATAATGCCGAACCTCTAGGGCGCAATCGTGAAATTGCTTATAACAGTTATCTAAATTTAGAACGGCGACTTCGGAATTCAACCGAAAATCAAAAGGTTTATAATTCATTTCTCAAGGAATATCTATCTCTAAATCACATGAATGTTGCTCTGCAACCCTCCGATTATATTTTACCACACCACGGCATTCATAAAACCACAAGCAGTACTACCAAACTACGAGTGGTGTTTAACGGATCTGCTAATGATTCGACCGGTAAGTCCCTCAATCAACGTCTTTACGCTGGTCCGAAACTGCAATCAGGTTTGCCCGAAATAATATTTTTATTTCGTTCCCACAAAATAGCGCTTTGTGCTGACATACGAATGATGTACCGCCAAATTTTAGTACGTGCGCAAGATAGAATATACCAACATATATTCTGGCGACCCTCCCTCGACAGCGGAGTTCAAGAGTACGAATTGAACACGCTTACTTATGGTCTTTCACCATCCTCTTTTATTGCGCAACGCGTGTTAAAACAATTGGTGATCGACGAAGGACAACAATTTCCTCTAGCATCTGTGGCCTTGCTGAATCACACGTATATGGACGATGTGATTTCAGGAGCTAAGTCCGTTGCGGCAGCTCAGCAGCTGCAATCTGAATTAATAAAATTGCTGTCTCTTGGCCAATTTCAGTTAAGAAAGTGGTCCAGCAATGACAACTCTCTTTTAAATCAATTCCAGGAATCTGAATTAGAACCCTCCGTAGCATTTTCTGATGAAATCTCTGGTATCAAAATATTAGGACTAGTTTGGAACCCGAATTCTGATAATTTCACTTACTATGTTGTTCCTTTCGAAGGGGATATTTCAAAACGTTCCGTTCTTTCATATATGGCTAAAATTTTTGACCCTCTCGGCTGGTTGACTCCGGTGGTGTTCTTAATAAAACATTTTTTACAACAATTATGGGTACAACGTTTAGGTTGGGACGACACGCCGGACACCGACTGGTGTTTGAAGTGGGAGAAAATTTGTTCCCGCCTTACTGAATTATCAAATTTGAAAATTCCTCGCTGTTTGTTTTTAGACTCGGGACAATACCGACTTTTAGGGTTTTGCGATGTCAGTGAGAAGGGTTATGCTGCATGTGTTTTTCTACATGGCACGACTTCAGATAAAACGAATTGCCATCTCCTACAAGCTAAAAGTAAAATTTCACCCTTAAAATTTCTTTCAATGCCCCATATGGAATTATTAGGTGCTGTTTTGTTATCTCGTCTAGTATATTCTATAATCTCTAATAAATTTCCTTATCCCTTAGAGGAAATAAGATTATTCACCGATTCTCAAGTGGTACTAGCGTGGATTAACACTCCTTCTTATTTATTAAAAACATTTGTTGGAAATTATTTTAGAATACACTGCCATTCAACAGTGGTACCATATTTCTGGTGAAAACAACCCCGCCGATATGGCTTCTCGTGGTCTTATTGCGCACCAGTTGATTGACAACGATATCTGGTGGCATGGCCCATCTAACTGTAGCGATCTAATTACGGCTTCCAGGAATTTGGAATCTCCCCCTTCTCTAGAAATTCTTCCAGAAATAAAATCTCCCCCTAATATATTAGTTACTTATACACAAAAAAGTTGCACTCAATTTTTGGATAAATTTTCTTCTCTCACCTTGCTTCAGCGTACTGTTGCATATGTAAACCGTTTTATTTACAATTGCAAGAACTCTGATAAAAAATTATCAGGCTCTCTTTGTTCTGATGAATTGCATATCTCATTGATAACTATCATAAGAGTTACGCAACAGCAGTTCTACGCCGAAGAAATAAATCAACTAAATTTAAACAAGAATTGTTCTAAACAACTCCAAAAATTGTCCCCCTTTATTGATTCGCTAGGTCTTGTTAGGGTGGGCGGACGTTTGCGTCACTCCCTGTTGTCTTATGATAACAGACATCCCTTTCTATTACCGAAACAAGCCACTTTATCGCGATTATTGTGTGATAATTATCACCTTTTATCTATGCATTCAGGTGCATTCATGACGCAATCACTTATTCAGCGAAAATTCTGGATTATTGGAATACGTTCCTTAGTTCGTCAGAGGATCCATAAATGCGTTGTTTGTTCGCGCTTCCGTGCGACAACTGCTCAACCGTTCATGGCCGATTTACCCCCTTTCCGTGTTCAACTGTCCAGAACATTTACTCATGTGGGAGTAGATTTCGCCGGCCCATTTATGATCAAGTCTTCTAATCGTCGTAATGCCCCGGTGTCTAAAACTTATTTATGCATATTTATTTGTATGTGCACCAGAGCGGTGCACCTCGAAGTAGTGTCAGAATTATCTACCGAAGCATTTTTAGCTTGTCGGACAAGGTTTACAGCTCGTAGAGGAATTCCTGATGTTGTTTACTCAGATCAGGGTAGAAACTTTCTTGGTGCCTCGCGGTCCCTTAAGGAAGCTATCATATTCCTTAAATCCAACAACGATAAAATTTTCGCCGCTTTAGCCTCCCGCCATATCAAGTGGCAATTTAATCCTCCATACGCCCCAAATTTTGGCGGAATTAGGAGTCTGGAGTGAAATCGGCAAAAACCTTATTAGTTCGTACTTTAGGTACACGCCCTCAAACTTTTGAGGAACTATGTACAATTTTTTCTAGGATTGAAGCAATACTCAATAGTCGCCCTCTTTGCCAGTCTTCCGATCCTAATGACGGTACAGATTATCTGTCGCCCGGTCATTTTTTAATAGGCGGTCCCCCTTTATCTCTACCTGAAATTACTATTCCGGAGGAAATAACTTTGCGTTCCCGTTGGCAGCGATTGTGTCAGGTTACTCAATCCATTTGGCGTCGGTGGTCCAACGAGTATCTCCACCAACTCACCCAACGTAACAAATGGCATTGCCCCACCATGTTGCCCAAGGTAAATGATGTGGTCATAATTAAAAATTTAAATACTGCCCCCTTGTGTTGGCGTCTTGGCCGCGTTGAAAAGTTGTTTTTTGGTCGTGACGGTATACCACGAGTAGCTTCTGTAAAAACCGCTGCAGGTTTAGTTACACGTCCAATAAGTAAGCTTATTATCCTCCCTTTGAATGAATAAATTTTATTTTTGTTATTTTCTCTCTTATTTATGTTCCGTTTAATTTTAAAATTTTTAAGGTTGTATTAAAGTTTTGTTTTAATTTGCCTAGCAACCTTAACATTTCTAGGGTGTATTTTTGAATGATGTATTTTATTTTGGTATAAAACTTATTCAGTTTTAGATGGGCGGTTATGTTTACGCCTTGCCTAATATAAAATAAAAGCATGCTCCTCTTATCTCTCGACTACGATTTTTTATTCGCGCATCGCAAGGTGAGCGCTGGTTACAACAATAAGATAGTCGACACAGCTCTCTCTTAGAACACAGTCCATTGTTCAAATAACAAACTCGCGCCGGTTTGTCGGCATTATCAGTTAATTAATTAAATAACAACGTGGGTACCTCTATTCCTTCCTTCAGAACCCTCTCCTACCTAACCAATTATGTATTTAGTGGTGAGTGTAAAGTGATAATTGAACACGGGGTAAGTTTTTTATGCAACCATACTTTATAAACATTTTATTACGCATATTTTGTTATTGTGAACCAGCCGCTACGCTTAGGCGTTAACAATAATTCTGAATTGGTGGAGAATAATTTTGATCTAAATGGATGGTATAATGCATGGAAAATGCTAGTTGATAATGGATGCGTCGATAAGTTTGATTGCGAGAAGGAAATAACGAAGAATACAGACCAGGTTAGATTTTTAGTTTTAAGACGCTTTTTTCTATTTGAATTTAAATATTGAATATTGAATTTGCTTAATTAATATAAATTATTGTGACGGAGTCAACAACGAACTTGAATACGTAGAAAGTGCGTTATAAGATAAAGGGGTTTTGAACGTTCCAGGCTTTTTTTTTAAAACAATAGGTTTTTTGGTGACTTTAGATTGATTAAAAAGGATATGATTTTTGAGATAAATAAGATTTACAACATTAATTGATTGAAAAGTGTATTTTAAATAATTTACAAAACCTGTACATAATATTTGTTTTCATTATATGAAATTGAATTAATTTCATTTCATAATTCAAGATAAAAGCTGGTCGATGCCAAATGATAAAATTTATGGGAGTGTAATTTGATAATTTAAAAAGAGAGGCGGAGTTATAAGCTGAATACGCTATTGATATCGAGGAAGGCGTTATCACATAAAAGTTTTGTTATTGGTCGACACAAGGTCGGTCTACGATAAAATCCTGTTAGTTCCGCTTAAATCATAGCAATATTTATTTGACGGCATAACGTCGGGGCAAGATAATTCCTGTAGTTCATAGCATATTTATATGACAGCCCAACGTCGGGGCCCGATAAATCCAGTTCCGATATATAAGATGAAATAATAACTTCGACTTTTATGCAAAGCCCAAATGATCATTTCATAAAAGTCGAAGTTATTATTTCATCTATTCACTGTAATACGATAATATTTATCAACTGACCTTGTGTAATTAACTATCTAAAATATTTATATATATATATATATATATATATATATATATATATATTCTTTTGTTTTTTCTGTAAATTTCATGAGCTGAAAATATTTTTTCAGGGAGGGGGATGTGTTTGCACCTTGCATTATTTTAATTTGATAAAACACCTGGCTGATAAAAAGAAAGGAGTTCAGTTGAGCTTGATATGTATATGGAAAAGGAGCTTTTAGTGTAGTTGTGAGATTAAGTTTGTGAAAAATTATTTGTTTAAGATATTGTCCTGGGGTAAGTAAATTTGTTTAGTCACAGTCCACTATAAATTATTATTTTGTTTTATCAGCGCGAACAGTGGTCACGATTACTAGATTCTAGTTTATAATTCTTAATAGTTTTTGGAGATTTATTAGTTCGACAAGCAAATGAATTACATGCTACATCGTTGGTTCTATCATGTCTATCTTATACAGGTTGCTATTACTTTTGTTCCTTTAAAAAAATTTTTTGAGATAAAATTTTTATAAACTTCTGTATGATGTATATTCACGAAAAATGATATACAATCTTGAATTTTATTTTGAGGGTAAAGAAAACGTTCTATGTTTTTAATACAGTTCACTATATTGTATTGAGCACGTGTGAACAATACGCTAAGGTGTATTATCTAGCACGTGGAATATAATATTATGTTGACTTACGTGAATTATTTAATAGTTGTTTAGACTGCTGAACTTATTAGGTCTTATAAGCACCACCCATTTTAGCGCTGACTCAGTATAATATTCGGAAGCACTTTAGTATTATTTCGATTCAATTATCACCAATAAATTCGCCGTTTTAAAAGTTTAGATTAAATAAAAAAATATTTTGCATATTGTAACAGATCCTCAATACACTAAACTAAAACGAAACACAAATCCTCATGACATAATAATTATCTGCCAATCACAGAAATGTTTTAATTTTAAGTTCAAACGTGTAACTCTAAAAGAGGAGCTTCTTGTACTTGTAATTCAACTCAGAGTAAAATGCGTCATTAATTGTGACTTTTGGAAGAAGAAAAATTTTTAATTAGTTGAGTATTATCTAACGGTAGAACAGGTTGGTCGTAGGTGTATTCACGACAGAAATCATGTCTGCGACATAAGAATTTTGAAATAGGAATATAGCGCTGCATTTGCTGTGCCTGTAATAATTAAGAACCTACCTGACAGAAGCAATACAAACCTTCATGAAAAGTGAACATAATTACAAGCTCCTTCGAAAATACTACATTGGTCGGAAGTAGTTTTTTATCCGGAAATTTAGATTTCACGCCAAGTAAGGTAGGGACCTCTAACATAAATCACAATAGTTAGACGGGAGATCTACAATAGTTTTAAAGGAAACACAAAACATCATTTATTCGATGTTTATTTTAATAGAATTTTTCTGTATTTCTCATGTTTTAAAAGAAATTATTTATTTCAGTGTTAAACCGTAAGTTACTTTGAATCTGTCTTTTTAGAACAAAATCATTTTTAGAGGTTTGTCACGTTATTCTACTAACAAACAATATTTCAGTAATGTATGATGTGGTTTCTCCACAGAGAGTTTGAAGCTCTATACAATTTGCAGTTAACAAGATCTTGCTTCTTTATCAATCTAAATTACTCGCAACAATTGTTATTTTAATTTTGAATAATAAAGAACAAAGATACTGCTAGTAACAATGCGAGGATCATAATGGTGATCTAATGCGAATCTCAAGCTTGTTCGGTTGAAATGTATCTTGCTTGAACTTCGCTCAATGGATAGAAAATTTAATGGAATAAGATTGAATTTGCTAAAATTCAAAGTGGGATTGATTCTTTGCAAATTCACTGACAGTATGAAACAATATATGCAAGCAAAGGATTTAAATTGATGATTCAATCTAATATTAATCAAATAGAACAAATGCTTCTCAAAGTTAATCATGCTGTAGAGCCACGAATTGCGTGCTTTGATGAAAATTTCCAATGACAACTACAAAGCTTTGTATTGATATATAATGAAATTGAAGGTTTTAAATTATAGTCAAAGATTGAAAATAAACCAATTAAAAGATTTATTAGGAGCCCATGAGGGAAGCAGTAACTGAATATTATAAATCTAAATACAAATATCTTGGAAATATTTCATGAGCATAGTAAGGTCAATCTCAAATGCTTTAAGATAGTTGTAAATCAGTTGTTAAACATGCCCACAGTTATTCTTGCAATTTAAACGTTATACGCACCACAATGAAGAGACATGAAGCAAATTAGTTCAGTATTGTAGACCTATAAGTTGCGACATTTGAGGAATTTGAAGCTGTTTCTCAGGCATTATTGGGGCTTTAGTGAACGGATTACGGTTAGGCGAATCTGCTTTCAGTCTAATCCTGAATTATGTAGGTATTGCTTGTGAACGGTATGCGATAAATAAAATTAGTATCTAGAGCCATATAGAAACTAAAAAACAAATGCTGAAATGACTCGATCATGGTTGATACATTTTGAATCGGAAATTCGCAGTGTAGCAACTAAACAAATTAATGCGGACATCAATTTCATCGAGTACTTTTAAACGTTCGCTCGACCAATTTATTGCAAACCTACAACCTGAATAGAATCCGACTTCAAAAAACAGTAAGGAAATGGTTACGAGTCAAACAAACCGCAATGTTGATAGTAAGTAATAACAGTTCTTTATATTCTTTGATGTTTACACTGAACGACTATCCGTTATAATTAGTGACTTACAGTAAAATCCTAAGTATCCCAGTAAAAACCCTTTTAATTATTATATTTTTCTTAATTATTATTTATTTGAACTTTAACTAGCAATGAACTAAACAACAAATATCTTGAATTTAAATCACTGCCTGATATATATTTACTTTTCTACAAATTCCAAAGTGTATATGATAAATCTGTTTTATTCTGTAAATACCTTAATCCCTTAAAAATTTTATTAATTGTGACTAGAATTTCAATCTCTGCTAAACTCTGTAACGTTAACTCGCACTAACAATACGTACACACATTTTTATACAAGACTACAGACTAATATCGACTTGTTCTTTTGTTGGCGATATCATTGTCTCTTTATTTTTGCTTTTGGCTTCCTGCAAATAAATTTTTATATGCTGATGAACCGTTCCCAATGGAACTGCACATTGTCGAAGTTCTAGATTACTAGAACAGGTGGAATGGCTTGCATGTTCCAATGAGATAAAGAGCTAAACTATAAGTTCAACCAAAGTAGTTGGGTCGTTAATGAGGAACCAGACTAAGACAGGTCCCCGAAAGAGGGCAGCGGCTTTTTCGGTACTTAGATTGAAAGAGACCATAGGGGTCGGTATGGCAGTTTAAGACACTACCGCGATGTGGAAGGCAACGAGAAACCACCGCGTTGCCTCTCAAGTACAAAGCGTATTTAAATTGTAATAAACATGATGGCATTCTCTGGGGTAAAAGATTCCGAAGTTTAAATAGTCCCTACTTCGGATCTCTGGGAAAGGACTACCTTAGAGCATGTGATCGGAAGTTCAGAATAAGAGTCGAAAACATTTTGCCGGTCGGAGCGTGGAATGTTAAAAGTAGGTAAGCTAGAGAACCTGAAAATTGAAATGAATAGGTTAGCACTAGACATAATAGGAATTAGCGAAGTTCGGTGGCTAAAGGCAGGGGATTACTGGAATGGAGACTACAGAGTAATTCCTACAGGAACAGAGGAAGGAAATTCGGGTGAAAGGAAAGTTATGCAAAAAAACATAGGACACCGTGTAGAAAACTATTTACAAAAGAACGCAAGAGTACTCATGGTTAGATTAGAATCTAAACCGGTAAACACAGTAATAATACAAGTATACATGTCCACCTCTAGTTACAGTGACGAAGAGGTTGAAGCAACCTACAAAGATATCGAAGAAATACTAAGATACGTAAAAGAACATGGAAATTTAATAACTACGGGGGATTTTAATGCAGTACTAGGTGGGGGAGGGAAGGAGCTGTAGTAGATTTATTTGATTTAGGCACGAGAAACGACAAGGAAAATAGGCTGATAGAATTTTGCGCCAAGAACAACTTAATCATCACAAACACATTATTTCAACATGATGCTAGAAGATTACATTCCTGTTAGACAACGGTATAGGAATCAAGTAAAAGACTGTAGAAGCCACCCAGAAATAGATATAGACACTAACCACAACATCGTAGTTATGAGGGCCGCACTTCAATTTGAAAAAAAGAAACGGAAAACGGCACTTTGACTTTCAGAAACTAAAAGATAAAGATATGAACGAAAGATTTGAGAAAAAGTCAAATAAATTGCTGAAAGATATCATGAAAATTTCGTATTCTGAGGAAGTAGAAACAGAATCCAGCTTAGACGTGGCGGCCAGAGGTATTCTGGGGTATACACAAAGAGAAGATAAGGAACCATGGATAACAAAAGATATCCTGAATTTAATTGAAGAAATACGAAAATTCAAAAATAGATCAGACGAAACGGGAAAACCGAGATACAAAGCCATAATATGGTATATTATTCGTAAATGCAAGAAAGCTAAAGAACAATGGATTGATGAAAAGAACAAAGAGGTACAAACTAAGATGGAAATAAAAAAGACAGACGAAGCATACAAACTGATTAGAATGAATTTTAAGGATATAAAACCGTATAGCAAAAATATAAGGTACACGAGAGGAAACATCATTATAGAAAATATAGGAAAAGTGGTTAGATGGCAGGAATACATAGGGAATTTATATGCAGGAAAGGAACTAACAGCATTAGAACAGTAATCAGACATTGAAAATAATGACTTGGGATATCCTATACTTTGAGATGAGTTTGAATTAGCATTAAAGGTCTGAAAAGTGGTAAGACGCCGGACACAGATAAGGTGCAAGCAGAAACTCTAAAAGCCGCTGGACAAGCAGTCTCTTCCAACTTGTAAGCTGTATGAGATAGGCGAGATACCCAAAGTAACTATACCAAAAGAAAAAGTCGTTGATAGATGTGAAAATTTTCGATCAATAAGTTTAACAGCTCACGTGTCAAAAATATTAACTATAATTGTACAAAGACGGATGAAAAAGCGGGCTGAAGAAATACTAGCACAAGATCAATTTGGGTTTAGGCGAAACAGGGGAACACGGTGGGCTATTTTAGCTGTGAGAGTGATAATGGAGAAAACAATAGAAAAAGGGGAAAACGTGTATATAGGGTTTGTAGATCTGGAAAAAGCATTCGAAAATGTAAAATGGAAAAAAAATGTTCGAAATACTCAAAAAGATTGGAATGAGTTATAGAGATAGACGAATAGTACATAGCTTATACAAAGAGCAAATAGCGGTAATAGAATTAGAGCAGGAACGTAAAAAAGTAAATGTTTGGAAAGGGGTGAGACAGGGATGTGCCCTATCCAATTAAACTTTTAACTTGTACATTGAAGAGGTAATGAATACTGTCAAATGCAGAAAGATATTTGGAATTACTATGCAGGGACAAAAGATTGGTATGCTTAGACTTGCAGATGATATAGCAGTATTAGCATCTAGCAAGCAAGAGTAATGAAATGGAAACAGTTTTAACAGGGAGACACGGTATGAAAATTAACAAAAATTAAACTAAGGTACTAGTATGCAAAGTAGGGGAGAATAAACAAAAAACAAGAATACGAATAGATAACGAGAACTTACTAGAGTTTAAGAATTTCTGCTACCTAGGAAGGCAAATAACGCAAAATGGGAAAAGCGCAAAAAATAAAAAGATTAGCACAAGGTCGTGCTACATTTAACAAGAAAAAACAACTACTGTGCTCAAAGACAACAAACATAGAAACAAGGAAAAGATTGCTTAAATCATATGTGTGGAGCACAGCACCCTACGGCTGTGAAGCTTGGACAGTTGGAGAAGCGGACAAGAAAAAGGTAGAAGCTTTTGAAATGTGGTACTACAGACGTATGATGAGGATATCATAGTCAGACAAACTTAAGAACAGAAGGGTACTAGAAATGGTAGGGGAAGAATCAAATATGTGGAAGACGGTAAAAAATAGGAGATATATGATGATAGGCCACATACTACGGCATAAAGAAATAGTGCGGAACATATAAAAAGCAGATATAGGAAAAAAGAAAAGTAATCGTAGACCTAGGTTAGACTATTGCGCACAGATGGTGAAAGATGTAGGCTGTAGGAATTTCAGGAAAATGTGTTGACTAGCTCAGAATAGAGATCATTGGAAGTACGCGTCCAACTAGTCCGAAGATGGAAAAACCAATGACGAAAAAATAACTGTCTGAAAAATGGTGAGGCGCATAGTACAGATAAGGTGCAAGCAAAAACTCTAAAAGCCGCTGGACAAGCAGTAACAGAACGTCTCTTCCGACTTGTAAGCTATATGTATGAGACAAGCGAGATACCCAAAGATTTCAAACGTAACATCATAGTAACTATACCAAAAAAAAAAAAAGCGCGGATAGATGTTTTCGAACAATAAGCTTGACAGCACACGTTTCAAAAATACTAACTAGAATTGCACAAAGACGAATGGAAAAAGGAGCTGAAGAAATACTGGGGGAAGGTCAATTTGGGTTTAGGCGAAACAGGGGAACACGGGAGGCTATTTTAGCTCTGAGGGTGACAATGGAGAAAATAATAGAGAGGGGAAAAGCGTATATATAAAGTTTGTAGATCTGGAAAAAGCATTTGACAATGTAAAATAGAGAAAAATGTTCGAAATACTCAAAAAAATTAGAATGAGTTAAGGGACAGACGAATAGTACATAGTTTATACAAAGAACAAACAGCAGTAATAGAATTAGAGCAAAAAGTAGAGAATTAAATATTAGGAAAGGGGTGCGACAGGGATGTGCCTTATCCCCATTAATTTTTAGCTTGTACATAGAAGAGGCAATGAATACTGTCAAATACAGGAGGGCATTTGAAATTAATATGCAGGGATAAAAGATTGATATGCTTAGATTTGCAGATGATATAGCGGTATTAGCATCTAGCAAGGAAGAGTTAGAAGCTGTTCTTAATGAAATGGTAACAGTTCTAACGGAGGGATATGGTATGAAAATTAACAAAAATAAAACTAAAATTCTAATATGCTAAAGAAGAGATAATAAATCAAAAACAAGAATACAAATAGGTAACGAGAACTTACAAGAGGTGAAGGATTTCTACCCAGGAAGTCAAATAACGCAAAATGGTAAAAGCACAAAAGATATAAAACAAAGATTAGCACATTTAACAAGAAAAGGCAACTACTGTGTTCAAAGACCACAAACATAGAAACAAGGAAAAGATTGCTTAAAACATATGTGTGGAGCACAGCACTGTATGGCTGTGAAACCTGGACAGTAGGAGAAGCAGACAAGAAAAAGGTAGAATTTGAAATGTGGTGCTACAGATGTATGATGAAGATACCATAAACAGACAAGGTTAAGAACAAAGAGGTACTAGAAATGGTAGGGAAAGAAAGAACTATGTGGAAAACAGTAAGAAATAGGAGAGATAGAATGATAGGCCACATACTAAGACATGAGGGAATAGTGCGGATTATATTAGAAGCTGAGATAGGAAAAAAGAGAAGTAGAGGTATACCTAGGTTAGATTACTGTACACAGATAGTGAAAGATGTAGGTTGTGAAAATTTCAGAAAAATGTGTAGGCTAGCTCAAAATAGAAATCAATGGAGGTACGCTTCCAACCAGCCGCAAGATGGAAAAACTAATGACAAAAATAATAACTGTACTCAAACATGGTGATTATTATAAACAACTACAGATATTGGTTTTGCAATACTCTCAACTAATGTTAATTGTGCGAAGGATTTATTTGAAAACTATTAATACGGCAAATGTCTAAGTGTGGGGGGAACCTTGGCAGCCACAGGCTGGTTAACCCCCTTTACATAGCACTGAATCTCGGTGAAATAGGGCATATAATTAGAAAACAATAGAAGGGAATCGAGCTGTATATCGGCTGTGGTCCGCTTGAAAAATGTTAGGCGAGCATTTTTCACAAAAATACACCCTCGTTCGGATGAGAGGTAAAATGGAGGTCCCGTGTGTGAGTGTTGTCACGCATGTTAAAGATCCCTATAGTCAAAACCATTTAAACTGACCGATGACTCACCGCGGTACATTATTAGAAACGATAATGAAAATTGCATGTCTTTGTCAGTATATGTAACTATTTGCCCTAAAACAGGATGGATAGAAAAAAAATACGTCTTTTAAGGATTGGTATGGCAGCATCAAAACGTATGTCTGTTATAACTAATATTTATGTATTATTATAACCTATAAATAATTTTAGTTTCCTGTCACTTTTTGTTGTCTTTTCACGTAGTTCTTGCTTTTTTGTTGTATTTATGTTTTTACATTTAGCTCAAATCGCAAATATAAAAGTTTTTTCAAAAGTAAAAGGATTTCTTACACATTATAAAAGGTAAATACAGCCATCCTATAACAACACAAAATACTATCACCTCTTTGCTTTTTAGTTGTTCAAAATGCTTCGAAACAAACCCCAAACACACCAGGTGATTTTGAACGTCATGGATTATTTTGAAAGAGAGCGTGATAATGAATGTGTTTTAGTTTCGTTTGGAAGTGTTATGCAGGTACAAAAATAAATACACTTAATCCTTCAAATCAATTAATTATTTCTTCAGCAAACCACTGAAGCATGTGGTTTAGCCTTAGTGTTTTAACAAGGATTAACAGAGGAGGCTCACAAGCTCTAATGGAAAATTTTCCAATTCATTCGACGTGCAGGAAACGCAACCAAACAAAAAGCAAATCTTGCGATGTTGAAGATTTTATAAAACATGCAGTTAAACGTAAAATTTATGAGATGCACTCGAAAAGTAATATGAAAATTAATTGTAATTAGTAACTAATTTTTATATTTGTAGGACTTCATGTAACTGCACAAGCACTCCAAAAGAAACTTGTTACTGCCGGCATATGTAATTTCAAATTAACTAGCTCAAGAAGACTTTTACCTACTATAGGTTTTTTTATAAAGTAGATGATGGAAGGCAAGGATTGTTCGAGAAACAACATATAGCTGCTGCACGAATAAAATTCTTAAAGGATTACCATTCCAATAAGGAAACACAACTTTATGAACCTGTTTTCTTGACGAGACTTGGCTTTTTAGTAGGGGATCTGCCAAAAGGAATTGGCATGATAATTCTCACAAAAGCATCAAGAAGAAGCCATTTGGAACAGGAAGACGGTTACTTGTTAATTTATTGCTGTCACTGTGCTTTGTATAGTTACCAAATGTTGTTTTAAATTTATTGTGATACATGCTGTAAATAAAAATGGTTTTATACATGATGCATCTCTTTTGTTTTCTTCAAAATCACAATATGCAGATTATCATGGTGATATGAACACAGAAATGTTCACAAAATGGTTCCAAGAAAGTTTATTACCAAATTTAAGCGGTCCAAGTTTAATCGTGCTAGATAATGCTTCATATCATTCGCAATTAGTCGAAAAGGTTCCTAACAATTTTTCAAATAAAGAGGAATTAATTAATTATTTGCTTCGACATAACATATTTGCTGACACTTCAATGTTAAAAAGAAAATTACTTGCCTTAGTAAAGGAAAATGTTCAACCAAAAATATTCATACTTGATGAACTTGCAACACAAAGTGGCCATAAAGTATTAAGGCTCCCTCCATACCATTGCCAATTTAATCCAATAGAATTAATTTGGGGTAATTGCAAAGGCTATTACGACAAAAATATTGGAAGATTTAATGAACAATTTAATGATGAGTACGTACAATTAATATAGCATTAAGCACTTGGAAGGATAGATGACAAATATTGGCAAAAATGCACTCACCATTCAGAAAAATGTATGATAGAATGGTGGCAAATTGGAAAAAAACTTATTATCAACTTAGAGGATTCAAGCAGCAATGACTCTTATGAAGATGATTCAATTTCAGAATAATTGATTAATATAAAATGAAGTGGTGTCCTAGATTTATACTTTCTTAATGTAGTAGAGCAATATTACAATAAAATAATACAATACCGTTTTGTTTATTTAATACTAAATTTGATTAAATATTTACAAATACACTTTTATATGTACAACCATGCTTGTTGACCATATAAAACAGGAATAAAATAAAATCCTGAAACTACAATTTCCTTGATAATTGTGTGAATAACAAGTCTAATTCCAACAGAAATTATTAGTCTTCAGATATTATCGAATCAATTAGAACACACGCATCTTTATACTTAATAACAATATAATATCTTGAAAATTCACTTTATGTTTTCAAAAACCAACAATATCGCGACACCATGCTAAATATCCAGTATCTGCAGTACATTTCTAAACTAAGATTTTATCTAAATTCCTGAAAATAGCTTGTCCATTTCCATATTACATATTATTAATATCTTCATTTAAACACAATTCATCTAAGTAAAATGTTGGTCTATTTCCCTTCCAAATTTCCAATTTACCTTAAATGTTTTGGTTTAATTTTTATAAAAGAAAAATGTATTTGATACTTATGTTAACGCCGTTGGCAACTGCATATCCAACAAACATTTCTTATAATTTGTAGAAATTAAAGGATCATTTATAAAAGCCCTGGGACATACATTCTCAGCTAGTATTTGTCACTATAAACTGCATGCGCCATTTTGTATAAACAACTGAACTAATCCAGTATGCTAGAAATACGTTCTGATTGCATTGATGCATATGCTTTAACAAGATCAGTCATCGGTCAGCTTAACTGGTTTTAACTATACCTTGCTTGGAACAGCAAGGGTTCGGCAAAATTCCAAATTTTCCAGGTAAAAAAAACTCGCTTCCTGGCCAATGTAGTACCTTCGGGTGGAGCATTGGAAAATCACATGTAATGTATATCGGCTGTTCGGATCCCGACACGGTCCGCTTGAAAAATGTTAGGCGAGCATTTTTCGCAAAAATACACCCTCGTTCGGATGAGAGGTAAAATGGAGGTCCCGTGTGTGAGTGTTGTCACGCACGTTAAAGATCCCTACCTTGCTTGGAACAGCAAGGGTTCGGCAAAATTCCAAATTTTCCAGGTAAAAAAAACTCGCTTCCTGGCCAATGTAGTACCTTCGGGTGGAGCATTGGAAAATCACATGTAATGTATATCGGCTGTTCGGATCCCGACACGGTCCGCTTGAAAAATGTTAGGCGAGCATTTTTCGCAAAAATACACCCTCGTTCGGATGAGAGGTAAAATGGAGGTCCCGTGTGTGAGTGTTGTCACGCACGTTAAAGATCCCTGCCTTGCTTGGAACAGCAAGGATTCGGCAAAATTCCAAATTTTCCAGGTAAAAAAAAAAACTTGCTTCCTGGCCAATGTAGTACCTTCGGGTGGAGCATTGGAAAATCACATGTAATGTATATCGGCTGTTGTAAGTATTGCAGCGAACGGTGTAGGCTAGCTCAGAAAATAAATAAGCTGAGGAACAAGTTCAACCAGTCTCAAAATGTAAAACCCAGTGACGAAAAAATAAGTGTTCTTAAATCTGATGATTATTATAAACAACTACAGGTGTTGGTTGTGAAATATTTTCAACTAATGTAGATTGTGCGAAAAAATAAGTTGGAAAAACTATTAATTCGACAAAAAGATTCAGGTATTGGGGGAACTGCTTACTCCCCTTCATATACTGTTCATTTACATTTCCAATGCTCCACCAGAAGGTACTACATTGGCCAGGAGGCGAGTTTTTTGTTGCCTGAAAATTTAGAATTTTGCTGAACCTTTGCCGTTACAGGCAAGGTAGGGATCTTTAACGTGCGTGACAACACTCACACACGGGACCTCCATTTAACCTCGCATCCGAACGAGGGCGTAATTTTTGTGAAAAATGCTCACCTGCCATTTTTCAAGCAGTCGGCCTTGTGGGGATTTGAACCCAGGACCTTGGGATCCGTAGTCTTACGCTTACTACATTGATCCACGCCGACGCCTCTCCCTTCATATACCAGTGAATATCAGGGAAATAGGGGTATATAACTGTAAAACAATAGAAGGTGACCGAACTGCATCAAACAAAAAAGAACAGCAGCTATGTTCAAAGACAACGAACACAGATACAAGAAGAAAACTGTTCAAAGCATAGTGTGGAGCACAGCACAGTACATCTATAAAATAAGGGCAATAGGAAAAGCAGACACAAAGAAATAGAAGCCTTCTGGAATGTTATGCTTTAGATGTATGAAGATGGGAGCATGGACAGACAAAGTTAATAACAAATAGATTGTAGAAATAGTAGAAGAATAAAGATATACGTGGAAAATGTAAAAATAGGAGAAATAGAAGAACAGGATACGTTCTAAGACATTTCTGGGGAATAGTACAGGATAAACTACAAGCAGAGATAGGAAAAGAGAGGTAGAGGTAGACCGAGATCAGACTTTAGCACACAGATAGTGATAGATGCAAACTGTGCAGATTGCACGTAAATGTGTAGTTGGTTCAGACTAGGAAACAATGAGGGTACGCGTCCAACCAGTTCTAAGACTGAGGACCTAATGATGATGATGACTCGTAGATATGTTCCTTTCCTGTACAGTATACCCAGTACGAACGTCTAAAGACCTAGGAGATTCCACAATTCGTTCTTAATAGGCGATTGTAAAAATATACGAGTTATGAATTTACTAAGTTAATGCATGTGTATAAAATGTTTTCGATAATGGAGATGTAGAATAGTAAAAGAATAGGTAAAGTGAAGAATTTAGTCTGAGTTTTCAAACAATACTCAAAAATCAATTTAGTACTTTACGATATTTTTTTTAAAGTAAAGAGGAATTTATGTAATTTAAAACTACTACAAAAATAATATATTCTATGCGTGAGGTGTACATTTTGCCTACAAAACATTTCGAAAAGATTATAGTCCTACTTAGAATACTTGAAATTATAGATTCTTTAACTTTGTTTAATATTAAAAACTGTCAGAGCAAACTGAGCATTGCAAAGGAATATTTTGAACAATAAGTGCTAATTTGAGAACAGACTGATTTAGAAATTATAGCAAACAATTTTTACAAAATTGTTAGCCGAAAATCACTTCCTAGATATTAGTAGAACTGTGATCACAAAGTGTGTTTGAACTTAAATAGCAGTTAACAAAGCAGACCGCCTACGCGAGTTACATATCCCCCAATTATGTATGTATTATAAAATAGAATCTAATAGGAAATTATTAGAAATTATAAAGAAGTTACTAAGTGAAGTGCAACAATGTAATACAAAGACAATTAATAAAGTTTATTAAAAGTTCATGAGAACGGATGCAATACTTTGTATCTCCGACGATAGTGACACTGCAGGTGCCAGGTCACAGACGGTCAAGATACCGCAATTACCTAGAAAGTAAGATTATAACATTGTAACAATGAATAGAATTAAGAATAAGCAGACATGAGCTCTGCAAGTTCCCACAGCCATGTGAGGGGGTTGGGACATCATAAATAGCCCGGGAGCTTCAAGACCCGGCAGTGAGTCAAAGTATTCAGCTTTAACATTGCAATTGCTTAGGCTACTCAAAAAAGTACAATTAATTCTTTTTTCAAACTTAGAGTAATTTTAAATCAAGTTTGTAAAATTCCACATTAAATTCTGTTTCATCAAATAAATTTGTTAAGAAGTTTGGAAGTATTTTTTAAAAACGCAGCTCCCAAGGCCCGAACCTTAGCTTGCGTAGTATTTGCACGTTAACTCATATATAAGGAAATTAGATTCTTGGTCTTAACGGAACATCCTTATATCGAATGTCATGGCATGACATAAGCGGCATATGTACACGTTATCGCTAGCTAAACCTTAAACTATTGCTCTTTATTAACTTTAATAATATATAATTAGAAATAATTGTTCTGCTTCTTTTACAAAGGACCAGAAAACTTTAATTAAGCTATTGGATAATTTTGTATTTTTAGATCTTCGTTCGCAAATTAAAGATTAGTAAAATATGCTCGAGCGATTGTGCGTAAAAAAATATGAAAAACATCATGAAAAGGTTTTCATAAATTTGCAAAACTCGCCGTTGGTCGGACTATCGCTAACTTAAAACATTGCATTTAAGGAGCAACTACTGCGGCCAAATTTGCGCTTTATACGCACAGCTGCCAGAGGTAAACATCTAATGAATCATAATTCAAACATGCACCGTCCAAATCAAAAGGCAATCACAACCACTTCCTTAATGATACATCTTGAAAACAAATCCAGCTCAAAAACAATATCACGCTACTCATAACAACATAATAGAGAAGTGCAATACAAGAAAAATCGCAACTAAAACAAACTGTTTACGACAAAAAACTCCAAGGACTGTGGCAAATATTTTAAATTGCATAAGAACTGCAATGAGTGAAAAAAGTGCGTCACAATATTCCGCTTTGAATCATGACGTATAAATGCATGCATTTATAACAGATCTCTGTCAGAAATATTATAATTATTAGTTTACTGCAAAAAAGTATTAGTTTGCGAACGGAATAAAATCGTGGCTTTATTGAAAGACCAATATGGTCACCTTGTAATTTGAAGCAAAAGCAAGTGTAACGTCGCACATATGCACTTAACTGCTACCAACCCTAATATAATTGAAACTTACCCGGAAATTTGTAGAATGTAGGAGAAAAGCAGGTGGCAGATGTGCTTGAAACATTTCCTTCGTCATGTGTACAAGAACACATGCTATTCGATACACAACTTGTGTGTTGCAAATCAGAGCATCTCGATATTTGGCACAGCAACAAAGTCCATGGCAATAAATCTGTAATTAAAATAAGGTAGTAGTGTAGTGTCTACGATAAATGTTAAATGATAAGGGAACACTGACATCTATATAGGTCAGCATTTCAGAAGCTCGAGTAACGCTACTTTGTATGCTTAATATTCATAGTGTAATTTCTCGTTTATCATAACGTAGATAGAGTATGTGTGTGCATGTGATATTGCAGAGTCGTGCCGTGCCAGTGCCAACGAGAGAACAGTTTGTGGCACATGAGTAGTACAGAGCTCCGTAATTTTATCTAAATCACGATTGAAAACACTCGACATCTGCAAAGTATTGTACACTTCGTACGGTAGTCATTGAGTTTTAGACACGAATAAATTTGCTTGTTGCAGTTGGATTTTAAATATCAGGAAGAACGCTGTTTAATTAAAGGCCTCTGTGTTTGGTTGATATACAGGGTGTTCCGAGGAAAACTTGACTCCAGTAGAAACTCGGAAACAAAAATTTTTTTCAAAGTTTAAAAATCACGTGGCGCATTATTTCCAAAGAAACAAATGGTGACAATATCAAACCTAGTGTTACCAATCAGCACCTCCCAAAAGCCAACGGGATTCTGACCATCAACGCTCATGTAATGTTGACTATATCAAAATGCACGTGCGGAACACAGAACAAACTAGAAAATTGTGAGAATTTCCAACCCGTTTTTTGTGCTACCCAAAAATCAGCACGCCATTGGCCAAACAAATTTTGACATTCTTTTACATTCGAAAATTATTGTACATAATTTCATTGGTTAAAGACATCATTAACGTTTTTCAACACAAGCAGCATAGGAAATGAAAGTGTATAAATACACTTACAAATTCTCCGAAAGCCATTCCTTAATGCTCGCCATAACCTAAAGAATCAACTGGCACTATTCACCATAGCCTGCTAACACTTCAGCGAGCAGTGCTCTTTATAACCTGTTGTTTCTCCGACAGTGAGAGCTGTTCGCCGCCGTTCCTAGGACACGCCTCTATAATTCATCAACAAATAGTTAATAAACTACGTTCAAGAGATCATTTATTGTGATGACACCGATTGTGTCTGTCAATTTCTAGTTCCGGGACAACACCCTCATAGAATTCAACGGTTACGCACTCGACAAAGGCATCATTACCATGACGTTTTCCGAAGAGTTCCGAAGATCACCGAAGACTTCCGAACTACTCCAAGCTGTACATACGTCCATACCATAATTCATTTCACTCTCACGTTATTTCATAAGTAAAACACGAAACCTTCCGAAGAGTTCCGAAAACCGCCGAAGACGTCTGGACCTCTTAAAACTATAAATATTTTCTAGTTATCGTTATTTAAGTTCTTACTTGGCCCCACAAGTGCATTCCGAAGCCTTCTGAAGAGTTCCGACCGAGACTTCTAAACCCTTCTATGCTTATATATTTTTTCAATTTATAGTAGTTATAGTCATATTGTAATTCTTTATACTCTCACGTTGTCCCACCAGTAAATCAGGAAGCTTTCCAAATAGCTCAGAAGACCGCCAAAGACGTCTGAACCTCTTCAAACTGTAAATATTTTCTAACTATCGTTATTCAAGTTCTTACTCGACCTCACAAGCCAATTCCGAAGCTTCCGAAGAGTTCTGAAGACTACCGAAGACATTTACACCTCTTTAAACTGTATACATATTCATTCAATAAGTGTTTAAGTTTTGCTTCGGTCCACAAGCAACAACGAAGCTTTCCGAAGGGTTCCGATGATTACCGAAAACCTCTGAACTGCATCAAACTGTACAAATCGTTCATTTTTAACTATTCAATTATCATTTGTATATATGTATAAACTTTATTATTATTTTGCTTATACATATTAAACAAATAATAGTATCAATCCTACATACTTTCAGACGCCGCCCACACGAACGATAACAGTATAATCTATTTACGTAACCTGCAACCTATGACAACGCGTGCCTAAATTTAAGGGCAGGACAACGCTACCAATAGTGAGCCGCGCTTTGCAGCCACAAGGATAAAAGAAGCACAAATTCGACCATCAGACAATTCCAACAGCAGGTTTCGCGGAATCAAAATCTACCTACCTTCGCCTCCGGACGAAACAAGGTAAGTAGCAAAACGGTGATAACTCGAGGAAGTTTTCCAGCTGTGTGGGACGCCAAGAAATGGGAACACAAGCTAAATCGTTGGTGATGCACATTCGTCAATCTTGTTCGACGAGCTACCTGATGATGGAGCGGCTTGTGGCGAATAGTCATCCCGTGGGTCGAAGACCACAGGCCGGTGAACTCAGGATTAGGATATCCTATACTTGGAGAGCAACCAAGAGGAAGATCCGCGAAGTTACTCACCCCTGCTACTAACCACAAGAACACAAATCTGAAACAACAGAGATCAACGAGGCAACCAGAGTCAATTAGATTAACGCTGTAAAAGGAAGTTGGACCTAAAAGGTCCAGGATCGACTAAGCTGAGACCATCGGACACTCGCCGATCTTTATTCGAGTAATACACTTCAACACAATACCGTTGGTCGATATTCGTCCCAACATTACACACCGATGGTGGGTAGCAACCCTAGCAACTACACCCTCCGGTGATTTTATATCCCGGGCACAATAATTCTCACGTATAGACTAGTATAAAGTATTGGACCAGTATCGTCCATGGGAAAATCCTCTGCTGCTGCTCTTAGAAAGCACCGCCGTAAGGAACAACGCTTCCAAAAGAAACTTCTACCTCTGCTGCCGCCGCGCGCTGCACTAGCACCGCCATTATTAGTCGACACCACCCGCTGATGGCTGAGCCCCATTGACCTCTCGGACTGCATCTTCTATGACAAAACCCGGCTCAATGACGTCCTGCCGATCGATCCTCGCCGCCTCTCTGTCTACCAGGCCTGTAACCGAGAATTCAAGGAACTGTATGAAGTCCTAGGTTACGAATTCCGAGACCGCCGCTAAAAAGGCACCCTTCCTTCGACTTCAGGTACGAATAACAACGCTATCACTTCCACGAGTGATTCAGTTAGTTTTAAGGTTGATCATTAGTGTAAATGAAGGACTTGTGTGTACCATGAGTTATATTGGACATTACATTTGTTAGGTTTAAGTTGTTTGTGTATATATGATTTTTTTATGTAGCAGTTAATAAAAACTCCTTGTAAGCTGGTTGTAAATATTCACCTGTAATTAATGTCATTTATGTTATTGTATCTATTTATATGTATATATGTTGTTTGCTTTGTGCCATGTGTGTTACATCACAATTAACATTAAAAAATTATTATTTCTGTTAACTGTACTCTTTGGAAGCTGTAAGATGTCGGAAATAAACACAAATAACGTTAAGAAATCTTTTATTATATACTTATGTGTTGACCAAACGTTCTTAAACGTGACGTTTCCGTATGACATCCCGCAAGCGACTCGTTCTACATAACAAAAATGGGCGTCACATGTTACATTAATAAACGTGGAAGGGATGCGTGATTGTTTATAGTCTTAACAATTTCTGCAATCTGTATTAACGGGCAATTAATTGCTCTTGTATCCTTTATTTAATTTTATGGGCCACAGGGTGTGACTGTAATGTTGCTAGGGCGTAACATCCGACCTTAGGTAACACTAGTCGCCCAACACCAAGGGAGGTGTAAAGCAACCTCTTATTTTTTAAATAGTAATAGGAGTCGAGTAAGACTTGATATTATAGGTATTGTTGTTCACTTCACAGCTCTGTAAAGTTTATCAAAATTTATGAATTAACTTTAAAGTAATCTTATGTTGAACTATTTGTTTGGGAATTATTAACAATAACATAAAAAATTTAAATTACTTATTCAATAGTTCACTAAGCTTTCCGCAAAACTATAATGTTTGTAACTTTGCTTTATGGAATACTGTTAAGTACACTTTTGTTGATTGTTAATTATGATTGGGCGTGTTGGCGTAGCTTGGTGATGTGATTGATGATGGTAGAGTCTTTAGCAGCGAAAGGTGGTACTTAACTCAGGCCCTAGGAACTAGGGATCTAGTATCGAGTAAAATAACAACATGACGAAATCAACAACAGTATTTAATGAATAATAAATAAACTTAAAGCTAAATGACATGTTAACAAAATGTGAAGCAGTAAAAGAGTTAAAGAATTACTTACGTGACCATCTTTACTAAAATCTCTCAGCAACCATAAAAGATTAAGTCAGCATTTTGATGGTTGGTCTGAGTCGACTTGCTCCAGAGCGGTGGATGAACTAGGATCATACTCATACACAGACTGACTGACTGACTGACTCTCTCTGGTGCTTCGTTTTTTATAACTGCTGATAACAAGAAATGGGTTTTCTGCCGAAGGTTGTGGCAGGCGATAAAAATGTATGTTTAATGGTCGTAAGCCAAAACTTCCCTGAGTTCTAGGACATCTGCAGGAAACCTAATTGTGGTTGTTACAAAGTAAAGACACAGTAAAGTCCTGACCAAAAGATTAAATATACAAAAAGATAAGTGTGGTGAGGTAATTTCAAGAACATGACATTTGATAAACATGATGCAAGTTTTCCTAGAACAAAGACTTACTTACTTACTGATTTTGTTGCAATGTAATATTTTAAAAGTAATCTAAAGTAATGGCTTCGCTGTATACAACAATATATATGATCAAGTTACCTTTGATTTTAGAATTGTTAACGAGTGCTGACATGGTGTATTCTTTGAAGAACGAATAGAAATTGTTAAAACATACTATCGCAATGATGATTGTGCTAAAGTTGCAGCAACATTTTTTAATATCAATCGTCCAGAAACAAACGTAAGTCACGAATGCGTTAAACAATTTATTGATAAGTTTGAAAGTGTGGGTTGTGTTTACAGCAAAAAACACGAAATCGAACGTCCAGTTTGAAATGAAGCAGCTGAAGTGGCAGTACTTGCTCATTTACAAATAGATAATCGACAATGCATCAAGCAATTAGAATGAGGATCCGATGTATCAGCCTCTACTGTTTATCAAATTGTAAAAGCACATAAATTCGATCCATACAAGATAATATTACTTCAAAAATTGAACGAAGGTGATCAAGTTCGTCAATTGCAATTTTGCGAAGGGTTTTGTAAACTATAGAAGAACAATCGAAACGGACATTAACGAATGTTCCATCGCGTTAAATTGTGAAATAAATCGTCATAGTTGTCGCTATCGAAGCGAAACTAATTCACATTTATCCATGGAAACACATACACAAACTCCCCAAAAACTAAATGTTTGGGTTGGTATTTTTTTAGGTAGCCATGGTGTTGGATCATTCTTTATTGACGAAAATCTCAATGGAACGGCTTACCTAAATTTGTTCGCAGACAATATTGACCCAACATAATAACAATTTTTTAGAGGACAAACTAACTTTTCAGCAGGACGGTGCACCTGCACATTTTGATGTTAACGTGCGATAATTTTTGAGCGTACGTTTTCCAGGGCGTTGAATTGGCAGAAAGGGTTCAGGGAAGTGACCAGGCAGATTATCTAATCTCTCTCTACTGAATTATTTTTTGTGGGAATACATAAAGTCAAAAGAATTTGCCAATCCGCTTGCAAATCTTGTAGAGCTGTAGAATTGTTTTAGAATACCGGTTTCTGACACCGGAAGTATTCAAAAATGTAAGGAAGGCATTTAAATTTACATTGTATAAAGGTTGGTGGAGTCATTTTGAGCAATACGTTCGTTAATATTAAGTATTTAAATTTTCTTAAGCTATTACTAATAATTCCCAAACAAATAAGTTCAACATAATATTACTTTAAAGTTAATCCATAAATTTGGATTAACTTTACAGGGCTGTGAAGAGAACAAAAATACCTATAAAATGAGGGGTCACTCGACACCGATTGCTATTTAAAAGAATAGAAAGTTGCCCTCCCCCCTTCTTTGGTTTTAGCCTTCTAGGTGTGAATTTTATGTCAACATTCGTCCCCTTTGAAACATGCGTGACGTGTTTTCAAATTTTAAAAAATTCCTGTGGTTCTGTGTTTCTGGAGAGGTCAAGTTTTCCTTAGAACACGCTGTATAACATGCTAATGCATTTATGAAATGAAAAGAACTGTCCAGCGCTACCACTTAATATTAGAAAGTCCCTTGTCACAACACACGCTCATACAAAAAGAATGTTCAGTTATTTTCACATAATTCATTAGTGCATTGTAGCTGCACAAATGTGCACAATGAATAAAAGTTTGTAATTTAAGATACTAAGATATAAAAAACAATTAAATTGAGAATTGTAGATGTAAAGCATGTATTGTTCTACTTTGTAATTCAAATATTTCTTGTATATTTGAAATAGGAAAGCACCGTCCTTTCTTCGATAAGTTGTTACGTGAATCGGGGCATCCACGTTGGGCGCCAAAAATTTATGTTACGTTGGCTCGTAGCCGTGCGTAACACAAAGAAAATCAAAGAAATGACCGGGCTCAATCGGAGATTAGGGGCGGTTGTAGAAAGCAGACCAACATACCATGTACGCGGCTGTAAGGAGTTAGTGATAATACCTGCAAGAAAAGTAGTCAAGCAAACCTGAAAAAAAAGGAAAAAGCATAGCAGCAATGATTAGTCTAAATTATTCAGTACTTGGTAGAATGTAAAAAAAAAACTGTTTGGATAATCTATATAATATAACAACGGTAAAAGCAATACAAAAAATTTTAGTACAAAGTGAGGTAATATTGGGGAGTAGCAGAAACGTTTCCTCACACACCAATTAAACATAAATCAGGCAAAATGTTAAAAGAAAATAAATAGGTAAGACACAATTGATATGAGTAATTCAGTAGTATTGATCTCTCTTTCTTTCTTTTTTTTTTCTTATGTTTTAAAATATCATGCAAGTCTTTTGTAAAAGGTATCAGAACGACAAAGATATGGTAAAGCAACGGATAGATATTTAAAGTAATAACAAGTAGGAAATAGTTCAACTTACAAAAGTCCTTCAGCAACGTTTCCTTGCAACGGAAATGTGAGATTCACGATGTCCTACGCTAACGAAGCACTTCACCCTGAACTGTGAGGGTGTTGATGGAACTTATCACACGTCACACTAATCACACCTACGCATTTCACTGGGGTTAGCAGCAGACACCATCACGCGACGGAACTATGTAGCATTGATAAATTTCTTGTTAATTCTATTTCCTGAGACAATAATTTCAAAATATTTTGTAGCACTAGTTTAATTTCAACTGGGATCAAATGTATATTATTTTCATAAACCTCCAAAAAGCAGTGAGAAACTTCAACCAATACCTTTGTAAACCGGTATTCTGTTATATTTTGCAAATAACGAAATTCGCGCAAGCGATGATCTATTTTAGATTCTTTGGTGTTAGAAAAATGCAGAAACTACAGTATCCACTGTATTTAAATAATCCAAAGTATGCACTAATCGGATAAAACAAAGGGACACTAGACTAGATCGCACGCACATTAATCCTAAAGAAAGAATCGGTCAGTTTAGCAAGTTCTACGACTATTATTTCACAAGACAAACAACTAAAACCACAAATTAGTAAAGTACGCGTATCACGAAAGTAAGTCCGTCAAATGTTCCTTAAAGCATTTGTCTCACAAGAAAAACAACTAAAAACAATTAGTAAGAACGCGTAAGCAATAAAACCGTCCGTCAAATGTTCCGTAAAACACACGTGCCTCGAGTTTAACAAGCTTTACCGCTTTTATTTCCAACAGAAAATTAACTAAAAACATGCCGTGCTTGTTCAGGAACAATACGAAAATTAATCCCGCATTAATTCTCACTATTGTCAAAAGCAGAAAGAAGCAGTATTTTAACGTACTTAATATATCGGAACCAAGAACAAAACTCCACTCCTCGCCTGTTTATATCAATTCCTCGCTATTACAACCGCTTATCGTCTCTTATCTAGACTTGTATATCCACATAAGGAACAAAATTTATATTTACGGCAAGACAAGAACGATGCAATCTATAATTAATTACAAGCTGTTCAACATTCATTCCTTGGAATTTATTTATTAATGAGAATCAATCTTCAATTTATCTATCTTTAATTAATACCCACGAGTTCAATTGCATACAATTCTGAATTATTCTGAAGTATTTACTTAATACAAACAGCGATCCAAAAACGATGTATTTTAAGAATTGAGTATAGCGTAAAATGTTAAACGACAAAAATGCACGTTACAAAGTTTTGATCATCTGGACGCATATTTATTGAAAGGATTGAATTTGTCGGGCCTGCAACAATGTACAATGGAACTCCTTACCACTTGATAAGACTTGAAGAATAAGTAATGTACTAAAACATTTTTTGATAGATAAACTGGAACATACTTTCAAGTAAAATTATATATAAACTATACATATTGTTTAATATTATAGTTTCAGGATGAAACTAGGAAACGTTGTGCTCACATCAAGCACTCCAATCAAATGAAGTGCAAATACAAAACTTGAATATAGAAACGGAACCTTGCGTGACTGCATCACGAGCATCATTAGCAACTTTTTAAAATCTTATTTAATTTTAAATACATATTTCTTTTACTGTTCTAAAATCCATAAATCGCCAATATGCTCCGGCGTCGATACAGCAAACTTTCAATGAAAAATAAAGCGTTCAAATTTAACTTTAGCTATGTATAGCAAACTAGTAATAATAAACATTAACAAAATTCTGAAAAACTTTATCTATTCGTTATTAATAGGAAGAGGACATATTTTGGAAAACCAACAGCAAATCCCTGCCCCGCCGCAGTTTCATTGATGCGACTCGATTCGCATTATCTGAACTAGAATCAAGATTCACGATATGTCCGAAACACCACCGCACACAAGGAGGTTGTCTTCTTCATTTATCTCTAGAACACACTTTTGAAGTTGGGATAAGTTGGAGCGCCATTTTTGACACTGTTAAAAGTCGGATATATCCTTTACTTTAACGCAACCATATTTGTTATTGAAGGAGCGGTACTCTTGGAAGGTATCAAACGCAGTTTTTTAATATGGTTTAGAAAAGGGTCAGGAGCGAACGCCTAAGAATGATCAATAAGTAAGTAACCATGAGTCAATGGAACAAAATCGCTAGGATCGCGAGAGGGAACATAAAAGTCTTGAATTTAATAAATTAGTGTTGCCTTCACATGTGCTAAAATGGTAAAAAAAATTCATATATAAGAAAAGCAGACGTAAAGATGTTTGCATGATTTTACACCAGCCTACTGTAATCATCCGAAATGAGGAAAATGTGGAGGAATGAAGGGCCAGCTTATGCCCATTTAAATTACCGTGTCAATAGTAAAAATTTGTTGAGAAAGAAGGAAAATGCCCAATCCAAGAAACACCGATAGAATTAGAACCGTTACCAAAGTACACATTATCAGATTTTCCCCTACGTGCAATAACTGTGTGGAAAGTCATAGGAAATGAATCATTGGAAAGAACGGTGACTAATTCTAGATGGACAATCTTTGTGGCAAAGCAAATAAAAGACACATATATGCCTTAGTAGTTTTAGCACCACAGCCCTTATAATTTCTAATTGGAAAGGAACCAGCGTAGTCAATGCCGACTACATAAAATAGTGGTGATGGCTTGACTCAATCAGACGGAAGATTTCCTATAATGGAATTGGTCAATTTTCATAAAAACCGTAAGCAACGAAGATATTTATATACAATAACTCTGGCAAGACTGCGGCCAGTAATTGTCGAATATTGTTCTTATGTGAGAAAATAACAATCTAATGCAAGCATGTGTTCTCAAATAAGAAGAAGTTTAGCGAATCTATGTTTCGTGGAAATTAATACAGAATATTTACTTTCAGGAAAGAATAGAATGTTTGAGGCGACCCTCCAGCCTATATTGTACCGTCAGGGTTAAGAACAAGAGATGACTATGGAATGGACATACCTTGTGATAAGCATTTCACTTTCTTTAAAAAGGTTTATTGTTGAGCCGTTTTAGCCAAACAAGTATGCGAATCAGTAATCTTTTCATGTTTGAGAGGGTTTTAGTTTCTCTCTGAATGAGGTTTCTGATAATTGTTTATAAACCGAAAACAGTAAGCAATAACTCCTTCGAGGCTGTTCAAAGTAGAAAATTTGCCCCATGGAAAAGGTGCGATCTCAAACTCATGATAACATGTAAAGTACTGTAGAAATCTAATAAATTGAAAATGTGATCTACAAAGGTAGGCCATAAACCTTCTGATTTATGCTTCGCGGGGGGGATATATTCTAAAAAATGAGGAAGTGGGATTCTTCTGGAAAGTATATCGGAAGAATTAGTTTTAGTTAGCACCTGCCGCCACGTGACGAGCAGTTAACTATTATATATCTGCGACTCTATTGCAAACGAAAGCACTGGTTGATTCGGCAGTATTTTTAACCACCGCAAAGTAACGGCAGAATATGAATAAGAAAGAGTTCGACAAAGATTTATACCTATGGGTCTTCTAGCTTGAGCGGCAAAATTCATCAACAGCACCGCCGCACATGGTTTAAGCGTGAAACAGTCGCGATTTTTGCCTTTGCACAAAATCTGACACTGCGGGTCAACCGAACGTAAATAGGTAGATGCTCCAATAGCATAACTTGAAGCATCTGAAGATCAATGTTAGTCTACCCGCACGAGATGGTAGCAAATGATATGACACTGAATAACAAGATTGTTTAATGCAACCCAGTTTCGTCGAAAAAGAATCCAACTGTTATGAATAGAAACAGGGATCATCCCATGAGATCTTCTCCATTCAAGTCTGAAATATCGGGCAGCATAGTCCATTTGGTGGGAATACCATTTGAAAGGTCTGAAATCAATATCGCAAATAATTATGCTGAAAAGACCATGTAAGACGAAGTGTTTTGGTGTTTTTGTGGGACCCAAACTCAAGAATGCCTCGATGAATGTCATGCGGATCTATACTAAAAAATCCACCTTCTAGATTTGAAACAACCTTGGGAAATAAATCTTGGAGATATGCGGCAGACTGCCAGCGCATCTATAAACTTATCACAACCTATGAGAGAGTTATTTACGTAGAAGTCTTCCTGTATTATCCGGGAAAGCACGTGTGTCCTTAGCTGAAGTACTCATATCAGCTAAACAACGAATTGCTAGGAAAGAAAAAGTTGCAGTTCCATAAGTGACGGTATTTAAATCAAAGGTAGAAACTGAATCAGAATTAGAAAAACACCATAGTATCCTTTGAAGGGGTTTTAGCTTGGATTGATCAAGACCTGTCTGCAAATGTTCTTAATGTCAGCAGACAAAGTGTACCTATGTTTGCAAAAGCGCAATTAAATTAAAAAGAAATTCTGTCGGATTGTCCAACCATCTGAATACTGTTTAACTAAAAACCACTGGATGTCATAGAAACACCGTTAAACACAACGCGAAGTTTAGTCGTGGGACATTCCTCCTTGAACACATTTGGTGCGGAACACAGAAAACTTGACCTGTATAATTGAGGCCGAAAGGTGACATATGTCCAAGATTTTATATTTTTGAATAAAGTAAATATATAATTTATTGAATTTTATTGTAATCGCATCTCAAGCGAGTTGAATTTTTTGAAAACTGTGTGCTAGGAATCCCTTAGAATAGAAAGGTCTTTCCTGAATGGGATGGAATCGTTAAAACGCCTATTAAGGGGCAACCTATCACACAAATTTTGGTTTTGTGAGAGAACCTTGTCAGAAAGATACTGTTCCCAATCATAGAAACGAGCGATTTCATCTTGAATCGGAAACTGAATGAAGACACTGTGTTCGAAACTCCGTAACTGAGCCCAACAGATCTGCCAGAACATTCCCAAATCGGATTTTTGAAAAGTGGGAAGATTTGAACCCGATTGGATTTGTCCACAGAATATTAAAAAAGACTGGTAATCCTAAAGGGATATGGAATTTACCGGGTTCGTGAACGGATGGATCCGATAAATAAATATTTTCAGAAATATGAAGCTTAGTAGCATCTACATGCTAATTAGGTGAATTGCTTGTAATATTGTCAATAGCAAGTGAGGAAATCTTCAATTTGAAACGCGAATGATACGAAGATTTAAACGTGATGCCACAACGTAAACGAATTTGTGTACTGGTTTTGCTGAGATCGGAAATCGTGACATCAACCGATTTTGTAGGAAGTTTAACCCCCTACAAATATCCTAAGCAATGAATAACTTGCTATTGGAATCGTAAATTTATGTACACGCTGTAGGAGGTATTACCTAGAAAGTATTGCTAGTAAATGCAGAAATCGGTGCAAAGGAGCGCCAGTCACATATAACAAAGTATCAGCTTAACCTGTGGAGGCTGGAGAAGTCTGCGAATGCTGAACGTCTTCTTATAAAAGAACACGGTGATTTGGCTTACAGTTTCTGTATGTAAAACGAGAAGAACGTTGGAAGACTGAATGTCCTTTGTATAGGCAATTGAGACACAACTTCAATTCCATATTTTACGCTGGTAGCCTGAGGAATTTAGTGCAATTACTGAGAGAATAATAACCTTTGCAGCTATAGCAACCATATGAATTAATATATTTGATAAATATTTTGACATTAGCTTTGGATAATCCATGCTTCTCAGACAAAATATTGGAAAATCGTTCTCTTAAAGTCGAAAGCAAATACGCTTGACACTTTAGGAAGTCTTGAAATTCCACAAGAGTTGGTCAATCCTGAAGTGGGGATTTTTGAACAGATTGTCGCTTTTTTTTGTGATTGGGTCAAGTTTGTTTGCAATAACGTAAATAAGAAATGTCTCTAACAAAAACTTGTGATACGCTGGAAAGCATAAAGCATCAACATGTTTAGATAAGAAGTCATTTAGTTGACGTAACTTATCAGGCGACTCCTTTGTAAGAGATTCAAGGTTAAACAATGATATACATGATTGTAAACGATGATGCGGTAGCGCTACGTCATGAAGAAGTGATCTCGAGCCCAAACTCTTGCCACTTGAGGTTGTAGCTTTAACTAACATTCACTTTCAGATTGTGGGGTCACTTCAATGATTACGTTGGCGCGTGGATTTCTAGGATCCTGTCCGCCAAACCAAAACTTCTCCTTCAGGTGGTCTTTCAAGCGAGGATTCTGGCCGGCGATCTGTCGTATAAGCTCATCTTGCCTTTGTTCCAGTTTCAACTCTGGAACCTTGCAGACCTGAGAGGGCTGCATTTATTCTAGACCTTCTGCTGCAATGCTTGTCATCCTAGCATTCCTAATGCAAAGCCTCATCGCTCTAATCATACCAATCAGTTGATTCGCAACACCGCGAATCTCGTCCGCGTCGTTTCATATTCGCATCTTGTCGTCAACAACAATCGCGGTGGAAGTCGTCGGCACGCTATTGCAGATAACGGCGTGCGCTTTTCTAGCTCTAAACTTAAGAGTTTCGACTCGTCGAGGTCGCTAACTGCAGCGCTACTTGATGTTTTCCGCTGTTGTTTTGATGTTGAAGGCAATTCCGGTGCACTAACATCTGCAAGGAACTCCAACTCCTCCGGCCCGACCGCCGTAGATTCAGGTCCTGTTTTCGACATCGCGATCTCCTCCTGAGTCTCCAACATCACGTTCTTCAGTATGATCATCAACCTCTTCCCTACAGCGCCCTTGGTTTCCGAACTAACGGACTCAGTCCTGTCGCCTCTTTTTCTCCTTGGCAGCGGCTCGTCATCTCGACGGACCACCAGGATCTTTAGACCCCCAATGTTTTCACGAGAGTAACAAAAACCAATAACCAACAAGAATAGATAGAAACCAACAAGAAACATAGCACTGTATGTTAAGCTTAATAAAGAATTCGCAACCATCGCGACGCTGAAAGGATGCAAATTTAAAGTCATTGAGCAACCTCTCAATATGCTAAATTCAAACCTCGAATTAAAATTTAATCTGATTTCTACCCCTCGAGTAAGTGTTCCAATGTACGTTTACGTATGCCTTCCTGTGCATGTTGTTATCGTAATTACATGTCCTGGTGTCCCGTCTAAATTCCTCAGATCGGGCTAGGTCGTAATTGCCCAAAATCCCCACAAATTAATCCCCTACGAATAGCTGCCCAAATTCTGCGTAATTATAGTATTGATTTCTCACAATACCGTTCCATTTTTCAGCATGTTCCCCTAATGTTGCACCAATTATCTGCATCCTTACTCGTTCTGGTTCGTTCTCTACTATGTCATCCAATTTCTTTAAAAAGACCATAGGTTGTTCGTTACGTCGCCAGTCGAATCTTGGTAACATCTCTTTACATCCCCTAAATGAGTACCCAGCCTCAACCACTCTGGATCGTTTGGTCTCTACAATCCGTGCATGTATCAACCTAAAATTTCCTCCAATACCCCCAAATTTTTCTGCAATGCTATTTCCCATTACCGCTGTTTCTCTGCGTATAACTTGGCATCCTCCCTACAACCCTGAATTTGCCCTAACAAATTTTCCTTATAAATGCGGTCTGCCTCCTGGTGTACTTTGATAGATTCCTCTAACCCTTTATACTTGGTGATGTGCTGCTTGTCCACTAGTTTTATTTCATTTTTTACGCTCTCTATTCCGGCTACCAAATTCCCTTCAACGCTTCCTATTCAACTGTCGATTACCTTGCCAATGTCCGACTTAAACGCATTGAAATTCTCCCACATATTCATCTGTATCGTCTCCATTCGCTTTTCCATGCCGTCGATACGTTCCCTTAGCTCCGCCTTTACTTTTGCCTTCGATTCCTGAACATCGGCCTGTACCTTCAACAACGAAGCCTGCATCTTCCCCTGTGATCTCTGCATCTCCCTCTGAAAATTAATTAAAAACTTTATCATCGCATCCTAACTGGTTCCCGTTGTTTCAGGGTTCCTAGTTGGCCCTTCCTCTATCACGATCTCTGGTTCTACCTGCTGCTTTCCTTCAACTTGCCTTTCATCCATCCTTGCTTGCGTTACACTCTTAATGCCATATACACGCCCAGACCTTGTACTCAACCTATTTTCTTCCGTCATATTCACGTCCATAATCTGTAATCGGCCCCACCAACTCTCTATTCTTTTACAATCTATTAAACTTTAACTCGCCCCACGTTGTTGGCCGTCACGTATTGTGAACGAAGAATCTGATCAAAATAAAGAGTTTAAAGAATAATTGATTGCACAGATAAAGGTGGTGCCGGCCTTTCAAATATTTAGAAATAGCGGTAATTTTTCCTGATAGTACCGCAACCCTAATTACGTGTATATAATTAATCACGATGCAAAATACTCTACTAACGTTTTGTATTTCTGTAAAATTAAATAAAAGAAAAATTTTGTTTATTTTTGCCATGGCTTTTGAAACACTCTCAGGGATTATTTTATCTAGCTATTTCTACTCTGTAAGAAAACGTGGGCTCAGGTCGTCTTACAGGCACATTAACAACTTCCACATAAAGCGTCGTCTAGTTAAGATCACTTAACCTCTCGCAGTGCAGATGTGGCGTTATTATTTTCAAAGATTGATAAATATAATCGCAAATGTATAATTTAGATAAATGTATAAGATTCAAATTACTAACAAATATCTTTAAATGGTGCTTAAACAAGGATTGATTTCAAATACCTGTAATTCCACCGAAATTGCTTGAGTTGCTCACATAGACCTCTTCAATGATAAAACAAAATCGTCTTGCGGACGTCATTCAGTTGGAATTACATTAGATAAACGTTTTATTGAAGAACAGTTACGCAAAACACTTCTTTTAAATCTCAAACGCTTCACCACCAGTAAATAGCATTTTAGCCTAGTTTAACAAGTAATTATTTATCAATCCTCAGTTTATTGTGTTTTAAATTTAGAAAACATTGATAAGAGTGGTAAATTAACGTGTTTACCCTCAGATATTTTTTAAATCATTTTATAATATTTTAGTATGTATTCAAATGCACTTTTCCGCTTATAGCGGTTTTTATAATTTTCATCTCGATTATTCCACAAGACTTCGCACTCTTTATGCAAGCTAACGAATTTAATTCAGTCCATTGCATTGGTTAGTGGGAGCCATTATAAATTGCACGACTGGTACACAAAAGCTCAATTCAACTTAACTGGTGCTAGTTGAATAAACACTGTGCCGCGCTAATTATGGTTTACAGTATATTTGTAACATACTAATCGGCTAGTGCTAGTTAACTAACAATAGTGAATTAGCATAATGTCAACGCCGCTTAAGGCTTATAAAAACGCTACTACTGCAATTAAAAATTAAACCAAGCGCAATGAATTCTGCATGCAGAATGGCTTCTGGCACAAATCATTAATTTAAAACAAATCGTTCTCCAGACCGTGAATGCTAAAATAGGTTTTCATTTTAAAATGCCAATAAGCAAATTCCATTTTAAATTAACGGCGTCATAAGCATAATTTCAGATAAATGAGGCGCATCTTCAAGTTGGAAACTGTCATAATACATTCTTGGAAAACTGCCATTTAAAAAGTTTACAAGCATTATCATGTGAGTACGGAACATTACTCCAAAAAATTCAGCTGAGCAAAGAGTTTTTCCTTTTAAACTCTTTACTCTAGAGAAAGCACGAGAAAAGCGATCCATTTAAGCTCTTACTGGCCTATACTAAGTGGTACTCACTCCTACATTTCCCACTATTGCGACAGGTAAATAATGTGCCAGCTACGAACATTGCGGCGTATTATGCTCGCTTTCATCTGCTTGAGATCCAAATAATGTGGAAGTAACGTTCTTAAATATGTCTCATTTACGCCTATTTCTTTTATTACATTTCACATCAGGGCACATATTCTCGAGCTTATACGTACACAACTAGTATACGAAAATTGCAAACTTTCATACGAATCAATCATAGGCGTATTCTCGAATAAATTGGTATACAAAATGTACTTTCATATACAACTTTTTTCGTGCGGAATACAACGTACGGTACAATTCCGCACGAGAAGGAGATATCTTATGCGATAATTGCCTATCGACCAATGAAACGACGGAAAGATTGCATACGGATAACTTAGAAAATAAAGTATTGAATCTCCATAATTATTTACTCTAACGTTATAATCATCCCCATACCTCATAATTCGAGAAATAATTGAATTCAATTTTTCTATGGTATAATATGACTTTAGACGAGTTAGTTATATTAGGTGTTTTAGCTTGATTAGAAGAAACCGGAAACCTTGCAAAATGATGGGGTCGGAAGGACATTTCATGCGTACGATGATCCTTTAAGGGATTTCAACAATGCAAGGTCTGTAAAACGTTATAGAATATCCAAAAATATGGTACAAGATTTAATTACAGCTGTGGAACCGTATTTGGTAGCTCCAAGTAGTTTCCGCTCTAAGCATTTAGCGGTAGGTAAACCCAAGACGTTTAGCGTTCAAAAGTTATAACTGACTTTATTAAATGGCAGATCCTTACTGCTTTTTGCTTTTTTGTTAGTGAATATGGGGGGGGGGGGATGTAAATCATGCGGTGAGTTAACCAGCTACGAATAGATGTATTGAGGAACTTAACAACGCATTAAATAACGACACAATTTTCAATAATTATGTACAACTTTCAAGAAATTTACGTAAACTGCAAAGAACTCTGACAAAGTTGTTTTTTATAAAATGGTTACGCTCATCTATTAACTTTAATATTTTTAGTTTTAATGTAAATAATAATTTTTCTGAGGAGTTGGTTGCATCGATTGCGCTCACGTTGCCATTTATGCCCTCAATATAAATGACGAAATATGCCCGAAAGTCATGTACGTCAATAGAAAGGAATATTATTCGATAAATACTTAATTGATAAGTAGAGTAAAGAAATCTCGGCTGTTCACTTACTAAATTATTTCAGATTTATGATACAAATTTAAAAATACTTAACAGATGTGCAGGATTTCCTGGAAGCACCCACGATAGTTATATGTGGCACAATTGCAATGCATTTCAGTATATGCAAAATTTGCATAATAGAGAACAAACATCGTTTTATTTATTGGTTATATTTACTTATTTTTAAATTTAATAATTTTATTTATTATTACGGGTAATTCTAGTTATGCCGTTAGCAGTGGCGTAACTATACCTCCCCAAGCCCTTGCAATGCCGAGGGGGCAAGTGCAAGGAGACCCAAACGATAAGAAGCTCAATTTATTCAACTTCAGTGCATCCAAATTTGGCGGGCAAGAAATTGTCAAGAAAAAAGTTGCAGATAATTGAAGAGTCAAGTAAACGAACGGTTTTCCTGAAATATGTAGATCCTTTTACCATAACAGAAAAAGTTTCAACAAACACTTATGAATTAGCCGATGAAACAGGTCAATCCAGAGGAGTTTCGCATGTTAAAGATTTAAAAGCAAATCCAATTGGATATGACGATTAAAAATAATTATGAAAACCTAATATTAATAAAAATAACCTTATATTAATAATTAAAAAACTTGAAAACGACGCTTATAGTGTTGAAATTTTTAAACAAAAACTTAGTTTTAAGAATACTAGTTAGGATAAAGATAAGGATAGAAAAGGATAAGTTAGTAAATAATAATGAAAGAGTGAATCTCTTAACACAAGATTTTTGGAAAAAATCTCCTTTTGTAAGGGGAGTGTAACATTATTTTGTAATGTTAACGAATAAACAAATCAATTAATTAATTAAAATTCAGTAACTTGCATAACTTATAGACAAAAATTCCACAATAAGTTGCTTCATATTTCAGTCAGGCTCCCTTATAATAAACGACCAGGATTACAAATACCTTCAGGCTAAACTATTGTAAATTCCAGCGGCTTTCATCATTTAAAGCTCTACCCTCGTAAATAAAATACAATAAACCTCTTAAAGTTTAGGTCGGTTACAGATTGACGAATCTGATAAAATTAAAATGTAATAGTACCTTTTAGCGTAAATAAAAGAAAGCAATTTTCAGTTTGAAATGCTTAACCTTCTTAATACTTTCGTTGATTGACAGCGGGTTATAGAAAACAAAACATTATAAATAGCGAAAACTATTTCCAATTTGATTTGTTAAAATATTACAAGTAATTTTAAGTAGTCTGGAGACATACATTGTAATTAAAATCCATTTCGGCTCAAGTAGGTTAGCCGGTCTTTGTTAATGGCAGACTACTGTCGCCATAGGTATGTTCCACATTTCAATAATTAAGAAATCCGTAGAAGGTACAATATAATTTAAACCCTTAGGAAAATAATTGCTTCCGTGACTCTCATCTAAAAAGGGGTTGGATTTGGTTTCTGAAATCTTGTTTTGTGGGTGGTTCTGTTTAGTCATTGGATAACAGAAAATGACGTACATAATGATTAGAGTAGGAATTAGTCTATATAACTTAAGGCTTTAGCCAAAGGAGAGTTTTTTCCAATGGGACTGTCCGTGGTCAAGAAGTAGAAAGAAACGTAGTTTGCGGGTAGCGTTCTCCGGCATCACAGATAGAATATTTCACTTAGTATCACGATATTAAAAATTGGAAAGGAGTGATTACTTTTCCAATTCGCGAGGGTTATGCCCATATGTTTGCGGACTTATAGTGATACAAGGTAACTATTAAAAAGCTTGTAGGCGTGTGACGCACAAGTAAGTGATATTGCCAAGAAGATCCGGCCGGGTTCGTGTGCCAGTCAATTCTTTAAAAATTACAAACAGAAGTAACAAGCGAGATTCTCTTCCCTAATTTAAGAACTGTTCTACGTTGGAAGACAAACTCTCAAACAATGGACAATTTTTAGTAAGTTTTTTTTATAGTTTAGTAGCATGACCAATTTTTAGTTAGTTTATTTGTTAAGACGTTTTGGCCATAAACCGTAGAATTAATTTAGTGTAAAATTTATAATATAAGTTTTCGTTCATATACAAGTGTTTGGGAACTACTTATGTACTCAAAATTTTCATAAATTCCATAGTCACCTATTCACTTAAATTTCTAAATCAATGAATGTAAGAGGTTCACGTTTATTACTCTGTGAATTAAATAGTTTTGTTTGCCGTTGATTAAGTCAATAGTTTTTATTTTTTATCATGGACGTTGCATAAGTAGGAAAAAAGTGAGGAATTGATTAGAAGGAACAATTGTCCTCCTTGGGATGACAAGTCTCTCAAGGTTTTGTACGAACATTTGGACATTCTCGAGTTGTCTGGCGCCCTTGGCGATTGTCATTAAGTCACAATATTTTATGAAAGGTAAGTGCCAAATCTTTTGTAGTATATTATAAATTAATTTAACCCTTTTTGCAAAATTTTAACTCTCTATATGATCCACGACCTTCCGCTAGCTAGTGCCGGTGACCCCCTTTAATTTTTGTTTTAAAGGCCGCCCCCATTTTATAACTTTATTGGAAAATACATACGTAGTAGCTTTTCCGCCTGTAACAAGTTAGTTGCATTAGCTGCAGTACACAACCGAAAGAAATTAAGAAAGTATTCCAGTTGTTACATGCCAACTGGCATGCATCACGTTAGATTTAATTTGTAAATAAATTGCCGCGTATTTTTAAATGAATACACCAACTTCCCTCGTCCCTGACAGTCGCGTCTGCGCAAAAGTGATGCGAAGTGCGCGCGTGGTGTAAAAAAACGCCATTAAGTTACGAGCCTTCGACGAAGCAACAACTATCTTGGTGTGGTGTGTCTTTTCTTTTAGGTATGTAGGTTCCTTCTACCTTTATCTTTTATTGTGCCTGGTACCTTAATTCCTGTCATTCCCCTACGAGTACAGAAGTTACAGGAAGGACGGATGGTAATCTGATTCAACATGGCGTGATTGAACGCAACCTGCAATTCACCGTTGTGCCCTGAGATTAAGTTCTGAGATGCCACCACGTAAGTAGTTTGTTTTGATTTAAATTGTGCTTGCAAATTAACTTAAAAAGCGGTTGCATCACTCTTAAAGCGTGGTCGGTATAAGTTACAATATGGCGGGAATTATACCGCGTAAAACTATAACAATTGCGCAATAGTATAACAAATGCCCGAAAGTATAAATAACACAGTGCGTTTTGCTCGAAATTGCTGTGTTGGTGTTATCAAAGGTCTTTCATATCGAAACGTAAATATTTATATAACTATTTTTTATTAAACTGCTAGTGATTTGATCATAGTTTAATTTCCGCAGAGCAGTAGATACAAGTAAATCTTTAAGCGTTTAATTTAAATGTATTATTTTTTTCTAATTAAAGCATTGTGTGTATATGCGTTTTGTAATTCCAAAAAGCCATTAAATAATAATTCCTTATTCAATTGTTTTTTAACTAATTTCATTGAAAATTACAGGAAATAAGATTATCCCATACAATTAGCTCCAATAGTGTTGCTGCAAAAAAAAACAAAAAAGAACTCTTGGAATAATCAAAGAGCAAGATTCCATAAACAAGTTCCTTTTTACTTCTAAAAGGTCCGAAACACAAGATCAAGAACAGAGTGTGGAAGAAATTGGGCTTTCGTCCGTATCATCTATTAGTTCCGCTTCCGACGGGCAACAGTCCCCAATAATTTCAAAACATCTCACCCAGGGTGCAAGTACATCAGACAGTGACAATCGCGATAGAAATTTGGAACTCGACACCACTACAAATACGACGGGAAATGTGAATAGTGCTTTTATACTTAGTGAACCATTTTTGGATTTGACGAAAGAACATCCTACTGATCTTGCGCATTTTTTAAAAACCAATGTTTTACAGCAAGACAATGATGGCTTGCTAGACGATGTAGGTAAGAAATTGTTAATAAATTGTGTCATAAAAATTAAGTTAACTTAAAACGCTATAAAACGCTATAATAAATATGACAGTCTACAAGCGCTTTCGAACGATATTAAACATCATTTTTTAACTAAAAAATCAGCATCAGGATTATCTGCAGAATTATATAATGCCAGACAAAGTAATAAATCCATTGAAAATTTTGGTAAAACGATCGAGAATTAATGATCAATTTAAAATTAGCTCAAGCAGATGGTGATAAGCAATCATTAAAAATTTTGACAGCCGCGAACCCAAATTACAGAAGGAATGAGGAACGAAAATTTAAAAACAATTATAAAAGCTCGAAATTATAATAAATTAAAAGACACAATAATAGCCGCTAGAAAAGAGGAATTTGCAAATAGACCTCAACAAATGTAATGCGCAACCGAAACAGGTCGTCAATTTAATAGGCACATAAAATATCATAACCACTTCACAAATAAAAGTCACATAGTTTGTTACAGGCGAAAAAGCTACTACGTATGTATTTTCCAGTAAAATTATAAAATGGGGGCGGCCTGTAAAACAAAAATTAAAGGGGGGTCACCGGCACTAGCTAGTGGAAGGTCGTGGATCATATAGAGGGTTAAAATTTTGCAAAATGGGTTAAATTAATTTATAATATACTACAAAAAAAATTTGGCACTTACTTTCATAAAATATTGTGGCTTAATGACAATTGCCAAGGGCGCCAGACAAGTCGAGAATGTCCAAATGTTCGTACAAAATCTTGAGAGACTTGTCATCCCAAGGAGGACAATTGTTCCTTTTAATCAATTTCTCACTTTTTTCCTACTTATGCACCTTCCATGATAAAAAAATAAAAAACTATTGACTTAATCAACGGCAAACACAACTATTTAATTCACAGAGCAATAAACGTGAACCTCTTACATTCATTGATTTTACTTTAGAAATTTAAGTGAATAGGCGACTATGGAATTTATGAAAATTTTGAGTACATAAGTAGTTCCCAAACACTTGTATATGAACGAAAACTTATATTATAAATTTTACACTAAATTAATCCTACAGTTTATGGCCAAAACGTCCTATCAAATAAACTAACTAAAAATTGGTCATGCTACTTAACTATATAAAAAACTTACTTACTAAAAATTGTCCATTGTTTGAGGGTTTGTTTTCCAACGTAGAACAGCTCTTAAATTGTGGAAGAGAATCTCGTTTGTTGCTCTTGTTTGTAATTTTTTTAAATATTTGAATGGCACGCGAACCCGGCAGGATCTTATTGACAATATCACTTAACTTGTGCGTCACAAGCCTTACAAGCTTTTTAATAGTTACCTTGTATCATTATAAATCCGCGAACATATGGGCCTAACCCTCGCGAATTGAAAGAGTTATCACTCCTTTCCAATTTTTACTATCGTGATACAAAGTGAAATATTCTATCTGTGATGCCGGAGAACGCTACCCGCGAACTACGTTTCTTTCTACTTCTTGACTACGGACAGCCCCATTGGAAAAACTTCCTCCTTTGGTTAAAGCCTTAAATTATATAGATTAATTCCTACCCTAATCATTATGTACGTCATTTTCTGTTATCCAATGACTTAACAGAACCTCCCACAAAACAAGATTTTAGAAACCAAATCCAACCCCTTTTTAGATGAGAGTCACGAAAGCAATTATTTTCCCAAGGGTTTAAATATATTGTACCTTCTAAGAATTTTTTAATTATTGAAATGTGGACCATACCTATAGCGACAGTAGTCTGCCATTAACAAAGACCGGCTAACCTACTTGAGCCAAAATGGATTTTAAATACAATGGATGTGTCCAGACTACTTAAAATTACCTGTAATCTTTGAAGAAATCAAATTGGAAATAGTTTTTGCTATTTATAATGTTTCGTTTTCTATAACCCGCTGTCAATCAACGAAAGTAATAAGAAGATTAAGCTTTTCAAACAGAAAATTTGCTTTCCTTTATTTACGCTAAACGGTACTATTCCATTTTAATTTTATCAGATTCGTCAATCTGTAACCGACCTAAACTTTAAGAGGTTTATTGTATTTGATTTACAAGGGTAGAGCTTTAAATGTTGACCTGGCCCTAGAATTTCTAATAGTTTAGTAGCACGAAGATATCTGTAAAGCTGGTCTTTTATTATAAGGGAGCCTAACTAAAATATGAAGTAATTTATTGTGGAATTTTTGTCTATACTTTATGCAAGTTACTGAATTTTAATTAATTGATCTGTTTATTTGTTAACATTACAAAATAATGTTACAAGGTCACGCACGTTCACGAACACTAGAGGCCGAGGAAATTCAAATGTAACTAAAACAAAAAAAGGTAATAAATTGTATAATAGGGGAACGATCGAAATTTTTATCTCAACTCGTTAGAGAAAAACACCACAGAAAATACATCAGACCGAACCGAAAATATTTTTTCGAGACCCACTAGAATAATTTAGAAAATGCTCACAACATTTTAAACATTAATAGTATAAATCTAGTAGAAATAAGATACAATAACAATACCATTAAATTAATTTTAGATAAGGAGCATCTATAAGTGTTATTTTCACTGCTAGTTAAAAAACTAAGGTCAATATTGATACAGGTAAGCAAATCTTTATCCAAGGAGTATCGGATAAAACAAAAGCGATTGGAACAGTAAATCTACCAATTAAAATACGGAATATCTCAATTAATCGTACTGTTTGTTGTTGTAGTGAACAGTTTTGAATCAGAAATAAATGGAGTAATAGGATCAAATTTATTAATAAATACAAATTAAATATCGATTATAGAAATTATCAATTTACTTTCTTTAACAATAACGTATCAACATTTCACAGTAAATTGCACTGAAGAATGCTTGGTAAAATCACAAGAACTATGTGAAGGTGTATTTCTAGCAAACGTAGTCATAAAGCCAGTAAAAAATTTTATTACAAAAAAACAAGGTAATAAACTTTGAAGAGTCAAAATTCTCAGTCAAGCGGATTGATAAATTGTTAAAAGACATTAACGTTGAAGATTTGAATAGCGAGGAACAAACTATCATTCAGAAGGTATGTGCTAAGTTTGCAGACGTATTTTATGTCAACAATGACTTACTGACCATGTCAAACATACGAGAGCAGCATATTCAGTTGCAAACAGATGCTAAAGCAACGATACTCTAAACCATATAGGTTACCATATTCACAGAAAAACGATATGGGAAAACAGAAAGATAAAATGCTACATGACGGGATAATTGAACCCACACAAAGTGCTAGGTCTTTACCCCTACTAAATGTACCAAAAGACCGTATAGTTTAGGCAACAAAAAATGGCGTGCAGTTATTGATTATAGGCAATTAAACACTAAATTGCGAGATGACAAGTTTCCGCTACCGACTATCGAATCAATTTTAAATGCTTTAGGTGCGATTTACTACTCACGTTTAGATTTATATCAAAGTTACTTTCAGATAGGATTACAGGAACATTCCAACTGCGTACAGCATTTAGTACGAAGGCCAATTTTAAATGATTAGTTTATGGATGGAGTTAACTGTTTTACGTATTTGTTGATTTAATTGTATTAGGGGATAGTGTAGAAAAGTACAATACAAATTTAGTTAAAGTATTCGATAGATTAAGAAAAGTCGATTTCAAATTAAATCCTTAAAGCGTGTAAATTTTTAAAAAGGAAATTTTATATCTAGGGCACGTTATAACGTCACAAGGAGTACGACCGGATCTAGAAAAAATCGCAGTCATGCAAAATTATCCAACACCACTAAATGCTAACGTCGTTAGAAGGTTTGTAGCGTCTCCTAATTACTATAAAAAAATTATTCCCAAATTTGCTGAAACAACAGCACCGTTAAACAAATTGTCTAGGAAAGACATCACTTTCCAATGGACTTAAGAATGTCAAACTGCTAAAACAACTTGAACAAACCCATCAATTTACAATACCCAGATTTTTCAGATAATAGTACGTTTATCTTACACACGGACCCATCTGGTTGTGCACTAGCAGCAGTTTATCAAATGGAGACGACAAGCCATTGGCTTATGCAAGTAGAACACTAAACAAGTCGAATACATTTACTAACTAGAATATCTCCATTTTCGTTCGTTCTTGGATTACCAAACGGACCTATCACATGTTCAGAACTTTCTCTGTGTACTCCGATCCAAGTATTCATATCGCCTAATAAAACCACACGGTCATTCCTTTCGCGTTTGTCTAATACATTTTCCAATTTTTGCTAAAACTGCTCACATTCCCTGTCGTTATTTACCGGAGCACAACATGCTACTTAAAAGATCTTTCTAAAAGTCACTGTCATTCCAATCCACAAGATACGAGGAGTCACCGATTCATATTGTTTCATACATGCTTTTGCTTGATCATTCAAAATTAAACCAATATCTTTCGCCCAGAACTCATTGCTCTCTACTCCAGACCACAAACCCAACATACCGTCATCTAATTCACCAACAACTTTCCCCTTTCGTTTCGTTTCAGTCATACACAGCACATCTATGCGCCTTTCTTTTATTTCATTCATGATTCCATACTCCTTACCGTACACTCCCCAGACATTCCAAGTACCAAATCTCCATTCTTGATTCATGCGGTTGTTATCTGATGGGCCAGATATTTTCCGTTTCAGTCGCCCACCATGACTTTGACGGTCCGAGGGCTTTTTCAAAGGTCTTGTTAGTAATTTTTAATTCGGTTAAATCAGGTTACCAGCCGTGCCGTTCTAGCTTTCCTACTAACGGTAACGACACCATACCATCTCTCCCACAGACGTCACCACGATTCCCAGTCCTCCAGGTGTGCCTAGCGTCTTTCAATACAAGCTAAAACTTCAACTTCCAAGAGGAGTACCTTGTAAGCCAGCAGAAAATTGCCCGCGCTATGACACTACGAGATACATGCTGTGTACACACATCGAGCGCTTATGATTCATCAATTGCACAATTAGCATATGAAGTTAATTTCTTGTGTATTGAATATGTTTCTAACTTATGTAAGATAATGCAGTTTGAGAATTTGAAAATAACTATTGTTTCATTCGATTTCCTTATACTTACATGTGATTTTCCAATGCTCCACCCGAAGGTACTACTTTGGCCAGGAGGTGAGTTTTTTGTTGCCTGGAAATTTAGAATTTTGCCGAACCCTTGCCGTTCCAGGCAAGGTAAGGATCTTTAACGTGCGTGACAACACTCACACACGGGACCTCCATTTAACCTCTCATCCGAACGAGGGCGTAATCTTTGTGAAAAATGGTCACCTGCCATTTTTCAAGCAGTCGGCCGTGTCGGGATTCAAACCCAGAACCTTGAGATCCGTAGTTTTACGCTTACTACATTGATCCACGGCGACGCCGATTTCCTCATACTGGCGAAAAGTTATTATTTTTAATATGGAAGTGTAAATATTTGTTGATACAAGCTATATGTATTTTTGATTTGGTGAAACAATATTGTGGCGCATTTGTTACGTGCCGAAAAATCGGCACTAGACATTCTTAATTGTGTTTTAATATGTGAGAATTTGGCGCCATAAATTTAAAAGGACGTGCGCGTATTTCCGTCACTTTAGATAGTGCGTTGCGCGAGATTCGCGCCGACGCGTGTGGACGATGGAGGATAGTGGGGGATTTCCGAGATACGCGTGAGAACTAGCCTCCGAGATGTGAAAAAGGTTGTTCTTTGTGTCTTTCCGTATCTTTTTGTTATGTAGGTCCCTTTCTGCCTTCTTTTGATTATCGTTCCTCATACCCGTTCCTGTCGCCCCTCTACATAGGAAAAAGACAATCGAATTTGGATTCAACCTGGCTCAAGAATTCCCACACCCGAGAAAAATTAGTCAAAGCAGCCGGCGACCATCATGGAGTAATCCTGAAGGAAGCTCTACATGTTCACGTGAGTGCCCCTTTTGGGGTTTCCTTTAAATTTATTTCCTTTAAAATTTGTGTAATTATGTTGCAATAAATTGCATAATGTGTGACGTCATATATAATTTGCGCGTCAATTTTTACATTATCTAATATTGTTACCATTTGACGTAGTGTCTCGCGTAACTCGTTTACGGGTTTATAATTGCTGTGTCGTTTGGAAATAGTAGATTACTTACTGAAGTGGAAGGTGCTTCATTACCGAGGCGAGGTGTGATGACCAAGAGGCGTAGCGCCGCGGTCATCAATAAGCCGGCGTCGCCGTGGATCAATGTAGTAAGCGTAAGACTACGGATTCCAAGGTCCCGGGTTTAAATCCCGACACGGCCGACTGCTTGAAAAATAGCAGGTGAGCATTTTTCACAAAAATTACGCCCTCGTTCGGATGAAAGGTTAAATGGAGGCCCCGTGTGTGAGTGTTGTCACGCACGTTAAAGATCCCTACTTTGCCTGGAACGGCAAGGGTTCGGCAAAATTCTAAATTTCCAGGCAACAAAAAACTCGCCTCCTGGCCAATGTAGTACCTACTGGTGGAGCATTGGAAATGTAAATGAACGGTCATCAATAAGCCGAGGTAATGTGAATCAACGACCACCGAGGTTTGTATACTACTTTATTTCCAATCATCCTCGTTAAATAACGAAAAATGCAAAATTAAAGATTTTTATGTCAAAGAAGAAATGTCACAGTAGCGTCTGACGATTGTTTGCGTCAGAATTAGATACTAAAAAGAGGTCGGAAAAGTAATTTGTGGTCGGTAAGTGGCTACTTTCCAACCTAAAATATCATTACACTTCAATCATTAGATGGCGTTTGAAATATGACATACTGTCAAACTCTTGACATGTATAGTAATCTGATTAGTGTTTAATGATTGTAAATAAACACATGTTGTGATTGGCTATCCCAGTTTACCTGGATAATAATATGTCAATATATTCATGTAAAGTATATCTGATAAGAAGAAGTGATTCTCAAACTTATTTAATTCATTGCTTAAAATATTGATTGATAAAGGCGATATTTTAACGGATTGAGGATCAGAGTTCGTGTCGGAAATTCTTAAGGAAACATGCAAATTATTAAATATAAAACAGTTAAATTCTACAGTTTACGATCATGAAGCTATCGGTGGGCTTGAAAACTCACATCAAAATTTAGCAGTATATTTAAGGATCCAGCATCCGCAGTATTTCAATAATTGGAACAGTTGGATACCTTATTGGTGTTTTGCATATAGTAATTCGGTGCACACGGAAACTACATATACCCTGCATGAACTAGTATTTGGGAAAATTAATCAAATACCGTTAAACAAGGTAAACTCTGTACATCCACTATATAATTTTGATAACTATCCAGCAGAACTTAAATATATGTTGCAAGTTGCGTTTAGCTCTTGATAAACAATAATTGAATACTGATTTCACAACATTCAATGTCTTCCCAGAGTATGGACAAGTATATTTGTCATTAATAGGAAACCTATTCCAATAAAAAAGAATAGAAAATTTATATTTGTGTTTGGAAGATTGTAAAATCTACATATTGGTAAAGACTGACTGTTCAAATTTTGTCCAAACACAGAAGAGCTAAACGCACCTCTATCTCTGGTAGACCCATAAGCTGCTATGTCAACATAAATAAAGTTGTACTCGGCATCGCTAACACAAAGTGTTATTATGCTAAAGGTGGATATAGTTGTAATAAAGAGAGTCGCTTTTATTAGGTGCTGTGATATACAAGTGTTTTCCATCAATGCAACCTACACAGTTGGCGTATTCAATTTGTTCCAAAAGCAATTAGCTATAATCGTTAACCTTGATGCTGTTGGTTGTTGCAGTACAATAGGATTTAACACTTCCCAAATCGCTGCAGTTACCTCGTAGATCACAACACAAACCGTTGGCTTTTCTATCAGATATCCGTTTGCTATTGAGAAAAAAGGATCGCCAGTAGCTAAGAATCTGTAACATAATTAATTACACGCTTGAGATTTTAAAAATAATACGTTTCAAACCTTAATGTTATTGCCAACCGTTGACTTGAAGCGAGTGGCTTGCTGATACTTTTCTTTTGTAACTTTGGTACAACTAATGTTAACAGTTGATCAAACAATTGTGATGTCATCCTGGTAAAAAAAAGGATTCTTCATCATGCAGTTTAATTTCCAGCACGAGTCTTCTGAATTCACCATGCCACGCCGTTCACGATGCAGGTTTATTGTCTTAACCTACCACCGCCTATTTACATTTCTTTTTGTTGAAATTTCTTTTACCGCTTAAAAAGTAATTGTAAATGCAACAAACAACCTTGGATTTTCAAGCCCATTCCAGCTTGAACTTTCAATTAATTGAACCATAACGTTTGTTCAGATTTCCTAACAGCTGTTACTTGAAACTTGACAGATTCTAACCATACCGCAAATGACAGATAAAATTTATACACAACGCAAGTTAAGGTTCGGGCCTTTGGAGCGGTGTTTTTAAAAACAATTCCGAAGACTTAACAAATTTATTTTAACTTGAAACAGAAATTACAATGAAATTTTGAATAACTAGTAACATAATAACTTTAACCAAAAAAAATATAATAATTGTACTATGGCGAGTAGTCTAGGTAGACAACAATGCAAAAGCTGTAATACTTAGACTGACTGCCGGGCCTTGAGCTCCCGGACTTTTTATAATAACCTGCCCCTCACACGGCTGTGGGAACTTGCAGATCTCATGTCTGCTTTACACTTTGTTACAATGTAACAATCTTATTTTTAAGTAATTGCGGTATGTTGACCGCCTGTGACCTGCCACCTGCAGTATCACTGCCCTCTTGGATGCAAAGTTGCATGTCCGTTCACATGAACTGTCGATAACCTCTCTGGGTTATCCTTGTATTACAATGTTGCAATGTCTTGAAATTTAATGGGAATTTTTCCGTATTTCGTCCTTAATAAACGATTTTTGATGTCAATGTTGGCTCCTAATTTTCTTAGAAGGTCCATTCCGATTAAGCCGTCATATCTGTCGTTAAATTCGAATACACAAAATTTATGTTTCATTTTAACATTAAATGTTCTCGGTAAGGGTATATTAGCTACAAATTGGTGTAGTGTTGTTTGATGGGCTGTTTTAATTTTAAATGGTTCTCTTTCTACATAAGCTAAATAATGTTTTTGTACGGTTCTGGGGCTAATTAATGTTTTTGAGGATCCGGTATCGATTAATAGTTTAAATTCGGCGTGGGGTATTTCTATGTATGGTAGTACTAAGTGATTTATGTTATTTAAGTTTATTAAGTTTGGTCGGTTATGAATTGGTCCATTTGAAAATTTGAGTTCGAATCTTCTTCCTCGTATTGTCGGATATGTGTTATCTTTGTATTTTGTCTGGTGTTACCAGATGAGGTATCTATTGGTGTTGGTTTATAATAATTATTAGGGTTGTATTTCTATTGGGGTTTGCGTTGAATGTTGGTCTTTGTTGGTTTAGGTTTTGATTAAATTTTGGTTGGAATGCGGGTTTCGTAAACGTTGGGTTAAACGTTGGTTTTGGAAAATGTTTATATTGATTATTAAAATTTGTATTGTTGAAGCTTGGGTTATTAATTCGCGGTTGATTTGTTTGTGCGTTGAAGGGTGTGAATTTTTGTTGAGGGATTGTTTGTCTTGTGGCTTGTATAGTTTTTATTAGTGAATAACTTTTATTCGCGTTGGGGTTGTATAGTCTGTTGCGGTAATACATGACATTTTCTTCTTTTATTACTAGTTTCATAGCTTCTTCTAGATTTTGGGGTCGTTGGAATCTGATCTTATCCGATAGTCGTTCTGGTAAAGTGTTTATATACGTGTCCAGTGCCATTTCGTCATACATTTTTGTTTTTAAATGTCGAACGTTTTCATCGGGTTCTTCGATTTTTAATTTTGTTAGAATTAAACTTCTCACGTCTTGGCATTTTATTCCGAATTGATAGGGGGATTGGTTGTGTTCCATTCTAAGGTTTATTAGGTCTCGTACCAAGCATTTTATGTTGCGTTGGTCTCCAAAATATGCAATTAGTAGTTGTTTAAGTTCTTGCCATTTTTGTAAATCGTCCGTACTGGCGATTAAGGTTAGTGCCCTTCTGGTTAGTTTACTTATTATCAAGCGTATAAGCAATGAATTCCTTTCGTTATCTCCGGGTTTGTAGAAGGTTTTTAGGAACATTTCGGATGCTCCAATAAAATTTACAATATGTGCTTGCGTCCCATCAAATATCTGTATTGTCTCCAAATAAAGCTTCATGTCTGTGCTACTCATGTTGGTTAAGGGTTGTTCGATTTGGGTAATTTCAAAAAAAAATTATTTTTTTTTTGAATTGAAGTTTATTTTGCTATGTATATCGTTATTTTGCTTCGAATTTATTAATTTTCCGTTTGGGTTGGGTAATTTCGAATTTTGTAAAAATTGGATTTGATTTTGCTATTTGAAACGTTAATTTTGGTTTGGTTTTATTAATTTTCGTTTTAGATTGGATAATTTGAAATTTTGTAAAAATTGGGGTTGGTCATGTTAATTTTGCTTTGGTTTTATTAATTTTCCTTTTAGATTGGGTAATTTGAAATTTTGTAAAAATTGGGGTTGATTTTTGTTATTTGAAACGTTATTTTTGGTTTAGATTTTTTTAATTTTTTATTTAGGTTGGGTAAATTTAAATTTTGTAAAAATTGAGATTAATTTTTCTATTTGTAGCATTAATTTTGGTTTGGATTTGTTAATTTTAAGTTTAGACTGCGTCGGGTTATTTTTAGAATCGTAATTGCTGTTACTTGTGCTTAGTTACACAGTGCGGTAATGAATGTGTGGGATTTATACTCGATAATTTTAATTACCGTAGTCTTGAATTTGCCTGTTTCTATCTCGCGGCTTTTAATTTGTCTTGAGTTTCTGTTTTCTGAAGAATCTGGAGTAAATATGTTTGCTTCTAACGATATTTACTTAGATTTGTGTTAGTTTAATTCTGTTAATTTGTAATTAATACTCTTTCCGTGGGTTTTAATTGAGTTGCATAAATGTATAGTTCGTCTGTCTTGAATTCTAATTATAACTTGCAGGTTAATTACTTTTGCACTTTATCGTTGTAATTTAAATACTAAAAGATGTAGTCTTGGCTATGTATTCGCGTACACTTATAAACGTTGAGGTAATTAACACTTACACAACGGTGTTCGTTTTCAGTTTATGAGAATTAAATAATTTGCTTATGTACTCGCTAATTGCTTTGCATAAATGTTACGTTATCAGGTTGCAATTATAAGCGTTTTTAATTAAAGCTTTTTACGATGACCGTTTAACTTTACTCAGTGTTTGTACTGGGATTTATTTATAGATTGCTGTGGTGAATGCTAGGTGTAATTTCTTGCGCTTTTATTATTCCGTGATGGATTTAATAATGCAAATTGCGTTACTTTAGTTCTGTACAAAGATTGTGAAAGTTATTGTTTTGAATGCGATTTCTCTGAGGTAATAATGATGTTGCGTTCGCGGACTTTGCTATCTTAGGTCAAGATTGCACGCTGGTTTTAAGTTACTGATATGTTTGCAGTGTTTTGCTGTAGTTTATACAGTATTATAGAGGTCAATGGTTTAAATAATCGTTCCGTAATTGCTTGTTTGAAGAATTACCTTTGGCTTTGGAATTAATTTGCGGTCTGTGTTTTTAGTTTACCGGATTAAACGTTCGTTTTGTTTCGCGGTAGTTAAATTTTTTTGTATTTCGGTATTAGTGGATGTGCGTCAGTTATTTTTGGTTTATTTTTGAGTTTGTTCTAATAATTGTGGTAAGAATCTTTTAAATATCAAGTCTCTTTTGCTTTTTTTTTAAAAAAAAAATCTCTTCTACTCTTAACATTCGTCTCATAAAATTTTATACAGTCTCGTTTTGAAAATAATTCACTTTGTAACTATTTTCAAGAAAATATTGGCATAAAATAAAATTCATAACATAATAAATGATAATCAAATAATAAAATAATAAACTAGCATATATCAATTATAGTTTGTGGTATAAATTGGTATAAATAGAATGAACTTACATTAATTTCTTCATCTGTTTCTTTTGTGGCCTCGATCGATGCTGTATCTTGTCCACGTTGATTTGTTGCTTGATTCAGACTATTTTTGTTCTTCCTCCAACCTGGTTTGGGTTCTGTCAAAATTGCGAATTGAATTTCTTGGTCACCAATCTTCCAATTTTTTGATTTTTAGTGCCCTTTTGACATCCGTTACGACTGCGCCAGTTAAGGTTCGGGCCTTTGGAGCGGTGTTTTTAAAAACAATTCCGAAGACATAACAAATTTATTTTAACTTGAAACAGAAATTACAATGAAATTTTGAATAACTAGTAACATAATAACTTTAACCAAAAAAATATAATAATTGTACTATGGCGAGTAGTCTAGGTAGACAACAATGCAAAAGCTGTAATACTCAGACTGACTGCCGGGCCTTGAGCTCCCGGGCTTTTTATAATAACCTGCCCCTCACACGGCTGTGGGAACTTGCAGATCTCATGTCTGCTTTACACTTTGTTACAATGTAACAATCTTATTTCTAAGTAATTGCGGTATGTTAACCGCCTGTGACCTGCCACCTGCAGTATCACTGCCCGGCGTCACCGTGGATCAATGTAGTAAGCGTAAGACTACGGATTCCAAGGTCCCGGGTTCAAATCCCGACACGGCCGACTGCTTGAAAAATGGCAGGTGAGCATTTTTCACAAAAATTACGCCCTCGTTCGGATGAGAGGTTAAATGGAGGTCCCGTGTGTGAGTGTTGTCACGCACGTTAAAGATCCCTACCTTGCCTGGAACGGCAAGGGTTCGGCAAAATTCTAAATTTCCAGGCAACAAAAAACTCGCCTCCTGGCCAATGTAGTACCTACGGGTGGAGCATTGGAAATGTAAATTAACAGTATCACTGCCCTCTTGGATGCAAAGTTGCATGTCCGTTCACATGAACTGTCGATAACCTCTCTGGGTTATCCTTGTATTACAATGTTGCAATGAACTTATACTTTATTTAACAATTTCTAATAATTCCTATTAGATTCAATATATTCAATATATATATATATATATATATATATATATATATATATATATATATATATATATATATATAGATAGATAATTGGGGGATACATAACTCGCATTACTGAAAAAATAACCACTCTGTGAACAATTGCCACACATAATGCGTAACGCAACTCGTTACGTTATGAAGCCTTGATACATTACATGTGATTTTCCAATGCTCCACCCGAAGGTAGTACATTGGCCAGGAAGCGAGTTTTTATACCTGGAAAATTTGGAATTTTGCCGAACCCTTGCTGTTCTAAGCAAGGTAGGGATCTGTAACGTGCGTGACAATACTCACACACGGTACCTCCATTTTACCTCTCATCCGAACGAAGGTGTATTTTTGTGAAAAATGCTCGCCTAGCATTTTTCAAGAGGACCGTGTCAGGATTCGAACCCGGGACCTTGGGGAAGCCTTGATACAGATAGATGAAACAGCTGCTTTTCTATATATTTGTACATGTATGAGGAGCAAAATAGATGAAAGAAGAGGAAGGTGAAATTGGTTGTGTGAGATTGTATGTATGTCTGATTATTTACATATAGGTGCATTCGTGTACTTCTTTGGATTCAACCAGATAAAAAATGAATTTAGTTTTGGATGATGGTTGTCATGCTATTTTAGAAATCGAAGTGTTAAATAGCTTGTGAACGAACCTGTTTAAAATGCATAGCGTTTCAAATAGAATCTCAACGTTAAACCTGATTGTAAAAATATAATCTCGTGATATCGCGCAATTAAAGTGCGAAAGCTTGTATAAACGCTTTCAATGCAATTAAAAATGAAACTAAGCGCAAAGGATGTTGTATTTAGAATCGCTTCAGGTACAGATCATTAATTTAGAACAAACCGTTTTCCAAACCGTGAATGCTATAATTGGCTTTACACTATAAAATGTTAAAACGCAACTTCCATTTTAAATTAACGGCATCATAAGCTAATTCCAGCAAAATATGAGGAGCATTTTCAAGTTTGAAACTGCTATCATACATTTTTAAACAACTTAGACCTAATAAAATAAGAAACATTGTCATATAAGCACAGGACGTTACTGCACAATATAGATAAAGTACCATAGAAGCGATCTACATCAGCTGTTAATAGTCAAACAGCCAATACAAAGCGGACTCGTGTTACGGGTGAAAGTATTATTAGATTGTTAAATTTTGAAATGCCCGAAAGGTTTGAGAATTCCGTAACAACTTAAAGGAACACCGACTAACTACAGTGATGTGGAAATGGATCCCTATATAAACATCACCTGTTAGTAGACAAATAGCCTATACAAAGCGGACTCGTGTTACGGATGAAAGGATCATTGGACTGTTAAATTTTTAAATGAAGGGAAGGGCGAGAATCCTATAACAACTTAAGGATGTATCGCCTAATTACAGTAGTGTGAGAGTGGTTCCCTATATACAAATTGTAAGTTGAAAAACACACAGACCAACCCAGTTTTTGTTTCCTGATGTCTGATATGTAACTTTCATATATTTTTGGTCGCTCAAATCGAATCTACACTAATAATTTTCGTATCATTTTCAGGTATTCAAGGTATTAAAGACGGTTTGCAATGTATAACATATTGAAACGAAATTAATCCGGCGGTGACTCATTATTAGAATGTAGACATCGCCATAATATCGGCTGAAAGTACTAAAAAGCGATGGAAAGACCAGTTTAAGATACATAGGCGCCGCAGACATGATAGGCAGCAGTTGATAACCTAAACACATTTACAAATCGATATAAAATGTAAATAAACAAATTATTTTATTATACAGTATATGTTGATAGACATTATAGAAAAGTCGCGAAAGTGGATAAATCAAACGATACGTTTTGTTACGTATGCGTGGAGTTTACGATTAAATCTCACATAAGTTCAGTGCATTCAATTCAAAACTGACCGATATTGAAGCTGCTGCATGGGCTTCATTTAAAAAAAAATGCATTCCAATTTCTTGGATACACAAATATTAGAAATTACGAACAAATTATGAATATTTTAATTCCCACATACAGCGGTATGGGTTGCAACATGTCTTTAAAGATTCATTTTAACCATTCGCATCTGAAATTTATCTTCGCAAATCTAGGGTATGTGAGTGACAAACATGGTGAAAAGTTTCACCAAGACATTATGTAGTGTGAAAATTAATACTAAAAGACATGGAGCCCCACATTGCTCGCTCATTATTGCTGGAACCTAATCGGAGATGTTCCAGAGGTACCCATATGCAATAAATTTTGGGATTCGGTAGTGATGTGGTATGCATAACAAATGTAACCGTTCTATAATAAAACGTTCCACTATAAAAATATGAATAATTTTCGATTGAGGGTTATAGGAAAATTTCGTTAATAAATTTGAAATCAGCGAGAAAATTTCTATAAGACACTCGCACACTAGGAAACAAAGAAGTTTAGAATTTGTTGTTTACCAAAATTAAACTGTCAAGCTGTGTTGCCATGAACACACCCGTAAAGGTTTATGATACTGTTTTAATTAATGAATGTCAATTCGTCAGGTGTAAAAACGATCTTCTCGAAGACAAATTTTCCAAGTGGTTTCTAAATATATCGACTTCCTGGTTGAATGTAGCTGCTTTTACGATTAATCTATATTCTAAACAAAGAAAAATCACCATTTCACTGCATTATAACGTTGTTCCTGTAAACGGGTACACAAAAAATATGTTAAAATTATATAAATCAATTTATTTTCGATTTTTCATAACATTAGCTGTTAAACTGTAGTCATTTAATTACGTTTTCGCCCGTTTTAAATTAAGTACCAACGTTCGGGTTCTGTATACCTAGTAAAGTAAGTACTATAACCTACAACGATAGTAGACGTTTTGTAATTTAATCAATGGCTATCTCTACAAGCTTCATATATACATCCTACCAACAAAAACAAGAAATAGCTAATAAAACTTACCAATCTAAATAAAGGTTCCATAGTTTACCTTGCAAAGTGTAATTTGTTTTCAACTTATGTTGGTTTGGAACCAATCTGTCCACATTTCTACTTATGATATCGGATGGTTGTCCATAGGATCCGCGGATATTACCACGTTTAATTCCCATAGATTAATCTCATAGCCCAACGAGTTTCCTTGACTACATTCACATATGTTTTTGTTACCAGTTCATGATTAACTAATTCTTTGTCTTTGCGCTTAGTCTAGCTATCGACCCTCCTCCACTTGCTATAGCTTCAATGGGTGTATCATTGTATTATGGTCCATGATATCGAGTTTACATCTGATCACGTGAAAATGATATGCTTAACGTGAAATCAGCTGATTAATTTTTATATAGTAAAATTTCATATAAATTCATTAACTTGAGAATTAGAAAAAGCTTAGGCAGCCATTTTTAAATTTATCTGAGGAGGAAAACTTTTTGTGATTTAGGCTACCTTGTAAGATACCAATGTTGTTGTACAAATATTTTATATGGTTCGGAGGCGACCCTTAGGCGGGTTTACACTTGTTAGATACCAATACTGTTCAACGAAGATTGTATATGGATCTGAAACCACCCTATGGCGGGTTTACACTTGTGAGACACCAATACTGTTCAACGAAGATTGTATATGGCTGGTTTACACTTGCGAGATACCAATGCTGTTTTACGGGGGCTGTTAATATGCTTCTTCTTATGTAATTGGTTATTGTATGTATAAATAGAAATCATATATGTAGGCAAGGAAACCCATGAAAAACTTACAATACTACCTAGATATTGGGGGCCTTTAATTTTCATTTGTTATTTCTTTTAGTAATGGAATCCATTGTTTACTGAAAAGTCACGGATCCGTTTGCTACACATTTATGTTTCCGTGAGGTTATATAAGCATCTTCTTTGATTTTTCGTTTTTGGTGGTTTTCTTCTTTTTCAATAATTTTGCGTCCTCCCATTTTATTTTATGACTAGAGTCCCATGCATGTTGCCAAATCATAGATTTTTCAAATCTTCTGTTTTCCATATATGGCTTATGTACTTTAAATCGAACTTCAAATGATCCGGAACTTTCCCCTATATAAAACATACGTACGTTTCGTTACGTATATTGCGGGTATACAATTAAATCTCACAAAAAGATTAAACTACCTTAATCAAAAAAGCTCCGCACATCAATTGTCCAATATGTGCTGCGAATTTTAGAAAATTGCTCAACTGTATCCATAAATCAATGTCTTTTGCAGTGCCTATGGCGTGGAGAGAACTTAAAAATCAAGTTACAGTCTGCTATATTTGCTTGACAAATCTATGTGAACTGCAGTTGAAACATACTGTACAGTATCCAAACCTTCAGCCCCTCAGACCAATTTTTCACAACCAGAATATACTTGTCCCCAAACGTCCAGAATACAATACATTGACGATGATATGAATGCTGCTGACCACAATACTATTGAACCTATTGACGAAGAAACGGATGCTGATTTGCAACCATTTGATGTAGGTGTTCCACATTTACTTCCACAAAATTACTATCCTATAACAACTACTCATAGTTCCCCAGAGTACTCATCTTTCCAAATAACTAGAGGAAAACTAGATTACAAAAACTCATTCGAAATGGACTAGAAAACTAAATTAAAGGTTATGAATTATCAAAACGTTGGTATCGCAAGCAACAAACTAATTTAGATAAACAAAATAAAAATCGATAACCAATAATAGGTTTCGACAGTACACAAAACAAAATGTATTTACGGTGCGCAAAAAAGACGTTTCACAAAGTTGTTTCCAAATACACATTTTTTTACATATCGCCAGAAATCCCGATCTAAAACCTTTAAAAAACATAACCAAAAACGATAGTAGTTTTTCGGTAGCTATTATAATATCTATCTACTGCGCTAGGTAAGGATTCGAGATGTTTACTGCATCCGGAAAAAGGTTTAATTGTCCTGGAAACTTCTTTTGCAACTTTTAATGATACGAAACCGATTAATGGTAGGAAAAGGAAAACCTCAATACTGACTGCTCTAAGTTCTGTTCTTCCGGGTTGTTGAGTACATAAAAGATTCTCAGGAGAGAAAAGCGGGATTTTTGCAACTAATGCTCTTACAATCTTATCGACTGCGCCAATTTTGTTTTTAAAAGTGGAAATTCCAATAAAAAAAAATATTAAAAAGTGAACAAGTTATTATAAATCAAATACAACTATAATAAAACTAAGTTCAGAAGTAAAAGTTATAATATTCAGCAATGACTAGTCGATTTTTGACTGTCAGCTGTCATTTTTTACATATTTATTATCATTGCGAAGCAAAATGCGAAAGAATGGATAGTTACTTTTGGAATTTACCCTATGTGACTTAAGATTAATATAATCATCATTGGGTCTTCAGTCCTGAAACTGGTTAGACGCGTACCATCAATGTTTCCTATTCTGAACTAACCTACAGATTTCTCCGAAATTTGCACAGTCTGCATCTATCACTATCTGATCTAGGTCTACATCCACCACTTTTTTCCTATCTCTGCTTGTCATATATCCCATACTATTCCCCAAAAATGACTTAGAACGTATTCTGCCCTTCTCTTTCTCATATTTTTTTCCCAAAGACATCCTTGTTCCCTTACTGTTTCTATAACCTATTTGTTATTACCTTTGTCTGTCCATCTTCATACATCTGAAGCACGGCATTTCAAAGGCTGCTACTGTTCTTCTGTTTGCTTTTCAGACTGCTCGTATTTCGTAGGCATACTGTCTGTGCTGTGCTCCACACATACGCTTTCAACAACTTTTTGTTTTATGTTTGTTGTCTTTCATCATAGGCGCCCGTTCTTTCTTGTTAGATGTAGTTCGGTCCCTTTCTATTGTTTTACAATTATATACCTTATTTCTCCGACATTCAGTGGTTGCGAAAAGGGGGTAAGCAGCTTGTGGCTGCCAAGTTCCCCCAGCACTTGAACATTTACTAATTTAATATTTTTTCCAATATATCTTTTCGCACAGTCAACATTAGTTGCAGATATTTCACAACAAACTAGTTGTTTATTATAATCATCAGATTTATCTGCGCTTATTTTTTCGGCATTGGGTTTCTCGTCTCAAAACTGGATGGACATGTACCTGCACTTATTTATTTTCTAAACTAACCTACATAGCTCCCTGAAATTCTCACACAGCAATAGAGCTCGGTTCCCCTTATATTGTTTTCTAATATTATGCCCTATTTCACTGAGACTTATTGAAGGGGGTTAAGCAACCTGTGGCTGTCAAGATCCCCCAACACTTAGACATTTGCCGAAATAATAGTTTCTAGTAAATGCTTTCACGTAATTACCATAATTCGAGAATATTGCCCATCCAATGCTTGTAGTTGCTTATAATAAATATCATGTTTCTTCTATTGTTTTCTAATATTATGACCTATTTCACTGACATTTATTAAAGGGGGTTAAGCAACTTTTGGCTGCCAAGATCCCCCGACACTTAGACATTTGCCGAAATAATAGTTTTCCAGTAGATGCTTTCACGCAATTACCATTATTCGAGAATATTGCCCATACAATGCTTGTAGTTGCTTATAATAAATATCATGTTTAAGTGCAGTTACTTTCTTCGTCATTAATTTATCCATCTTGGGAGTGGTTGGATGCGTACCTCCATTGACTTCTATTCTGAGCTAGCCTACACATTTCCCTGAAACTCCTACAGCCTACATCTTTCACTATCTGTGTGCAGTAGTCTAACCTAGGTGTACCTCTTCTTCTCTTTTTTACTATCTCTGCTTCTAGTATATTCCAGTATATTCCCTCATGCCGTAGTATATGGCCTATCATCCTATCTCTCCTATTTTTTACCGTTTTTCACATATTTTTTTCTTCCACTACCATTTTTAGTACCTCTTCGTTCTTAACTTTGTCTGTCCATAATATCTTCATCAATTGTCTGTAGTACCACATTTCAAAGGCTTCTACCTTTTTCTTGTCTGCTTCTCTTACTGTCCAGGTTTCACAGCCGTACAATGCTGTGCCCCATACATGTGTTTTAAGCAATCTTTTCCTTGTTTCTATGTTTGTTGTCTTTGAACACAGTAGTTGCTTTTTCTTGTTAAATGTAGCACGACCTTGTGCTAATCTTTGTTTTATATCTTTTGTGCTTTTCCCATCTTGCGTTATTTGGCTTCTTAGGTAGCAGAAATCCTTAACCTATTGTAAGTTCATGTTACATATTTGTATTCTTGTTTTTGATTTATTTTTCTCTCCTTTGCATACTAGTACTTTAGTTTTACTTTTGTCAATTTTCATACCGTATGTCTCTGTTAGAACCGTTTCCATTTCATTGAGAGCAGCTTCTAACTCTTCTTTGCTAGATGCTAATACCGCTATATCATCTGCAAATCTAAGCATATCAATTTTTTGTTCCTGCACAGTAATTCCAAATGTCGTCCTGCATTTGTAGTATTCATTGCCTCTTCAATGTACAAGTTAAAAATTAATGGGGATAGGGAACATCCCTGTCTCACCCCTTTCCTGATGTTTACTTCTCTACGTTCCTGCTATAATTCTATTACTGCTGTTTGCTCTTTGTATAAGCTATGTACTATTCGTCTATCCCTATAACTCATTCCAATCTTTTTGAGTATTTCGGACATTTTTTCCATTTTACATTGTCAAATGCTTTTTGCAGATCTACAAACCCTATATACACGCTTTCCCCTTTTTCTATTGTTTTCTCCATTATCACCCTCAGAGCTAAGACAGCCTCCCGTGTTCCCCTGTTTCGCCTAAACCCAAATTGGTCTTCTCCTAGTATTTCTTCAGCCCGTTTTTTCATTCGTCTTTGTACAATTCTAGTTAATATTTTTGATACGTGTGCTGTCAAACTTATTGTTCGAAAATTTTCACATCTATCTGCGCCTTTCTTTTTTGGTATAGTTACTATGATGTTATGTTTGAAATCTTTGGGTATCTCGCCTGTTTCATACATATAGCTTACAAGTTGGAAGAGACGTTGTGTTACTGCTTGACCAGCGGCTTTTAGAGTCTCCGCTTGCACCTTATCTGTACCCGGCGCCCTACCATTTTTCAGACCCTTTAATGCTAATTCAAATTCATCTCTAAGTATAGGATATCCCAAGTCATCATTTTCAAAGTCTGATTCCTTTTCTAATGCAGTTAGTTTTTCTCCTGCATATAAATTCCCTATATATTCTTGCCATCTATACCCACTTTCTCTACATTTTTTATAATGACATTTCCTCCCGCGTCCCTTATATTTTTGCTATACGGTTTTATATCCCTAAAAAATTGATTCTAATTAGTTTGTATGCTTCATCTGTTTTTTCTACTTCGATCTTAGTTTGTACCTCTTTGCACTTTTCGTCAATCCATTGTTCTTTAGCTTTCCTGCATTTGCGAATAATTTCCCATTTTATGGCTTTGAATCTCTGTTTTCCTGTTTCGTCTGATTTATTTTTGTATTTTCGTCTTTTTTCTATTAAATTCAGGATATCCTTTGTTATCCATGGTTTCTTATTTTCTTTTTGTGTATACCCCAGAATATCTCTGGCCGCCATGTCGAAGCTGGATTTAATGTTATTCCATTTTGTTTCTACTTCCTTAGTATCAGATATTTTCCCGATATCTTTGAGCAATTCATTTGACCTTTTTTCGAATCTTTCTTGAATATCTTTCTCTTTTAGTTTCTGTAGGTCCAAGTGCCTTTTTCCGTTTCTTTTTTTCAAATTTTTAATTTTAAGTGCGGCCTTCATAATTACGATGTTGTGGTCAGTGTCTATATCTGCTTCTGGGCAGCTTCTACAGTCTTCTTCTTGATTCCTAAACCGTTGTCTAAAAAGAATGTAATCTATTTGATATCTTCCTATATCTCCTGGCATCTTCCACGTATATCGTCTTCCAGTATAATGTTGAAATAATGTGTTTGTAATGATTAAATTGTTCTTGTCGCAAAATTCTACCAGCCTATTTCCTCTGTCGTTTCTAGTGCCTAAACCAAATAAACCTACTATCGCTCCTTCCCTACCCTCACCTACCACTGCATTAAAATCCCCCGTAATTATTAAATTTTCATGTTCTTTTACGTGTCTATTATTGTATATTATTATTATCTTTGTAGATCGCTTCTACCTTGTAGCCTTTTAAATTCCTTTTTTAGTTTAACGAGAATTTCCGATAATTAGAAATGAAGCCCACGGCAAATTAAGATGGAAGGTGGCTCTAAGTTGAGGAAATCTCAAAGGCAAGCGGCTAGTCGAACTATATGCTCTGGGTAGAGAATGAGCTGTGGGTCGGGGTGTAATTGCAACCACTAATAATAAGAATAAGGCGCCACCGTATTTTTTTATACTGAGAAGACCTGAAACAAGTCCCTTGTACAAGGCTAATGCGGAAACCTATTTTCTATAACCGCTATATAATTTTTAAAGACCTCCTAATCTTTGAAGTATCTTACCTTATGGTTCGACCTTGACCTTAGCAATCCTGCACTGCACCTGTGAACAGATTAAACAAAGAAAGGCACTGTTTGTGCATTCAAATTCAAAAATAATTAAACACTATCAGAATCGACTTTCATTCCTCTTAAATAAAAGATAATCTTTAGTCCGAAAATAAGAATCTATTCTTTTGGTATCCAATAAAGTAATTTTCGTTTACAAAAAATATGTCTTCCTTTATAAGTTAATTTAAATTAGAAAGAGTTAATTACAATGGTACTGAAAGTATCCGTACCACTTACTATTTAATGAAGTTTATATGACAAATTGATAAAGCATAAAATTGCTCATTTAAAGAAAGAGTTAATTATGGTAAATTTACCTTAATTTCACAGTAGATAATTACAGCTAATTGTTCATAAAATATCAAATGTAAAGATTCAATTTCTAAAGGTTTAAAATTATGAGAATTTAATTTATCTAATTAGTAGTGACATCTTCTGATGTTTCTTTGAGTTAATAAAAGAATTTGTAGAAACAAATTACAGATTCATAACGTATGACTACGAAAATATAACTGAGGTCTGGCCTTGACCTGTTTTAAGGCTAACACAAGTCGATTACAGCAAAATTTATCTCATTACTACGTCGACAGTTCAGACAACATACGAACATAATTTTTTGTACATACCAGAGTTCCAATTTGCACCTATATACTTGCGTGAATGCTGACATATGTTTGAACAACGGAAAATTCCAATCTAAACAAACAGCTGCGCCGCTTACTGAAAAACCGTCATTTGGCTTCCATTAACTGCGTTTCAAGAATTCACACCACAAGAAAGCAAATGTTGTCTGTAATTGATCCGAACAACTTTATATATGTAATTCCATATTATACAAAGATACAATTGTTTTCCATCAACTTCGAATGAATACCATTCAGAAAAGAGCTTATTCACAATCTACGTTGCAATATAATTTAAATTCAAATTTAATAATCTCCAATGTTACATGTTTTAAATTTATTAGTTTCCAAAGTTACACTGAAAATTTTAATTAATATTTTATAGAAACAAATTCACTTACTGTTCCTAATAGCATACACGGGCAATTTTCCATCGTGCACGCCTCCAACAGCAAAAATCAACCACGGACATCGCTCCTAAGAACAACTTTTCGACCTGCTTGAACCCCAGCTGTGTTGGAAGTGACCTGGCGGCTTGTTGCTGCCCAGTAACAAAGTTACGTTACGATTCCTGAGTGGAAGGGGATCCAGGAAGGATACCAAACAAAAGCTTTTATCTTGTCTCCGTAGAATTCAACTTTTAACATGAACTAAATACTAGTTCTTTATTGGACAATAGAAATAATTATATTAAGTGGATTGGATTACATTATAATGTGTTATATTATTTAATATTTAATAAAAGGATTGATTATACAGATATATATATGAGGTAAAAATAAAATTGCTACACTGCCTCTTTCTAAGAGAAAAATTCTGGAATAAATACTAAGAATTTTTTTTGAATTTATAGTTATATATTCACGACTTATTATTATTAATTTTACAAAATAAAATAAAATTACCACTTATGATACAACATAGTTGAAAATGAGTGATGAGTAACTACGCGTACTATACGCCACAAGGGGACAAATTCGGAAGTCTTAATCGGTAGGGTGTCATTATCGTTTAATCATATTCGGGGTTATTATATCACTCATTTATACTCGAAACTTAAACAACAAAACATATAATACTGCTGTATTATAATTCCTTAATGAAAATATCAAATTATCATGACAAACATATTTTTACTTTATTAACTTTAATTTACATATTTACAAAAGAAGAAAAGACTCTCACTATCTTTGAGATCCACTCCAAACATAACTTCAAAACAGCAAACATGTCTTGAAATCACTAACGTTCAACAATCTACCGCATGTATATGCAACTAAAATGTAGAAATATCTCTTTCCCAGAAGAGACAAGTAAAACGTCTCCACGTCTTACTCCTCAAAAATCTCACTCACGCATGAATGAACAAAATAGAACATTGCTATCTCACACAATATTCATTATAAACATAGAACATTGCTATCTCACGCGATATTCACAATTAAACATAACTATCAAAGTTACTAACAATATTGACCTCCAACCAATATTTAATATGGACTCAACTACCTGATTCCTAATATAATTATCAAATACTTTAATCACAAATCCAAAAAAATAATAATAAACAAATATATACAACTTTATTTATCAAACAATTTAATCGTAAAAATACCTAAACATTCCTTTATAACCTTGAACTAAAGAATTATACGACCAATAAAATCATTTGACAAACGGAAACATGTAACTTTTTACCTTGACTCAAATAAATAACTTGCAACTAACAATATCAGCACAGTCTAGTGTCAGCCTTACTGCACTACAAAAAAATTCTTTTTATTTTTCCTATCCAACATCTAAAAATTTTTAGACTACCAAACAGTATTCCAATACAATATTTAAACTCTTTACTAAAAGATAAGACAGAAATAATTCCTACTATCAACCATTAAATATGTCAACAACACTAATTAATGTTCAGAAACGTTCTCTCTTTCAATATCACCACTGAACTCTGAATAAGGTTTTAAGTCCTTAACATGCCATCTGCCTGCTCTCGAACCATTTTCATTGATCAATTCATAAATTAAACTTGAAACCTTCTTTTTAACAATACTCAAAACATATTTTGGCGCAAGCTTAGCTGTAAATTTATCACTTGCTTTCGAAAGAACTTTATTTGACCTCCAAACTTTGTCACCTACTTCGAAAGAAATGTTACGTCTTCTTAAATTATACGAATTACTAGACTGCATGTAAGCTAAATGTAACCTTTTCTGTACGTCTATAAAAATATCAAACAATCCTTGATGATCTGATACATACGAAGGTCTATCTCTAGAAATAAAATCAATATCAACTGAGGGTTCCACATCAAGACCATAAAATCTTCCAGATACAGGAACATGTCTACCAAAAACTAAGAAATTTGGCGAATAACCAGTGGCATGATGTTTTGCAGAATTAATCGCATACTGAATTTGGGGTAACTCTATGTCCCAAGTATCATGTTCTCCAATATACGAACGTATAGCTGTTCCGACTGTTCTATTTATCCTCTCTACAAAGTTACATTGGGAGAGTAAACTGCATTGAACCAAATTTTTGAACGTCATATTTTTACATACGGCCTTGAAATTTTACCACTAAATTGTGAGCCATTGTCACAAATAATATATTTGGGAACACCATAAACTAAAAAAACTTTTTCCTCCAACACGCGTTCTATTAAATGCGCTTTTGCACTACGTAACGGGAACATCAACGTGAATTTTGAGAACCAATCACCTATAACTAACAACCATTTGTGTCCAACCTTAGATCGTGGAAATGGGCCCATGAGGTCTATAGCAATAATCTGAAAGGGGAACTTCACTTCCTTTTCCTTTCCCATTAAACCAAGGGGTCCTCTATTCGATTCCTTCTGTGCACCACAAGTTAAACAATTTTTACAAAATTTCAACACATCAATACGCATTTTTGGCCAATAAAAATTCTCTTGAATGCGTGCCAATGTTTTAAAAAAACCAAAATGACCGGCCACTGAAGGGTCATGATTTATCCGAATAACCTGTTCCTTCTGTGATCTAGGGACTAAATATTTCCATTCCCTTACATTCGACGAGAGTGGTAAATTTGATGAAAGAAATTTAAATACATAACTATCTTCTACCTTCCATTGGGGTAATCATCAGGTGAAGCTAAAATTTTCTCTCGAAGAGACACATACCAGGGATCCACATCATCTAACTTGATCTCAACTAAATTATCAACATGACTCACGACTGGAACTGCGCGACTAAGACAATCTGGAACTACGTTAAACTTCCCTTTTCGATGAACCAACTCAAAGTATGCTGTCGTAAACGGACAGCCCATCTAGCTAATTTTCCGGTTGGGTTTTGTATATTATTAAGCCATAACAGAGAAAAGTGATCTGTGATAACAGTAAAACGGGTGCCTTCTACCCAAGGTCGAAATTTTCTATAGCGAAAATTACAGCGAGACATTCCTTCTCCGTGACTGAATAGTTTCGCTCAGTTCGGGTAAGTGATTTACTAGCATAAGAGATAACGTGCTCTACATCATCGATTTTTTGAACTAAAACTGCTCCAAGTCCTGTATCACTAGCATCGCATTCGACAATAAATGGAACTGAATAGTCCTGTTGCGATAACAATGGAGCGTAAACTAAAGCCTGTTTAATCTGTACAAATGAGTTCTCAGCCTCAGATGTCCAAACAATAGATTGACCCTTTTTTCTTCCTTTTACCAAATCACTGATCGGTGACACTAAAGATGAAAAGTTTTTTATAAAACGACGATACCAACTACACATTCCTAAAAAACGTTTGACCTCAGTAGTTGTCTTAGGTCTGGGGAAATTTACCATCGCAGAAACCTTTTCGGGGTCTGTACGAAGAGAGTTCGATCCAACAATATAACCAAGAAATTTTAACGATTTCTTAAAGAATTCACACTTTTTCAAATTAATCGTAAGGTTTGCTTCCTTAAGACGTTCCTTCACCGTTTCTAATAACTTCAGATGTTCCTCAAAAGATGATGAACATAAAATAATGTCATCCAAATAACAAAAAACATGTGGCTCAAACTTCGGTCCAAAATTGAATCAACCAAACGCTGTTGCGTCTGAGCAGCATTCTTTAATCCGAATGGCATAGTGACAAACCTATATTGTCCTCTCGAAATAACACTAAACGCTGTTTTATCCTTTGACGTTTCGGAAAGTGGGATTTGCCAAAAACTCTTTCTAAGGTCTAAACTAGAAATGTAATTTGCACCTCTAAGTAAATTTATAATCCTATCGATATTTGGCAATGGGTAGCTATCATGTTTAGTAATATCATTGAGTGCCCTTCCGTCAAAACAAAATCTGTACTCACTGTCTTGTTTTTAACCAACAATACAGGGGATGACCATGGACTCTGACATTCTTCCACTACTCCCAATCTCAGCATCTCATCTAATTCTTTATCTAACATCCTGCTCATAAAGGGGACATGACATATGGTTTTTACGAAATGGTTTTGCTTCACCAGTATCAATATCTAAAACAATTTTATCGGTACGCCCTAGTCTCTCTTCACTGCTAATTTCCTTGAAAGATTCTATTGCTATTCGTGCTTTTTCTTGTTGTGTTTCTAACAAATCATCCAAACTAAGTAATTGATTACTACAACTTAAGGGTACTGACGAATGACCAATATACGAAATACTATTGTTATCAAAATCTTGAATTTGCCACGTATTGTTTTTGAAATCTGCTATTAAACCAAAGGATTTTGCGAAATCGCTACCAAAAATAAATGTGTGAGGAAGAGATGGTACAACCAAAGCGTTAACAATACGATATTGTCTACCAATTCTAATAGGTAAATCAACTGAACCAATAACTTCTTGAAGAGCACCATCAGCGGTGGAAACAATTCTCTTCTCAGTTTTAAAACCTTCAAATTTAATTCTTCAAGAACAGAAAACGCTAATGAACCAACAACGGTAGTAGTACAACCAGAGTCAAACAAACCTGTGACGTCTCTATCTAACAATTTTACCATAATGTACGGACGATTGTCCTGAGGTTTCCTTAAAAATAACGCGTCAGCTTTTGGCTTGACGTTCCTTGACAGAAATCTTTAACGATGCCTAGCCATTTTGACCAATCATCTATATCAAAAAATTTTCCTGCTTACACAACATAACCGTAGCCTTTTGCATGAAAGCATGATGCCGGCCACTCTGCATCTGCCTATCTACTCGTTTTTGAACACGACGGACAATTTATTGACTTAAATCCACTATATCCGCAGCTATAACAAAATATTTTACGAGGAATCTTACACCTCCAAAAGTATGACCTTCATCCAAACAATTCCAACATGTAAGTTTATTTAATTTATATTTATTTACAAAGACTCTACTAGAGGATTATTATTATTATTACTATTACTGTTGCCGAGAGATTGTATTTGAGGGGAAATGATTGATTATAAAACTGCGACCAGTTCGCGCTGAAAAGTTTTTACAGGAGCTGCCCACTTATTTTCAACTTGAAATTTTGAATTTCCTAATGCTTTCGGAACATATTTTACTGGACCTTGTACTAATTTATGCTTGGATGCATATGCTTCTTCCAATTTCTTACACAACCTTATTAATGTAGACATACTATCAATTTCCGTTAGAGCTAATTGACAAATAAAATCAGGTAATAGGTTCTTTTTTACCATTCTAACTTTTGTACATTCCGCAGGTGATTGTGGTAACCTACTAAACAAATTCTCCATATGAGCTATATAAATGACTACGGATTCTCCTTTTGTTGATGACGCGACCTAATCTTTTCCCAAATCTCGTCCTCTGAGTGTGATGGTAAGAAATCTTCCTTTAATCGAATAACTAATGAATTCCAGTTTGTTAACGAATTTCGAACACAACGATACCATTCTAAACCGTTACCTGTAAACAATTCTACAGAAGCATTAAATAAATCTTCTTCAGATACTTTACGCGAGTGTGCTAACTCAGCTACTCTATCTAAAAATTGATGAACCTGTTTTGGATCTCCAGAAAATTTTACTGACCACGAACCAATTGGAATAGGGGGTACTAAATATGAAACAGTATGAATAGGAGTACTGACAACTGCTGGAATGGTTTCTCTCATTGAAAATTCACCATATGCGTTTACATCTTCATTCTTCTTAAGCTTTTCATGTAGCTCTGCCTCCATGGTAAGAATAGTTGCCAATGATTCATTCTTAAATAAAGTTACTTTATCTAAATTATCTAAAGGGATTTTTATTCTTCTAACTCGACCATCAAGATGTATTAATCTCGACTGTATCCTCTTAAATGTGGGGTCTGCTAATTCGCCTTCAAATTCTAATAAAACATTTCTTACTGACTCTATCGAAGCCTCAATTTCATCTCGTTCATCAGAATAATCTACTACATATGTGGAAAGATCAATTAAACGACCAGGTAATGTTGTTTCTTTGGCTAATAATCGGCCTAACATTTTCCTCTTATTCTGCATCGGTCTGCTGCTAACAACTCCACGAATTCTCAATTCATAATCCAACTCATCTTTATGCAAATAAACTACTTGATACGTCTCAGCCATCATGGAATAGACTGACTAACTAATTACAAATTAAACTCAATTAAACAACAACATCTATAGACTAAATTAATCTGAGGGTAAATGAATTACAAACCACAAGTGTAAACAACCAAAGTCAATCGAGGCCTATACTTTATGTGCTTATACAATTGATACAGCAATCGAGGCCTACACGCTGGGCGCTATTTGTAGCCTTTTAAATTCCTTTTTTAGTTTAACGAGAATTTCCGATAATTAGAAATGAAGCCCACGGCAAATTAAGATTGAAGGTGGCTCTAAGTTGAGGAAATCTCAAAGGCAAGCGGCTAGTCGAACTATATGCTCTGGGTAGAGAATGAGCTGTGGGTCGGGGTGTAATTGCAACCACTAATAATAAGAATAAGGCGCCACCGTATTTTTTATACTGAGAAGACCTGAAACAAGTCCCTTGTACAAGGCTAATGCGGAAACCTATTTTCTATAACCGCTATATAATTTTAAAGACCTCCTAATCTTTGAAGTATCTTACCTTATGGTTCGACCTTGACCTTAGCAATCCTGCACTGCACCTGTGAACAGATTAAACAAAGAAAGGCAATTTTTGTGCATTCAAATTCAAAAATAATTAAACACTATCAGAATCGACTTTCATTCCTCTTAAATAAAAGATAATCTTTAGTCCGAAAATAAGAATCTATTCTTTTGGTATCCAATAAAGTAATTTTTCGTTTACAAAAATATGTCTTCCTTTATAAGTTAATTTAAATTAGAAAGAGTTAATTACAATGGTACTGAAAGTATCCGTACCACTTACTATTTAATGAAGTTTATATGACAAATTGATAAAGCATAAAATTGCTCATTTAAAGAAAGAGTTAATTATGGTAAATTTACCTTAATTTCACAGTAGATAATTACAGCTAATTGTTCATAAAATATCAAATGTAAAGATTCAATTTCTAAAGGTTTAAAATTATGAGAATTTAATTTATCTAATTAGTAGTGACATCTTCTGATGTTTCTTTGAGTTAATAAAAGAATTTGTAGAAACAAATTACAGATTCATAACGTATGACTACGAAAAATATAACTGAGGTCTGGCCTTGACCTGTTTTAAGGCTAACACAAGTCGATTACAGCAAAATTTATCTCATTACTACGTCGACAGTTCAGACAACATACGAACATAATTTTTTGTACATACCAGAGTTCCAATTTGCACCTATATACTTGCGTGAATGCTGACATATGTTTGAACAACGGAAAATTCCAATCTAAACAAACAGCTGCGCCGCTTACTGAAAAACCGTCATTTGGCTTCCATTAACTGCGTTTCAAGAATTCACACCACAAGAAAGCAAATGTTGTCTGTAATTGATCCGAACAACTTTATATATGTAATTCCATATTATACAAAGATACAATTGTTTTCCATCAACTTCGAATGAATACCATTCAGAAAAGAGCTTATTCACAATCTACGTTGCAATATAATTTAAATTCAAATTTAATAATCTCCAATGTTACATGTTTTAAATTTATTAGTTTCCAAAGTTACACTGAAAATTTTAATTAATATTTTATAGAAACAAATTCACTTACTGTTCCTAATAGCATACACGGGCAATTTTCCATCGTGCAAAAATCAACCACGGACATCGCTCCTAAGAACAACTTTTCGACCTGCTTGAACCCCAGCTGTGTTGGAAGTGACCTGGCGGCTTGTTGCTGCCCAGTAACAAAGTTACGTTACGATTCCTGAGTGGAAGGGGATCCAGGAAGGATACCAAACAAAAGCTTTTATCTTGTCTCCGTAGAATTCAACTTTTAACATGAACTAAATACTAGTTCTTTATTGGACAATAGAAATAATTATATTAAGTGGATTGGATTACATTATAATGTGTTATATTATTTAATATTTAATAAAAGGATTGATTATACAGATATATATATGAGGTAGAAAATAAAATTGCTACAACCTCTTCGTCACTGTAGCTAGAGGTGGGCATGTATACTTGTATTATTACTGTGTTGACCGGTTTAGATTCTAATCTAACCATGAGTACTCTTTCATTCTTTTGTAAGTAATTTTCTACACAGTATCCTATCTTTTTCCGCATAACTATCCCCACACCCAAATTTCCCTCCTCTGCTCTTGTATGAATTACCCTAAAGTCTCCACTCCAAAAATCCCCCGCCTCTGGCCACCGAACTTCGCTGATGCCTACTATGTCTAGTGATAACCTATTCATTTCGATTTTAGATTCTATAGCTTACCCACTTGCTTCATAGTTCTAACATTCCACGCTCCGACTCGCAGAATGTTCCCGACTCTTATTCTTAACTTTCCGATCGCATCCTCCGAAGTAGTCCCCTCCCGGAGATCCGAATGGGGGACTATTTTAACTCCATTATCTCTTACCCCAGAGAATGCCATCATTTTATTATAATTTAGATACGCTGTGTACTTGGGAGGTAATGTGGTGGTTTCCCGTTGCCTTCCACATCGCGGTAGTGTGTCTTAGACTGTCATACCGACCCCTATAGTTTCTGCCAATCTAAGTACCGAAAGAGCCGCTGCCCTCTTTCGGTGACCTGTCTTAGTCTGGTTCCTCACTAACGACCCTACTACTTTGGTTGGACCTGTAGTTTGGCTCTTTAGCTCATTAGAACACGCAAGCCATTTCACCTGTTCTAGTAATCTAGAACTTCGGTAAGGTGCAGGTCCATTCGAAATGGAAGATTAATATAATAGTAATTTAATAACAACATGGTATAGAAAAATGCAATCCACAATAAATGTACTCATCTTAACTAGAATTTCAATAATATTTCTTATGTCAGACAAGAACCGAGTAACTCTAAAGAAAGAAAAAATTGGTTCTGTATAATTATTTGTCTAAGCTAGTCGCTTTTAATGTCAAGTATGCCCTTGAGGTATAGGAACATATTTATGAATTCCTTTTATATTAAATAGTCTCTGACGTAAAACAGCCTAGTCTGCGCAACGTTTTAAAAAGTACCTATTGCAAATTCCTTTTGTTTGGTATTCACAACAGAGGGTGATAGTTTAAGCGTACTTTACTCTTAGGCTATCTTCTATTTTTTCCGTTTTTCTATCCTTGTAATTAAAATCATTTAAAATACGTACTCAAAGAAATTATTAACAATTGTAATCAATTTATCTTATTTTTTATTGCATTGCTTTTATTTATTTATTTTAGTAAGGAAATTTAAAGATGAGTTCCAAACTCCATCTGCGTAAGTTTATATTTATAACGCAAGAGAGAGAAAAGTTGTTAATGTAGTTAGGATGTGTCCTTTCGACCATTTGACTCTAGATATGCGGGTCAAGGTACCTGTGAGGTTGTTATTGAGATAGTAGAGATCTGTTATCTAAAAATTTTGTACAAGGTCAGCAATATTTTTCATATCATTCCTAATTTTAAAATTGTATTAATATATTAATATCTGCAGCACACTTATCAAAAATTAACTGGTTTAACCTCTGGTGTAGGTTGGTGGTGAAATCTCTAGAATATTTAGAGTTTATAATAATGATGACGGAAACGTAGGCTTTTCAAAACAGATCATAACCCTGTTTTTGATGGGTTCTCAGTCCACAGCAGATTGGTTTGATGCAGCTCTCCATGCTACCTTATCCTGAGCTAACCTCTTTATTGATTCGTAACTGATACATCGTACATCCATCTGAATTTGTTTGTTAGATTAGATCCCTGGTCTGCCTCTACTATTTTTGGTCATCACTGTTACGAGAACTCACAAATGCCTGATTAATATCAATCCTAATTTCTACCTTCACCTGTTTTCCTTGTATACAGGGCAGTTGTAAACAAACTTTGAAATTGATTACACGTGTCTGCCGACATGCTCGTATGGTCGATAAAAGCCGGTATCTTAACATTAACAGTGGTTTGGTGCGGTAGTGTCACTTGTGCTGAACAATTTAAGGAAGTGAAGGGCGGCCTTACGTGTAATGGTATAATTGGAATACAGTTTACTCAGACAAGTAATGGTGGAAAATGTACATGATTTTTATACATAAATTAATTAGCATGAAACACCCATTGACTCGTATAATCATATTTCCCTCTAATATTATGTTAAGAAATCTTGTATAGCTCAGCATATGTCTAATCATCATTTCCCTCCATTTTTCTACATTCTGCCACAGAGTTTTCTTCTCACCAATGTCCCCCAATAACCTTCTCGTTTGAGACACAACCTATCCACCTAATCTTTAAAATTCATCTATAACACCACTTGTCGAAGACCTCTATTCTCTATCTTTCAGTACTGCCTATCGTCCACGTTCTACTCTCCCGAAATATTTTCCTAATGCCTACTTTATTTTTGATGTCATCAAATTTCTGTTTTCAGAGATGCTTTCCTTGCTTGTGCCAGCTTACATTTTATGTCCACTTTGCTTCTACGATCCCTAATTATATTAGTATCTAAGTAACGGAATTCCCTACGTCTTTCAATGTTTTATCTCTCACTTTGGTGTCAACTGCTCCACTTGATCTTACAAGACTGCACCCGTCACCTACGTTTTGCTTTTATCAATGCTCATCGTATAATCAACTTTCAAATAACAATGCATCCAAAATACGTCTACAACCGATTAAAAAATGAATTTGGATTTTAAGAAGGTTCTCTGGCTATTTGATGATCGAAACATTCAATTGCTTTGTGAATAAAACTGTTTTATATGTAGTTGTAAAAATATTATCGTCTGGTAGTTGCACAATTAAAGTGCTAAAGCTTGGATCTGTATTAACATCAAGAATTAAAGCAAAAGTAATGATTTATGTATGTAGAATAAAAACGCTCCAAGCATAGATGATTAATTAAAAATAATCTGTTCGCCAGGTGTAAATGCTAAAATTGGTTTTGCACTTCACAATGTGAAAAAGTTAATTCCATTCTAAATTGATGGTATCATAAACTTAATTCCAGTTATAAATGAAGCACATTTTCAAATTGGTAACTGTCATAGTATAATCTTGGAAAACTATATCTTAAAAAATTAGCAAACAGCATCATGTAGATATTGGCCATTACTCCATGAAATACAAACGCGTAAAAGATTTTCCTATTTAAACTCTTTAATAGAGAGAACGCGCAAGAAACGATTCACTTACGCCCTTAATGGCCTATACAAAGCAGTACTCGCATCTGCATTCCCCACTATTGTGACAGGTAAATGTGCCGTTATGAGCACTGCGGTCCATTATGTTCGCTTTCCTCCGTTTGTAGATCCAAATAACGTGTAAATAACTTTCTTAAATATGTTTCATTTACGCCTACTTCCTTTATTACATCTCACGTCATATGGCCCGCCAGCTGTTTTTTTGACTCAGAGCTTACTTATTTGTAAGCATTCCGCAGTTGCGGTAGCACATGGCTGCTTGAAGTTATCATGCTTGCTTTTTATATGCTTGTTTAATAATTGCGTTAGAGCTAGCTTCTTTACGGTAGCTATAAGTTAACTTCACTAAAGAATTTAGGTTTTGGCCAACTTTTTTACGAGCAATTTAGTTATTAAAACGAAGGTTAGAAAGATAGAAGGAAGGATTTTGTAGAGAAAATTAAAGTTTTAAAACCCTAACGAGTCAAAGTAAGAAGTGGGCTGGTTACTTTACGTTCCAAATTATAATATTTTACCACTTTTGGGGTTTAAAAATGAAACATGAAATAAAATAATAATAACAATTACAATACTGGAAAAGTTCAATTCAGATTGAGAAATCTGTTTCACACCTCACCGTTGTATTAATATGGCATCGAACAGCTTACTTTCTTGTCGTTGCTCCAAAAGGCTATCATATTAATCTAAACAAATAAAAGTTGTTTTAAACAGAGTTTTATGGAAAATGCCGCATGTAGACGTTGATGATACTCGAACCGTTGCAGAAGCCAGTGGTATGAGAGCTTTTGGAAGCGACACCATCACCCGAACGTGCGTGTTCTTGGTTGTCCGTTAAACCTTTTGTGTGTGACTTTTATTGCCCACAGCGGCACAGGCTGTAAGGTATTTATACCCTTCCTTAAGTAGTTTGTTGTAGTTGTTTTAGTTATTACATAACCGCTCCACTGCCATCGGTATTGCTACAAAAAGCAATTGGTCCTTCCCTATAATTAACATACCTATATCACCTCATTCATCCCATACATCCATTGGTCCTTAATACGATCCGAATTTCACTAGTTCTATGGTTTATACGCATGTCCTAAACTTTGCATTCCAGCGAGCTTTTTAATTAATTATTTTAGCTTTTAAATTTGTGCTTAAAGCCCATATTTAGCGGGTTAAAATGTGTAAATATTATTTATACTGTCTTTAAACTAAAATAAGCGATTTCGCCGTAATTAAACCAACAAGCGTTTAGTTACAAACAAATACTTTAGCATCAAATTTGTTAGTTTTCAGTCTTAAATTTATTTTAGCGGTATATAAGACACACAGCAAGGTAAAGGATTTGCTTTGTGTAAAAGCCATTACACGTTTTGTATCACATACAACCTTTTATTCGGTTTGCAGTAAAATATTGAACATATTTGCAGGGTAATAAAGTTGTAAAGCTGCATCATGTTCTTGTGAGCTTTGATGTAAAGGCCGACCGTAACCGTAAACTGTATATTTTATCGTAACGCTTTGTTTAACAAACCCTTAGTTTTCCACGTGTTGCTTAAGACCCATTGCAGGCCAATAGTCATAAACGTGATTTATCGATTTATGCGCTATTTTACATTTTTCGTGCCTTGAACAACTCATAATATTTTAATATTTCTCAGCGCACATCTGAGCGGTTACCGTTTTACAGCATTTATTGTAGGTCTTTCAGAATAACAGTTACTATGGCTCCGAAGAAAACACATGTAGCAGAGCTCGAATTACGGAAAATACGCATTATAGAAATGTTGGAACTTGGCAACGCTATACAAAGTAATTCAAGTTTAAAAACGTTGTTCCATATTCAAACAAGGGGAGTCAATGACATTCACTCCAATTTTAACAGGGTTTTAGTTGATGTCTTAGCGTCCTGTGACGAGGTAGAATTATTGAATTACAACGCTTTACGGAAGGAAGTGGATTCCGCTTATTATTGCATACTGCTGCATCTTGAAACGATGCAAGAAATGCGGGCACAAATTACGGAAAATGCTCCAAGCAGCACGGGATCAAAATTGTTACCGTTAAAGCTCCCACATTTTAATAATGAGGTAACGAAATTCGCATCCTTTATCGATTTATTTGACAGTCTGGTTTATAATAACGCGTCGCTGTCCAATATCGAAAAGCTAAATTACCTTATCAATTGCTGTAGCGGGGAGTCTTTGAAAACTATTAAATCGGTACCCATTTCGGGAGATAATTTTATTATTTCCTATAACGCCTTGCGTGAGCGATTTAGCAATCCGCGTTTATTAGCAACTTTGCATTGGAAAGCTATGAAAGACTTTCCACCTTTAAAATCAGAAGACCCTAAGAAACTTAGGGCACTTATTGATTGTTTTTCAGAGAACCTTGCTGTTCTAACTAACTTAAAGTTTCCCACTGAACATTGGAACTTTATTCTAGTCGATTTTCTTTTAGAAAAACTCGATCCGTTCACTAGAAAACGCTTCGAACTCCAATCGGATCCGAAGCAAATACCCAATTTTGATGATTTGAGATATTTTTTAACTCAACAATGTGCAGCGTTGGAAACCTTTTCTTCAACCGCACCTGTTTCTTATTCGACGACTGTCCATACATCTCACACATCAGTGCCTAAGAAATCCTCAGCGTTTCAATTTAAACCAAAAGTTTCTTCTAACCTAGTTTCACTGGATACACCAAGTAGCTCCAGTGACTCAAAGAATTCATTTTCGCACCATTGTCCTTCTTGCAAAGGCAATCACTTAATTTACAGATGTCAATCGTTTCTAAAGAAAACTCTGACCGAACGTTTCGACATTGTCAAACGCTTACGCCTTTGTTTAAATTGCTTACGAACAGACCATGCGTCAATGCAATGCAAATCCTATAATTCCTGTCGAACTTGCGCCAAGCCGCATCATACCTTGCTACATTTTGAAGCGCAACCTGCTTCTAGCCGTTCAGCTGAATCGACCGCTACACCTATGCATAAAAATGCCAATAGGACGCAGTCAGCCTCTCCTATTCCGGCAAATGTTTTGTCTTCACAGACGAATTTAAATCCTGGGGTTACTGTCTTACTCTCCACTGCTGTTGTGGAAGTTCAAGACCGCTCTGGTAGATACAAACCGATCAGGGTACTCTTAGACCCTGGCTCCCAAGCTAGCTTTATTCGAGACGATTGCGTGAGCAAACTTTGGCTTCCACGCATACGTTCTCAAGTTCCGATTTTGGACTTGGGCAGACAACTTCAGCAGTCAATAGGGGTGCCGTCAGCTGCACCATTCGCTCTATGTTAGACTCTGAAAAATCTCTAGAAGGCACAACTTTTGTGCTTTCGTCAATATCTGGCAAATTACCCAGCGTTGAAGTTCCTAATAATTGGGAACATTTATGCGGCCTGCACTTTGCAGACCCGACCTGGAACTCTCCAGGAACTATTGACATGCTCCTTGGAGCAGATGTTTATCCGTTCATCATCAATGGCGGTGTTATACATGGCAAATTTCTTCAGCCTGCCGCCATAAATACAATTTTTGGTTGGACTATTCTTGGTCCCACAAAAAGCTTGCAGTCTGATACTGTCCAAGCATTTTTTACTTCTGTAGAAAATCCTATCGACCAGACCCTAAGGCGGTTTTGGGAGATAGAAGAGTTGCCATCCAAGCCTTATACTTCTCCAGAAGAAGAAAAGGCAGATTTGATTTTTGAAAACACGTTTTCTCGTGACCCTAGCGGTCGTTTTATTGTTGCGTTACCGTTCAACGATACTTTGCCCGTTTTTGATAATTGCTTTGAGATGGCTAAAAAAAGACTATTTTCGTTGGAGCGCAAATTGCATGCTCAACCGGAGCTACGCGCCCAATACAACAATTTCATGCAGGACTATCTTGATGCGGGTCATATGGCATTACTCGATTCTCCGCCCGTTGGGAACGATAATTATTTTTTACCCCATCACCCTGTGTTTAAAGAGGAAGGTCATATTTCTAAAATTCGTGTGGTTTTTGACGCCTCTGCAAAGGCTAAAAACAACGTGTTACTTAATGACACTCAATTGGCTGGACCTAGTCTCCAAAATGACATTTCGTCAATCTTACTTAAATTTCGCTCTCATCGTTTCGTTTTTACTTGTGATGTTCGCCAAATGTATCGACAAATTTTGGTTACCGAAGAACATCGAAGGTTTCAATTAATTGTTTGGCGGTTCTCCGCAGAAGAACCTATTCAGACTTATCAGCTTAATACAGTGACCTATGGTATTAAGTCATCGCCTTATCTTTCATTAAAAACCCTTCAGCAATTAGCCATTGACGAAGGCAAAAAGTTTCCGTTAGCCGCTGAGGCTATACGGTCAAATCTATATATTGACGATTTCGTCGCTGGTGGAGATTCTATACAATCGACCCGAGAAATTAAAGATCAACTTATCCGACTTTTGCATTTGGCTGGTTTTGAACTTCGAAAATGGAGTTCTAATTCAGCTTCTATTTTGGAAGGCACTCCGTCAGATTTTTGCCAATATACTTCTCTCGATTTCGATTCTGACGAATCAATAAAAATATTAGGTCTTCAATGGTCACCTACAGAAGATATTTTCTCATTTCGGGTTAAACCATTAAACCCAATATGTACAAAGCGCAACATACTTTCGCAAGTTGCCAGAATATATGATCCATTAGGGTTTTTAGCCCCACTAACACTTTTTGCGAAACGCCTAATCCAGCATCTGTGGATGTTAGGTTTAAATTGGGATGACATCCCACCAGCAGACATTTCGTCTCAATGGCAGCAGTATCAAGAAGAGTTGCCGTTATTATCGTCAATAAAGTTACCACGTTGTTTACCCCCTTCGGATCCTTTTGCTTGTCATTTGCATGGGTTTTGCGATACTAGCGAGATAGGGTATGCAGCGGTAGTATATTTCCAGTTCATAAATCAAACTACTGGAGAAATAACTGTACATTTTGTAACCGCTAAAACAAAAGTAGCTCCAATTAAGCGCATTTCAATTCCACGTTTGGAATTATGTGCCGCCGTTTTATTAACCGATTTACTTTCTTTTACCACTCGGTCTTATCAAGGCTTGATTGAAATCTCCGATGTTTCAGCGTGGAGTGATTCTACGGTCGCTCTCACTTGGATACGTTCTCCACCTTTTCGTTGGAAAACTTTTGTGGCAAACCGTGTTAGCCACATTCAAGAAATCATTGCACCTAGTCAATGGTTTTATATTAAATCTTCGCATAATCCGGCTGATCCTGCATCTCGGGGATTAATGCCAAGCGCGGTTATTTCATGTTCGCTATGGTGGGCGGGGCCTGAATGGCTTCACTACCCTAGTGACTCGTGGCCGCCTCAACCAACATTGTCAACCTCAATTGCTGAGGTAACTACGGAAAAGAAGATCCTAACATTTGTCGCTCAAACAGATCCAAACGTCATTGACATTTTACTAAGTCGCTTTTCATCGTTATATAAAATCCAAGGCATCGTGGCTTACATTTATAGATTTTCTAAACCCATGGCTCAACGTCATACGGGTCCCTTAACAGACATTGAATTAAACAATGCTCTCATGATTATCGTTCGGCATGTACAAAATGTTACATTTTCAAAGGAAATAACTTCGATCAAGGCAAACCGTAAATTACCTAAAAGCTTGCGAAAACTTTCTCCATTTGTTGATCCACAAAATATCTTAAGAGTAGGTGGGCGCTTGACACATTCTTCGCTTTCCTATTTCGAAAAGTTTCCTGCGTTATTGCCTCAGCGGCACCGATTAACCGAACTTATCATTCGGTCAACTCATGAAAGGTATTGCCATCCCGGTGTTAATACCACAGCGTATCTTATCCAACAGATTTTCTGGATCCTTTCTATTAAAAATTCAATCAGAAATTATTTATCAACATGTCATAGATGTTTTCGTACCAAACCGGTCCTGGTAACTACTCCTATGGGAGACCTACCGGCAGCACGTATTACCCAAATCAAACCGTTCAGTATTGTTGGTGTTGATTTTGCTGGCCCTCTTTTAATAAAGGCTAACCGCCTACGAGGCTCTAAATTTCTTAAGGCCTATATTTGTATTTTTGTTTGTTTTGCCACTAAGGCAGCACATATTGAACTTGTTTCGGATTTGTCGGCAGACGCGTTTCTTGCCGCTTTGCGACGATTTATAGCACGTCGAGGACGCTGTTCTCAAATATTTAGTGATTGCGGTACTAATTTTGTAGGTGCCTATCGTCAGCTTATGAGTTATCTGCATAGTGCAGTAACCTCAGAAAAGATAAAGTGGTCGTTTAATCCACCTAGCGCCCCTCACTTCGGTGGCTTGTGGGCAAGCGGTGTTAAGTCGGTAAAGACACACCTAGCTCGCGTAATCGGCGAACAAAAACTTACCTTTGAGGAACTTTACACTGTTCTTACTCAAATTGAATCTGTTCTAAATTCAAGGCCACTCTGCGCTTTGAGTTCGGATCCAAATGACTTGCGTTGCTTAACACCAGGTCATTTCCTAACTATGGAGCCTCTTTCTGCACCACCAGATGAGGACCATTCAACCAACGTTTTATCCTTAAAGAGCAGGTGGAAACTCTTACAAAAACTCCATCAAGATTTTTGGGCTCGCTGGAGCCATGAGTACTTACATACTCTGAATCAGAAGGTTAAATGGCACTCTAAGGTAGGTGTCCGACAAGTTGAAAAGGACTCTATTGTCCTCATCAAGGACGACCAGCTTTCTCCACTTCAATGGAAGTTTGGTCGTATTATTAATACCTTTCCCGGTGCGAACGGTATTATACGTGTCGCGGAGATCAAAACTGCACATGGCACATTAAAACGACCTTTGGTCAAACTAGCGCCGCTACCGGTATTTTAATTTTATTTTATGTTTAGATGTATATACACATTTCTTACATGTATAGTAGTATATTATTTTTAAATATTTGCTTATTTACATATATATTTTTATTTTTGCATAGTTGGTAATATCGCTCGCTGTAGTGTACCACCCTATCTTTCGTTACCTGTTTTCCTAGCAAGGTCAAATCCCATGTGATTTCCTTCACCCAACCTACTTCCCTCCTTTTCAAAATTCTATGAATTTGGTGGGCGGTATGTTACGTCATCATCGAACATTTATTGGTATTAGTGACAATAAATACTATTCGTGCGGGTATCCTACAGTTTTAGTGAAACATTTTATGCCGGCAGTGCGTGAAGTGACAGTCGTACTCGAACCGTTGCAGAAGCCAGTGGTATGAGAACTTTTGAAAGCGACACCATCACCCGAACGTGCGTGTTCTTGGTTGTCCGTTAAACCTTTTGTGTGTGACTTTTATTGCCCACAGCGGCACAGGCTGTAAGGTATTTATACCCTTCCTTAAGTTGTTTGTTGTAGTTGTTTTAGTTATTACATAACCGCTCCACTGCCATCGGTATTGCTACAAAAAGCAATTGGTCCTTCCCTATAATTAGCATATCTATATCACCTCATTCATCCCATACATCCAACTTGCTTCTATCTTACACACAACACTCCGTTAACTAATTTATGTTGTTATGATTTCTAGTCGAAGATTTTTTACTTATATTAGATAGGATTGACCTTGATTACCACCGCTGCTTTTCCTACTGTTGGGCACACTTTGAAGTCAAACCGGCCAATGTGTATTTGCAGCCTCTAAACAAAAGTAAAAAACAAATCAGAATCCACTTTAATTAAACACAATTGACTTGAATGCGATATTTTGCATCTGACCTACTTTATAACTTCTCGCTGAAAACCGAATTCAAAACAGCTCCACATTTTCTCTGCACTTACATTTTTCAACGTAGCATACGTGTATTTTGAAGTCACACGCGTATGTTCCATTGAAAGTAATATAAAGCCGGTCTGACTTCAAAACGTGTCCACACGTATTTTACATTGAAGGTATATAATGCCGGTCTGGATTCAAAACGGTGCACGCGTACACCGTTTGGAAGTCAGACAGGCCTTACATCACTACTATCGCACATCTGGTAACAATAATAAGTAACATTGTCATCTTAAATTTGCACAATAGTTTTCTTCATATAGGTAAAATCGCCACAACGCAGTGCTTTCGGCTACCTATTTTCAGCTACTTTTCTAAGGTCGTGGTGACGTTATAGCCATTTATAAATAAAGAACAATGTAATACTATTCTAAAATTTTTATTCTGGCATACATAACAAAATTTAAAAATATTTAATGCCATGCATGGAGACATTCAAACTTAATTTTAATACAAAGTTATACACAGAAAACAGTTCTTTCTTTATGTTTGTTTGGAGTGGTTTTAATTTTATCTAATTCTATTCGCAGCTTAAAATTTAAATCGACACCCAAGTCCTCTATCTCCTTTTCTAGCCAATAGTTTGATACATAGGACCGTCTAGGTTTTCGAATTGTAAAATGTACCGAAGTTTGTCTCTATATATAAAGTCTTTGATTCCACCGACAACCAGATTCATTCCTTCGTGTAATTCTTGCAGCTTATGACAATCTTTTAATCGCGGCTCTCCCACTATATTCTGCATACGTATCTTGTTAGCTTGATCAACTTCTTCTTGTCGGTATTGGAAGGAATCTTTATGCTCCCACTCACCACTGTTACGTAGTTGCATGTTCACCACCTTTGGGAATATATGGTCGTTATAGGTTGTAAGACCCTCGGTTTTAGATGATCTAAAAGGTTTTTTACTAGGCAAATATACAATGTTTAGCGGAACCCCTTTGCGTGTGGTGTACGCCAATGTTACGAAACCCGCATTCCTTAGTTCGTCTATGTTATCTGCCATTTTGAAAAATACGTTTTTAGAATGACCTTTTTAAAAAGTATACGGCTTTAGTACCATCTTTTTACGCATGGACGCCCACATAACTAAAAGAATCTTTCTTACTAACCACAAATGCATACTGCTTGTACAACCCAGATGTATCTAAGTCAGTCCATCGGCATATAAAATAATCTTTTTAATTCTTTCTCATTTTCTCTAATAAGATGTTATTTTTCTAACACATCTTTGTATTGTTTGCGTATTGCCGCAGTGTTTTCCGTGTAGTCCAACTTTCGCCTTTTTACATCCATTTCCTCTAATTCCAGCTGTCTTTTTCTTCCACTTACAGCGTATGGCGTGCATAATGGGGCAATTTCCTTTGGCATAAACGGATTGAGTTTACTGCCAATATTTACGCGTTGTCGTACAACCTCTGCACGAATGTTAGGCGTATTTATCAACCCCAATTCCGAAATGATTATTTCTTTTGGAATTGTAGAACATGGTGTTGCAGATTGTGTAAAATATGTACTACCTGCTTTAATGTAGCACTTTTGTAAGATTTTTATTTTATCTTGGCTGTCTTCCTCCTCTACTATCTCCAAATAATTTACAAGTAAATAGTTAAAATTAAAAGCCGAAAGTACATACTTTATCAATTTTTCCCTTTCTTCTAGTTTTTCGGACAACTTAATTTGCAAGCCAGTCAATTTTTTTGTATTGCTATTTTCCCAATACACGTACTGTAGTAGGTTATTATATACAAACAGCAGCTATTTTGTAGCTTGTCCGATAGCTTACTCCACATTTTGGCAAGTGGTACCGAGTACATTGGCGCCTTTAGGAAGTATAATTTACTATCTTCCTATAAGGTTAAACAGTCTATTAAGGGATTATACACCTGTTCCGCCCTGACATAGTTTCCAATTGTACAGTTGTATATTGTCGCTTCCAATCGCGTAATAGCGTGTTCTTTGGCCAAAGTAGACGCGAATGTTTCCCTTAAACGTGCATCTGGACCACGTACAAAATCTAGTATATGATTTCCAAGTTGTTTATTAACACCAGGACTTGTTGTCTGACACACAAATTTGTTGTATATCTTAATTCTTGCATTGGTTGTTAGCCATGTTAAACAATCGATTCCCACAGTTTTATCGTTGTCAACTATAATATTGCAGTTTTCTACGTATTCGCCCTTGTAGCAAAAGTTATGGTTTGTAGTTAAATAATTACACATCTCCATCTTGCTAAATATGCCAGCAAAATCTTGGGTTACATCCATGTCAAAAAGATAGTAATAATCTTTTTTGAGCCCGTCTAATATATCTGGTAGTTCTTCCAATAAAGTTTCCAACTTAACATCTGCTAGTTCCACTTTGTACGGAACACATGTAGGATGTTTGAATTTTTATTAATACTTTCGAGGCCTTCTTTTCCGATAATTTCTTTTACTGCATGGCCCATCTTGTTAGTGCTTTCCAGAGAAAACGGAAGCTTAGCTTTAACACCATGCCTAGCGGAAACAAATCGGTCGAACTTTCCTCGTAGATAGCTGTTAAATGCACCACAAATTTCTTTTTTTAGGATAAACATCTTTTGTTTGCAGATGTTTGCTCGGCGTCAGAAAGGTCGCAAATTTTAACCAACATTATATTGTCACAAAATGGTTCTGTAATTGGTGTGTGTAGTCCACCAGTCAGCATCTGTTCGCCTTCGACATAACAAATATTACCAATATCTGTCACCAGATTATTGTTACACATATTTTCTGCCAGCAGCCACAAACCAAATCGCTTATTTGTTGGTTTCATTTTATTCCCAAGAAGTTGAGGAACGTTAATCATCTTGGAGACGCTCATGTTTACCGTTCTAGCTACTGCCGAATACTAAATTGGATACGAAAAATTGCCCCTTATGTACCCTACAGAGCGGGGGCGTATATTGCCAAAGATACCCGAATACACCCGACGAAATTCGCAACCGCCCTGAGGCGGCCATGTTACCTACCATGGCGGCCATTTTACCCCGCCCTCCATGGCGGTCTTAAGTTAGTTGGTATTTTCTGGAGAAAAAAATGATGGGTTAGATCGGCGACTAAGGTGGAGGGTTTAGATTAGTTTACGTTGATTGGAGTTAGGTTAGTCGGTGTTGTCTGGAGTTAGGTTAGGTTAGTTGGACTTGTGTGGACTTAGGTTAGATAGAAGGAAAATTGATAGGTTAGGTCAGCGCCGCGTGATGCTGACCTAACCTATCAATTTTTCCTTCTATATGTATAAGATTACTCTTCAACAGGAAAACATGTACAGGGTGTAGAAACTTCTTCAATGAACAAACGTGAATAAGCACACATTTTCAGCTCGATAGAATGTTAACGCTAAGTTTGAAAAACATATTGTAAAATGCAAATAGGACTGCTATTTGCATTCTAAGTAAATTATTTAAGATGTCAAATTGTATAATAATTGTACCTAAATATTCGGGTAACCCTTACACTCTCATGTATCCTCTACTTATAGGATGGATAATTTTATGTATCATTGAATATTAATAATATAAAAATCATATGGTGGCTGTTATCAGAATCAACCTTTCTTTAGGTTTGGAAAATACTGACAATTTTTTTCTAATAACGTGCTACGTTATGCAGCGTACAGGTAAGATCGAAATAAAAAGGATATTTAAAGTGCGTACCCGAACGAATCACGATGACGAAACAGAACACAAGACACGTAGAAATACCGGGCTAACTACCAATGCGAGAGGGGGAATTCTTAGCAACACAAAAATACATCGTCATAGATTTTCTATTTACAGTAAACATTAATTAAAAAAAAGTTCGGTTTGAATCAGCAAAAAAAATAAATAAATAGTTGTATTGTAAAGAACAAATTTTAGAAATTTACGTGCAAAGTGCGCATTTCGTTTGAAAATTTAGTATTCATTATTAAACGAAAGGAATCAAAATTACTGTTTATGCTTGCTTATAACACCACGGTGTTAAAGTAAAAAAAAAATTATTTACGGTAGAACAAATTCTAATAATCATGTAGTGAAGTACCATGGAGCACCAGCGACGCACGAACAACAAAAGTAGGAAGATAAGAAGTGTTCCCGATGTATGGAAAGACTGATGCAATATACCTCCAAGCGCCAGCTATTATCGTGTGCCCATTGCATCAACGGAGGTGAGTCAGCGCAGCGTCCGGGTGCTGAAGTCCAGATGTAGCGTAACCACGGTCGACAGATGTTGAGCGCTACAACACTCCCTGCAACAGCGGAACACATACCAGCGCTATTGGTCCTACATAAGAAGAATAATCAGCCTACGTAAAACAATTTGGCCTCCAGCTAAGAGCTAGAAAGAGAGTCTTACAGTATTAATAACTCAGGAGCACTTACCGATACACCCAAAATCTATACTTCTTATAAAGGAAAAACGTGCATCGCTCTTGGAGTAATAGAACAAGTAGTTTAAAAAAATACATATAAGGACGAACTGCAGAATCAAATTGTTGTAAATAACGAGAATTTGAGCTTCAATCCTCGCGTTATCAACATACCAAAAAGGAGATTAGAAAACTCTACCTAAGCTTTATCAAATAATACAATACACTATTTTAACGAGTCTTTCGGTCGTAGCAGTATAAGAATTAATGTTACGCTATAGTAAAGTGTAGCTAGTTAACGGATACTCAAAACAAGATGCCAACTCGTCGTTTCAGAGTAGATAGATAGAAACTGGAAATTATTCGCAAGCGTATTTATTATAAAAAGGTAAAATATATAGGATGTTATTGACGTATGGAAGAGTAGAAACGGAATCGATGTGGTTTTTAATTCATCGGCCGTAAATGAACATAACAAACGATAAGTGTGAATAAACTACAGATATACATTTATTTCGACTGAAATATTAATGCAACATCAAGTATAAGGTATCTACAATGAAATATAGAAACATGTATTTTAGGCTATATCAAAAGTTAGAAATTTTGTTAGCCTTTAAAAATGTAAACAGACTATTAATTTATATATACATTGTCTACGATTTACGAATATCATTGAAGCAGATCTGTACCGATGATTTATGTGTACATATTTCATTATAAAGCATTAATGTTTCATTTTTAAACTTTCAGCTTAGAATACTGATACATTTTATCCTTCATTTCCCTATATTTTGTTGAGCAAAAAAAATGACATCTAGTAAATAATTCTTAATATCAAACTAAATGCATTATCAATTTTTCTATATTCAAAACTTAAAATGGAAATACTTTATAATAATTATTATATATTTAAATCTGAAGTATCATGGAAATGAATTACTTTTCAAGTAGAAAAAAAATACTGAACTCACTAGATGTTCTAGGGGTCACTGGTGTAACAAGCATATGCCGTACGAACCTCGTCACCAAAATTAAACGGATTTAAAAGGTCTTTCGTTAAGTGCTTTTTTGGACACATCGCCATCGCATATTACATAAAACTGGATAACCATCTTATAGAATAACGCCATATGAGTTCTTACGTCAGAATTATAATACCTTACAACGACTTTTGTAGGCACGGAAGATGTTTTTTTATGTATAGTTTAATAATTTAATAGTTGAGAGCAATAATTGTACTCAAATTAGTTCTATTAAGATTAAATTTATTGGTAATTATTTGCGCATTTGTCGAATCACACTACCAGAACTGTATGTTCGAACTCTAATTCACAAAGATCAAATGGCATAGCATCTGTCGCTCTTCAGAATCTTAGATCATATTTTCTCTCATCATCATCATTGGGTCTTCAGTCCTGAAACTGGTTAGACGCGTACCATCATTGTTTCCTATTCTGAAGTAACCTACAGATTTCCCTGAAATTTGCAGTCTGCATCTACCACTATCTGATCTAGGTCTACATCCACCTCTTTTTTCCTATCTCTGCTTGTCATATATCCCATACTATTCCCCAAAAATGCCTTAGAACGTATTCTGCCCTTCTATTTCTCATATTTTTTTTCCCAAAGATATCCTTGTTCCCTTACTGTTTCTATAACCTATTTGTTATTACCTTTGTCTGTCCATCCTCAAACATCTGAAGCACGGCATTTCAAAGGCCACTACTGTTCTTCTGTCTGCTTTTCAGACTGCTCGTATTTCGTAGGCATACTGTCTGTGCTGTGCTCCACACATACGCTTTCAACAACTTTTTTGTTCTATGTTTGTTGTCTTTCATCATAGGCGCCGTTCTTTTTTGTTAGATGCAGTTCGGTCATCTTCTATTGTTTGACAATTATATACCCTATTTCTCCGACATTCAGTGGTTGCGAAGGGGGGTAAGCAGCCTGTGGCTGCCAAGTTCCCCCAACACTTGAACATTTACTGATTTAATATTTTTTCCAATATATCTTTTCGCATAGTCAACATTAGTTGCAGATATTTCACAACAAACAACTAGTTGTTTATAATAATCATCAGATTTATCTGCGCTTATTTTTTCGTCATTGGGTTTCCCGTCTCAAAACTTGTTGGACATGTACCTGCACTTATTTCTTTTCTAAACTAACCTACATAGTTCCCTGAAATTCTCACACAGCAATACAGCTCGGTTCCCCTTATATTGTATTCTAATATTATGCCCTTTTTCACTGAGATTTATTGAAGAGGGTTAAGCAACCTGTGGCTGCCAAGATCCCCCAACACTTAGACATTTGCCGAAATAATAGTTTTCCAGTAAATGCTTTCGCGCAATTACCATTATTCGAGAATATTGCCCCTCCAATGCTTGTAGTTGCTTATAATAAATATCATGTTTAAGTGCAGTTACTTTCTTCGTCATTAATTTATCAATCTTGGGACTGGTTGGATGCGTACCTCCATTGATTTCTCTTCTGAGGTAGCCTACACATTTCCCTGAAACTCCTACAGCCTACATCTTTCATTATCTGTGTGCAGTAGTTTAACCTAGGTCTACCTCTTCTTCTCTTTATTTCTATCTCTGTTTCTAGTATATTCCGCACTCTTCCCTCATGCCGTAGTATGTGGCCTATCATCCTATCTCTCCTATTTTTTACCGTTTTCCACATATTTCTTTCTTTCCCTACCATTTTTAGTACCTCTTCGTTCTTAACTTTGTCTGTCCATGATATCTTCATCATACGTCTGTAGCACCACATTTCAAAGGCTTCTACCTTTTTCTTGTCCGCTACTCCCACTGTCCAGGCTTAACAGCTATACAGTGTGTGCTCCACACATATGTTTTGAGCAATCTTTTCCTTGTTTCTATGTTTGTGGTCTTTGAGCACAGTAGTTGCTTTTTCTTGTTAAATGTAGCACGACCTTGTGCTAATCTTTGTTTTATATCTTTTGTGCTTTTTCCATCTTGCGTTATTTGGCTTCCTAGGTAGCAGAAATCCTTAACCTCTTGTAAGTTCGTGTTACATATTTGTATTCTTGTTTTTGATTTATTTTTCGCTCCTTTGCATACTAGTACTTTAGTTTTACTTTTGTTAATTTTCATACCGTATCTCTCTGTTAGAACCAGCAGCTTCTAACTCTTCCTTGCTAGATGCTAATACCGCTATATCATCTGCAAATATAAGCATATCAATTTATTGTCCCTGTATAGTAATTCTAAATGTCTTCCTGCATTTGACAGTATTTATTTCCTCTTCAATGTACAAGTTAAAAATTAGTGGGGATAGCGAACATCCCTGTCTCACTCCTTTCCTGATGTTTACTTCTCTACGTTCCTGCTCTAGTTCTATTACTCCTGTTTGCTCTTTGTATAAGCTATATACTATCCCGTCTATCCATATAACTCATTCCAATCTTTTTGAGTATTTCGAACATGTTTTTCCATTTTAAATTGTCAAATGCTTTTTCCAGATCTACAAACCCTATGTACACGCTTTCCCCTTTTTCTATTGTTTTCTCCATTATCACCCTCAGAGCTAAGATAGCCTCCCGTGTTCCCCTGTTTCGCCAAAACCCAAATTGGTCTTCTCCTAGTATTTCTTCAGCCCGTTTTTCCATTCGTCTTTGTACAATTCTAGTTCATATTTTTGATACGTGTGCTGTCAAGCTTATTGTTCGAAAATTTTCACATCTATCTGCGCCTTTCTTTTTTGGTATAGTTACTATGATGTTATGTTTGAAATCTTTGGGTATCTCGCCTGTCTCATACATATAGCTTACAAGTTGGAAGAGACGTTCTGTTACTGCTTGACCAGCGGCTTTTAGAGTCTCCGCTTGCACCTTATCTGTACCCGGCGCCTTACCATTTTTCAGACCCTTTAATGCTATTTCAAATTCATCTCTAAGTATAGGATATCCCAAGTCATCATTTTCAATGTCTGATTCCTTTTCTAATGCAGTTAGTTCTTCTCCTGCATATAAATTCCCTATATATTCTTGCCATCTACCCACTTTCTCTACATTTTCTATAATGACATTTCCTCTCGCGTCCCTTATATTTTTGCTATACGTTTCTATATCCCTAAAATTAATTCTAATTAGTTTGTATGCTTCATCTGTCTTTCCTACTTCCATCTTAGTTTGTACCTCTTTGCACTTTTCATCAATTCATTGTTTTGTAGCTTTCCTGCATTTTCGAATAATTTCCCATTTTATGGCTTTGTATCTCTGTTTTCCTGTTTCGTCTGATTTATTTTTGTATTTTCGTCTTTCTTCTATTAAATTCAGGATATCCTTTGTTATCCATGGTTTCGTATTTACTTTTTGTGTATACCCCAGAATATCTCGGGCCGCCATGTCGAGGCTGGATTTAATGTTATTCCATTCTGTTTCTACTTCCTTAGTATCAGATATTTTCCCAATATCTTTGAGCAATTCATTTGACCTTTTTTCGAATCTTTCTTGAATATCTTTCTCTTTTAGTTTCTGTTGGTCCAAGTGCCTTTTTCCGTTTTTTTTTTCAAATTTTTTATTTAAGTGCGGCCTTCATAATTACGATGTTGTGGTCAGTGTCTGTATCTGATTCTGGGTAGCTTCTACAGTCTTTTACTTGATTTCTAAACCGTTGTCTAACAAGAATGTAATCTATTTGATATCTTCCTATATCTCCTGGCATCTTCCACGTACATCGTCTTCTAGCATGATGTTGAAATAATGTGTTTGTAATGATTAAATTGTTCTTGTCGCAAAATTCTACCAGCCTATTTCCTCTGTCGTTTCTAGGGCCTAAACCAAATAAACCTACTATCGCTCCTTCCCTACCCTCACCTACCACTGCATTAAAATCCCCCGTAATTATTAAATTTTCATGTCCTTTTAGGTGTCTTAATGTCTTCGATATCTTTGTAGATCGCTTCTACCTCTTCGTTGCTGTAGCTAGAGGTAGGCATGTATACTTGTATTATTACTGTGTTTACCGGTTTAGATTCTAATCTAACCATGAGCACTCTTTCATTCTTTTGTAAGTAATTTTCTACACAGTATTCTATTTTTTTCCGCATAACTATCCCCACACCCAAATTTCCTTCCTCGGCTCCTGTATGAATTACCCTGAAGTCTCCACTCCAAAAATCCCCCGCCTCTGGCCACCGAACTTCGCTAATCCCTACTATGTCTAATGATAACCTATTCATTTCGATTTTTAGGTTCTCTAGCTTACCCACTTGCTTCATAGTTCTAACATTCCACGCTCCGACTCGCAAAATGTTCCCGACTCTTATTCTTAACTTTCCGATCGCATCCTCCGAAGTAGTCCCCTCCCAGAGATCCGAATGGGGGACTATTTTAACTCCGGAATCTTTTACCCCAGAGAATGCCATCATTTTATTATAATTTAGGTACGCTGTGTACTTGGGAGGTAATGTGGTGGTTTCCCGTTGCCTTCCACATCGCGGTAGTGTGTCTTAGACTGCCATACCGACCCCTATGGTCTCTGCCAATCTAAGTACCGAAAGAGCCGCTGCCCTCTTTCGGGGACCTGTCTTAGTCTGGTTCCTCACTAACGATCCTTTACTATGGTTGGACCTGTAGTTTGGCTCTTTAGCTCATTAGAACACGCAAGCCATTCCACTTGTTCTAGTAATCTAGAACTTCGGCAAGGTGCAGGTCCATTCGAAATGGATTTTCTCTCAATAACGACTAAAAATGAACTGCCTCTTGTCCTTTCAACACCGCTATCACAGTTCTTAGCAACATAAACACACCAACTACTAGTCCTTGGATTGTTTTGTATAGCATCTCATACGATAGCGGAGTTTACAGCGGATTGTAAAATCTCTTTAATAACGCAAAAAGAAAACTTTACAACGAAGGTCTTCAATAATTGTAAGGTAATTTATACCGGGTAGTTCGTAGTCATATAACATTTGACAATAGCTTTATAATAAAGAACATAAAAGAATATAAGTTAAAGTACAGAATGAATAATTTCTAAATATGATTTTCATAATAAGTATACAGGTTTAGAACTTTTGGTAATTAAAAATGCTTCATAAGTCGTTATTCTAATGGAACTGGATCAGTCTGAAAGGTCGTGCTTGGGAGTCCACAACCAGGTAACTTACAGAGTAAATTTGACAAAGAATTTATATTATATTTGCAGTAGCTACAAAATAGCAATATTATGACCCTGTTCATTGTCCCTTGGGTAAAATACATGGATGTATGGACAGTTCAAATTCCTTCAGATTTTAAAAGGTTCCAATAAACATGGCAACAAAACAAGCTTCGGTTATGGGAAAGAACAATTCTAGGTTTACCTACTACTGTAAAATAGTTTATCAATCTTCTTATGATTGCGAGCGCATTAGCTTTCCTAGGCGGATACAATGCAACCTTCTTAGTAAACATATTCATTGCTATCAATAATTGGGTAGCCCAACCTTTTAACACACGCAAAGGTCCTATTAAATCCGCAGTTAAGATGTAGTTTGGTGTTCGACCAATACTGACTTCATTTTGCCATTACCTCTACGAACATATTAACTGGTTGTTTTTGTTAAATGCAGCACGGCCTAATACTAATCTTGTTGTATCACCTTTGCACTCTCCTATCTTGCGTTTGTTAAGTGTGTAGTTAACGCTAATGGCTTTTCAAGTTCCTGTATCACGGAAACGCAATAGAACAATTATATCAGCAGCTTAATGGCGTGAATTCAATGATCACAACAGGAATTTTTTTAGGAGTATACAACCTTAACAACTGCATCTACCTGGAAAGGGTCTCTGAACTTTTCGTTTAATAATACAATGCCGGACGCCAACCCACCTAATCTTATAGACTTAATCTATTAAAAGATTATTTCTGAAATTGACAAGCTAACGAAGCCCTGTTTACAATGACTTTCTTTTACTGTTTTTAACCTAAACACAAATAATAAAGATACACAGTACTAGTTATTATAATCCATATTAAAACATGAATATCGTTCAAACAACACAAATAAATTAAACTCTATCCTGAGTGACTTACTTGCGTATATTTAAAAAAGGCGAGAATATCTTAAATTTATCCCAGTTTAAGTATTTAACAAATTGAATGTGTATGTAAATGTATTAAATTCAACTGTGATGCTGCTTTTTGGTTACAATACGCTTTTTCTTTAAGCAAACGTCCATGTAAATGTCTAAATATCAATAACCTTTTACGTTAACAATAGACTATAACATATGCAGTGGTAGAAAGTTAGAATTTTTATTATTTACAGCTTTTCTTTGAGTACAGGGTTCAACCACCTTGTTTAAAGCAAGACAAGCTTTGGGCTCGGTAATCCAGGACCCGACTAGTGTTGACGAGGTGTTTACTTCATAATCATTTTCCATATAACGGTCAATTATATCATTCCGTAAATCATCTACGTGTTTCAGAGCTTTTATTCATCACAATCCGAATTTATAATATCCCCGTTACGTGGAGTGACCGTAGTCGGTTTATCTGCTTCTGACGTAGGCGGCGAGCTTGTATTCGACGATTAGACTACAAGCGCGTGAATCATTTAACTTACCGTTCCGTTATTTGATGAATATATTTACAAGCTATTTTATTTTAGGGAAATCCAAATCCCTAATTTAAACTATTCACACGGTTCATCCGAGTTGCACTGACCTTGCGGTTAGCATCAAAGATTTCTTGATATATGAAAAAATATGTTCGCTTGGTATTTCCACACAGTCTGTTTACTAACACATCTGCGCCACTGGGTTTGTTTCTACGCATTTAAATTATTTTGTTTTATGAGCTTCTATTTGGTTAGGCAATCTATAGTGATTTCGGTAACTTTGTAGTGCATGAGCATATTTTCGATTCCGTGCTAGTAAGTGTTAATGTTTGTCGAATTTTGCTATGTTAATCGTAAAGCCCCGATTTTTAATTGATGATTGAGAAAGAATGTACTACGTATTTTCAATTATAGACAATTCTTTCTCTTAGATATTTTTTTGTATTTGAGAAGTGACTAACAGTAAGAAACTTTATTTGATGATATAGAAACAATTAGTGGGGAGAGATCTCAATGCTGAAACAATTGTAAAATTTAGAATCTTTGAGCAGAACCGTATACGTAAACTATGTGAAATTTACAGCGGATTTGATATTGCATCAATTAATCATAGGAAGTTTATTGGCGTTGTTGGACACAGATAGTGTTTTTTGCGTGTAAACAGTATTTTGTCTTTTTTCAGGTTTAGTAGCGTAGCTAAATTAAAATATCATTTGTTGATGGATTATGCGTCCTCTCTCAAATTTTTTTACAGAGACAATAGCTTTGCTAGTGGATGTAGTGTCGCTTGCTCTTCTTGTTTCCTCTGTTTGCTTTAACTCTTATAATTTGTAAATTGTTTGCAGCGACTGGATGATACTTGTCTATTTTTCACAACCCTCCCGCACAGTATTGATAATCTCTCCTTAGGATAACGTCCGCTCCAACTGTCATTAGGCAAAATAAAATAGTGCTGTCTGCTTTTGAATTTTCGTTTAAAATAATATTATTTACCCTGCAATGTTCACTATAGCCTCGTGCTAAAGAAAACGATCGTACAAAAATGTTCTTATTTAGCATTCAAAAGTATTATTCAATAATCACTATCATTTTTACGTTTTGCTAGCTGCTTCTACGATCGTAATTAGTCAAACATCACTTAACAAGAAATGTGTAAAACTTTCTAAACAAAATGCAAACATTAAGTTCCAAGCATTCACAAACTTTGTTAATATCAGTGAACGCGTTTTTGCTCCGTACCCTTTAAATGGTCTATTACCAATGCTTAAAAGCTACTGCCTGGAAAGTTCACAAACATCATTTTGCAACTACTGGATGTAACCGCACAAAATTTTGTCGCATGGAAGGTTTTGCTGAGTAATAAAGAGAAAGCACGAACGATACGTTGCCATTTAAGGCCCTAATAGCATGTACAAAATAGTGCGTGCGCTTGCATTCCCTACTATTGTGACAACTAGATGTGCTGGTTTAAGCATTCCGGTCTACCGAGTTTGCATTCCTCCACTTGACGTTCTAAGAGAATTGTAAATGGAATTGCTATATCTCATTTGCACCTCTTAACTTTATTACATCAAATGCCAGATGAAACACTTGCTGTTTTCTCCAGTTATAGGATCCTGATTATTTTTATGCCCTATACAATTTCAGTATTACGTAACATCTTAAAATTGTTCTTCTAACCCTTCATATTCCTTGTTTATTGAAGTTTTATAGTTAGCTTGAAGAATAACCCAATCTGGCAATTAGCAAACTCTCCGATAAACATATATGAATGTGAACTCTTTTGTAAATCATTCGTTTATGTATTTGTGTATTTCATCCGGAGAAATTTTAATAGGGCAACAGAAATAACAGTAAAATAATTTCAGATTGTTTTAAGGGGCAATCGATTGTAGATTATAAGTGCGCAAATATGCATAATGTATAAATGTTTGTGCACTTTCTAATAAACTGATATAAAGAAATTATTGTGATGAGTGGTGGATTCAGGTACGGCAGCTTCCACGAAAGCAATTACTGACATTTTACAGATAATCAGATATGTATTGTAAACCTACAACTCAGCACAATATGCACACGTTTGTGCACCTCTCTTTAATAAGAAGTGTAGACATTAATGTGAACGACGCTTAAGGTACACTCCACTGCCGGTGCAGAAACGTGTACTGAGTATGAAATAGACATATAAATGTATTCCTTTGTGCTAATAGATGAAAAAGCTCTTTCGTCACACAAATTCTTAAAATTTATAAATTTGCTTAAAGTACTAGTGTATGTACTTACCGTTACTGAGGTATAAAAAATTCATAATAAGACGTGATATCTTTTAAATGTTTCTGTTTGTGCAACGTATCTGCATACATGTGCAGAAAATACTAACGCCAGTAAAACATTTTGAGCGGATTTCTTACCTCCTTTTTCCTTTTTCTTTGTCGGTATAAATCAATTGTGCTTGAGATTTAGGTTTATTTGAGAGCACCCTCCCCCCTCTTCCTCCAACGCTGAAACCATAAATTGACTGCCACTGACCTGAAGTGGTACATTTAACCCATTAAGAACAAGGTATTTCTTTAAATTAAAACAACTTTTTTTATTGTTGCCCATACTTTCATTAGATGTTCAGTAATGAAATCATTTAAAAAAAAGTGAAGTGAATTTTTATTTTTTAAAATTATGTTTTGTACAGATGCACGTCCAGGTTTTATTACTACCTAAAAATTATGAAATATAAGAAATACTAAAATTGGGTATTGAAGTTTTCATTACGCTTTTTGCACATTTCAATTTTACGTTTAATACAATAAATTCTTAAAATTAATGTACATATTTCTCTAACACATCGCCATCTTTTTTTTCAATAGTGGCTAAAATGTGACTTAAGATGCCAATCCGAATATCATCGCCTATTCTATTTGTTGAACGACTGGACGAACTGACTTATGGACGATCTCCTTGATGCGTTTATTCTCCGAACGTTTGTATAAGATGCATACATTCTATATTGAAGTATCCAATAACCAAGTAAACATATTCCACGATCATTTTTTTCTTCTAATGTTTAATGTTTAATGTCTTGAAGTATTTTCATTTATCAGACAGGTTCCACCCCATTGACGAATTATACATATTTTGCAATAGGTACTGAGTGTTGAATCTGTATACTCTTTTTTCTGTTTGCGAAGATCTTTTTACCTGAGTCACTAGATGTTCAAGCAACTGGGACGTTTTCCATCTTTCGAACTTTCAATTACTAGCTTGATTTGAAACGAACGTTTGGGCTCTGCATAAAAGTTTAAGTTATTATATCATCTTATTAAGTTGAACTGTTATTTTTCCCTATGGGGGCGGTTACCCAGGGTTGAATTACACTGGCCTCTTTCTGTGACTGAAGGTCACTAATAAATGGTTTCTTTCAGACTAACTCGGGGTCTATTCCTGCGGAGGCACGAAACTTGCAAGGCGGGGTCTAAAATTTGCTAAACAAAAATACCGCTGACCTGATTGATCTAAAACTAATAATTGCACCACTACCTCTAATTCAAATATTTTATAATTTAAGGGAGAACGCAAAAAAACCCCTCAAATACTTCCTTCCATACGAAGACCTCAGATCTCAATAAATAGAACACTGTTGCTATTACCACGGGACCTGTAATAAATGCATGACTATTATTTTGAAAAAAAAGAGCACTCTTTGTGTCCCCAAACAAAACACAGACAATCCTTATTAGATGATGTCATCAATAGGGAAATCATTTAACCTTTGTACTATTAATTTCAAACGTGAATCCATAAGAAAATAAACGTGCAAACTTAATGTTTCTCTATTAATTTCTCTCGTATTTTACACATACTTTTCACTAAGTTTCAAACTGTTATATGCAAATGGAATTAATCCTTTCACTACTGAACTGATTCATTTTCTTTTATAATGATTTACAATGCAAATTTAGTAATGCTTTCCACTAATTTATTACCGAAATACTAAAAGTTACTGGACCTATCTGATCAAAGATCTTTGATAAGGGTGTACACAACTAAAAAAATATAAGCAGTGCAATATATGTAAATATTGTTAAAGCTATTTCATAAACAGATTCACTTTTTGCATAAGTTTAAGTTAAGTTTCTCAATTGAGAGTTATAAATCGACTAAAGTCGAATTTGCTTTTGAATTTACTTATTTCTAAAAATTCAGAATTTTAGTGAAATGTGCGAACTGTACACATATTAAATTATAAATTCTAAATTTATTCGATTAGCAATAATTAAAATCTCAAAATCAAACTTCAAACAATTTGCTAAATTCTGTCCTATCAATCAAAATTTAATTTCTAAACACTAGGAGATGCCAGCATCTACCATGTGAACGACAAAGAATTCATGCCAAAAAGTAGTAATCCACTCACCATGAATTTTTTCTTTGTAATGGGTATAGGTGTAAACACGTTACCTAGGTTCCAATAGAAGCGGACCTTGACCTGATGCCTTGTCGTTACGCTTGCGGATCAAAACATGTTTCTGTTGTACTCCATACGGCGAAATTTATTGTTAAACTGTACCAATATGTTTGAATTCCAACATTACCTTAAGGAATGGGATATCTTCTATTGAATGTAAAAACGACAAATTTTATTGCATACGTCGAATATCACCAAATAGCTGCATCAAATAACAAGTACGAATGATTTCTCAGCATTTCATATTTAATTTCGTAGATTAAAAATTCCAAAGAACGTCAAAACTTGCAACATAACTCGCATCAGCTCATTAAAAAAAACTCCATAAGCTCATAAACCAAAGCAGCAAATAAAAAAAAAACTTGCAATTCTAAACTAGAGTATGTGTACATCGACACATAGTTTTGTAGTAGCACATCACCACTATTTAAATAGCAATCCTCATTGCCCACGCCAAACACAAAATCAGTATGCTTTCTTGCACGAAGTTATTCTTATCTTGACTACGTCTGGAATGCAAGTCCTCGAAAACACGTAAATCTGGTAACGTTATATCCTGTATGAGTGGAGTATAAGCTATCTGCAATGTTGGCAGCCCCTATACGTTCTGTAGCGTGCTTTATTGTGGCGTTTTCCATTGAATAAATATTTTTAATGCGATCTTGGACGCATAACAAATTTTATTGAAATGAACCGTGGAAATTTGATACGGTTGAAAGTAATATATCTATATGTATTTATATATGTACATATGTATTGTAACAGTTTTATTTTTAAGCCCCAAGTTGACTGTATCAGTGTTAGCTTTTTGTTCAAGCGTTGGGTGCTAATGTAGACAGTTGGAATTCCTAATGATCAGAGATAAGCCTAGATATGAAAGTTAAAAGGGCGGCTACTAAAATATAGGAACATTAAACACTACTTGTGGGCTAAGCTTAAGAATTATTTTATGCGGAGGGACATGAGCTAGTGTCATGGGCGATTTTGTTGAGTTCAAAAGAAGAGGGAGGACGCCACTGCATTTAGGTATACAAAAGTAATGGAGAGAACTACAAGGGAGACGCAGAAACCCTCAGGTGTGACCGAATATGAGTACTAGTATATTTCATCGATGGATTAAGGGCTTGAGTATATAAAAACACTATTAAGTTAAGCCTAAAAGATACAGCAACACAGTTAAATTATCAATGAGAAAACACTATTTGTGTTCTAAAAATACTTTTCTTATATAAAAACACATTAAACGAATCCAAAAGAACCACATTTTAATAATGCACAACCTTTAAAAAATCAAATGTATCACTCTAACAAGTTTTGTGATACCTAACCATTTACTGTTCTCACATTGTGCCACCACAAAGAACTTGACTTTCTCAATCTTTTCTTTCAAAAATAATAAATAAAAAAAATTAAATATTTGAAGTGAAAATGTAATGTCTACTAAATATTTATTTTATAAGAATTTCTAATAATTATAATTATTAGACATTATTATAACATTAATATAACATGAAAATATAGGTAGTCCAAAGACCAAAAATTGATAAACTCTTAAGATATTCAAAATCAGTTAAGTTATTTACAAAACGTTATATTCAAAATTCAATTAGACAAGCCTGCCATGTTTGGATCACAAATATGCAAATTAAGGTAAACACATGCTATTTATTTTATAATAAAATTCAACACATGTGAAATAATAAATAGAAAAGTTTTTGATATTATGTTAGAGAAACCCATAATTATTCTATAGAGTGAAAGTAATTACGCCTTAAACATTTGAAATTCGAAATTGATTTGTGGGTTTGAGTTCACTGAATTCAGTTGAAAACTCTTTTTATGGTCTAAATTTTCGAATTCATTTTAAATTCTTGATCACAGGGTATCTAAAATTTTTTATTCACTTTTTATTGACTAACTAACATATTAAAAATCTTGGAAGAAATTGTAAAACTAACAAAATTTAAAGTTTTTAAATATTAATTGAAAACGTTAAACTTGTAAATACATCAATTTGATGTAATAAATTTCGATGTAAGAAATTTTGTTTTATAGGGTATAGAATGACTATTGTATTTGTTTGATTGCAGATTGTTGAGTGCATACGTGTGTGTGAGTGTTCATGTGTGTTATGTGATGTGAGTATATAGTGTATGGGTGTGTATGTGTATATGTTTAGTTTAATCTTTGTCATTAATTTTGTTCAAAATTTAATAAATACGTGTATATAGAATTTAAGTAACTAATATCTTTTTCTTGCCTTCAACAATCATTCCTTGTTTCTATGTTTGTTGTCATTGAACATATAGTAATTGCTATTTCCTGATAAATACAGCACAGCCTTGTTTTAATCTTTGTTTTATATTTTTTGCACTTTTTCTATTTTGCGTTATTTGGTTTTCTAGCTAACAGAAATCTTTAACTTGTAGTAAGTTATCGTTACCTAATTGTATTCTAGTTTTTCATTTATTTTCCCTTTCTTTACATACTAGTAATTTAGTTTTAGCTTTGTTAATTTTCATTCCGTATCTCTCCGTTAGAACTGTTTTCCATTTCATTAAGAGCTGCTTCTAATTCTTCCTTGCTAGATGCTAATACCGCTATATCATCTGTAAATCTAAGCATTTCAATTTTTTGTCCCAGTATAATAGTTCCAAATGTTATCCTGCATTTGACAGTTATCATTACCTCTTTGATGTACAAGTTAAAAGTTAACGGAAATAGGGTACATCCCTGTCTCGCCTCTTTCCTAATATTTACTTCTCTACGTTCCTGCTCTAATTCTATTGCCGCTGTTTGCGCTTTGTATAAGCATGTTCTATCCATCTATTCCTAAAACTCATTCCAATCTTTTTGAGTACTTTTCTGTTGTCTTCTCCATTATCATCCTCGGAGTTACAATAACCTCTCGTGTACATCTCTTTCGTCTAAACCTAAATTGACCGTTTCCTAGTATTTCTTTAACCCGTTTCTCCATCCATCATTGTACAATTCTAGTTAGTATTTTTGATGCGTGTGCTGTCAAACCTATTGTTCGTAAATTTTTGCGTTTACCAGTGTCACAATCTTTTTGTATAGTGACTATGACGCTATGTTCGAAATCTTTGGGTATCTCGCCTGTCTCGTACATATAGCTTACAAGTTGGAAGAGAAGTTCTGTTGCTTCTTATCTAGCAGCTTTTAGTGTTTCTACGTGCACTTTATCTATACCCGGTGCCTTACCATATTTCATAACCTTTAATGCTAATTCAAACTCATCTCTGAGTGTAGGGTATCCCTAGTCATTCTTTTCGATAGCTGATTCCTGTTCTAGTGCTACTAATTTATGTCGTACGTAAAAATTCCCTATATTTTCTGGCCATTCAACTACTCTCTCTACATTTTCTATGTGGTTTTTTTCCCACGCCTTTTATACTTTTGCTATAGGGTTTAATATCCTAAAATTCATTCTAATTAGTGTGTATGATTTGCCAGTCTTTCCTATTTGCGAATAATTTTTCATTTTCTGGCATTCATTTATTCAGGATATCCTTTATTAGCCATTATTTCTCATCTTCTTTTTATGTATATTCTAGAATATCGCTGGCCCCATGTCTAAGTTGGATTATGTTATTCTATTCTGTTTCTACGTCCTTAGTAACAGAAATTTTCCCGATATCTTTCAGCAATTCATTTGACTTTTTTTCAAATCTTTTATGAATATTTTTATCTTTTATTTTCTCAAAGTCAAAGTGCCGTTTCCTGTTCCTTTTTTCAAATTTTTTAATTTAAACGCGAAATGTGTTTTACGCCTTTGGGAGCTTCTTTTTAAAAAGTTTTGTCGCCAAAAACTTTTCTATCCATTTTATTTTTAATTGTTTAATTACAAAAAAATTACTTATTTCAGTTACAACAACGTAGAAGTTTATATACTAAACATTGAGTAATTGAAATAGACAAAAATACTTGAAGTTAATAAATCAATAATTAATGATTAAAAATTACGGTAAGTAGCTTGAACTAACAACAATGTTAAAGTTATGAAGTTCGACACTGACTATCAATAACTAATAATTACAAATGAGTAGCTTGAACAACCAACAATGTTAAAGTTATGAAGCTCTAAGACTGACTGGCCATCATGGTCTTCTGAGGGTAATTATGCTATCCCTGCCTTCGCATCGTCTTGTGAGAAATGCAGGTCTCATGTCTGCTACTTCTTGATAAAATACATTGTATTGTTTCTTAGTAAGCTTAATTCTAACAATTGCTTTCTTATTATGTGACCTGCACCTGCAGTATCAGGTTACGTCTGGAATAAAAGTAGTTACTTCCTTTCTCACGTCTGATTAATTGTTACAGGCGGAAAAGCTACTAAGTATATTATTTTCATTAAAATTATAAAATGGGGACGGCCTGTAAAACAAAAATTAAAGGGGGGTCACCGGCACTAGCTAGCGGAAGGTCGTGAATCATATAGAGAGTTAAAATTTTGCAGAAAGAGCTAAATTAATATATAATACACTACAACAAAATTTGGCACTTACCTTTCATAAATATTGTGGCTTAATGACAATTACCAAGGGCGCCAGGCAAGTCAAGAATGTCCAAATGTTCTTGCAAAACCTTGAGAGACTTGTCATCCCAAGGAGGACAATTGTTTCTTTTAATCAATTCTTACCTTTTTGACTACTTATACAACTTTCATGATCAAAAAAATAAAAACTATTGACTTAATCAACGGCAAACGGAAACTATTTAATTAACAGAGCAATAAACGTGAACCTCTTACATTCATTGATTTTAATTTAGAAATTTAATTGAATGGGTGAATATAGAATTATGATTATTTTACGTACATAAGTAATTTCCAAACACTTTATATGGAAAAAACTTATACTATAAATGTCACAGTAAATTAATCCTACGGTTTATGGCCAAAGCGTCCTAACAATTATATTAACTAAAAATTCGTCATGCTAACTTAAGTATCAAAAAAAACTTACTTACTGAAATTCGTCAATTGGTTAATGGCTTGCCTTCCAACGCAGAACAGCTCTTAAATTGGGGGAGAGAATCTCGCTTGTTGCACTTGTACTTCGCAATTATTAAATAGTTCAATGGCACACGAACCCGGCATAATCTTGTTGAGCTTAACTTAACTTAGGCATCATCTGCCTACAAGCTTTTTATTATATACTTAAATCACTATAATTCCGCGAGCATACGGACGTAACCCTCGCGAACTGGAAGAGTTAATTACTCCTTTCTAATTTCACTATCGTGACACTAAGTGCAATATCATATCTGTGATGCCGGAGAACGCTACCAGCGAATTTTTGTGGTTACGTTCCTACTTTTTGACAACGGACAACCCCATTGGAATCTCTGTCTTTTGGCTAAAGCCGTAAGTTATATATTAATTCCTACTCTAACCATTATTTACGTCATATTTCTGTTATCTAATGACTATTAACAGAACCTCCCAAAAACAAGATTTCCGAAACCAAATCCAACCCCTTTCAAGATGAGAGTCACGGAAAGCAATTATTTTTCTAAGGGTTTAAATATGTTGTATCTTCTTGGCATTTTAATTACTGAATTGTGGACCATACCTATTGGCGACAGTTGTCTGCCATTGAGAAAAGACCGGATAGCCGTACCCGCGCCGAAATGGATTTTAATACAATGGATGTCTGCAGACTACTTAAAATTACTTGCAATCTTTGAACAAATCAAATTAAAAAATAGTTTGACTATTTGTAATGTTTAGTTTTCTGTATCCCGCTGTCAATCACGAAAATATTAAGAAAATTAAGTTTTACAACTGAAAATTGCTTTTCTTTGTTTACGTTGAAAGGTACTATTCCATTTAAATTTTTCAGACTTGTTAATCTATAACTCACATAAGTTTTAAAACGGTTATTGTATTTGGATTTGCAAGGTAGGATCATTAAATTATTATGACAGCCGCTGGAATTTATAATATTTAAACCTAAAGCTATTTCTAAACCTGGTCATTATTACAAGGGATGCTAACTAAAATAAAACGGTAATTTATTATGGAATTCTGCTTATAAGTTATGCAAGTTAATGAAATTTAATTAATTATTTAACAGTTTATACGTTAACATTTTAAAATAATGTTACATAATGAACTTCCGTTAACCTTTTATAAAGTATCCTTCAATTATACAATGTTACGGTCTATTTCTAAAAACTTAATAGTTTCATTTAAATATTAATTTGGGGGATATGTAACTCCTCCCGGCTTAGATAAAAATTAAGAGTTGTACTTAATTTTTAAAACTCATTGTACTTAAGGGTTCGTTTATAATTTCTTTATTCACATTTGTTTCTCTCTTCTTATATTTAAGATACATTTTATACAATAAATATACAGTTAATAAAATTATTATAATGATCAATAAAATTGTCCAAACACTAATATTGTCGCAATGTAATTTTGGCACTTTTAATTCACTTAAGTGTTCTTTATAACGGTTTATTAACTTTACCGCGTAATTTAGATTGTCTAGGTCTAGATGTTCTAGTTGCATTGGTTTTGTAATAATTTTGTTGTCTTCGGTTTGTAGAATCTTGAACTGTAGTTCGGGTAGATTTGCAAATTTCTTCATCACTGCTGGGTGTTAGTATACTCGGATGACTTCACTTTTTAATTTTAAGTAACAGATTTTTTTTATAGTGATTACTTTGCTCCCAATTAAGGCTAAACCGTTTTCGTCTTGGTTGCAATGGGCAGTTGCTATTACTTCTTGCGGAAATACAGCAATCCATTTGTTGTCTGAAACTTTTTGAGTTTTCATGTTCATAATTTGTACTGGTTTTGGCACACAATTCTCATAGTGATTAGAGAATCGTAATAATTGTACTTCACAAGGGCTGTCTGCTTGAATAGCTGTTGTCGTTAATGATTAGAATAAATATTGGCTGGGTACCACTTTGCATTTTTCATTTGTGAAACCATACCTAAGTTCATTTAAGGAAAGCAACTTGGTTTTGAGTATAATAACTTGGTATTGACTAGTAACTTTCATGGGGAAAACAAATAAATGATAATGATTGTAGTTGTTCATTTCTACGATGGCGATTTCTATTAAAAACGTAATTTCATAATTCTTTACTATGGCTATTTTTTCAAATATGAGTATGTTAGAATCTGTTACTTGAAAAGGTAGTTTGCTATCAGTTATAAGTGATCTAATTTCTAATAATTCATTTAATAAATCAGGTGGTTCTATTATACTAGCATGTAGTGTATTTAATTTGGCAAATGTTACAGCATTTTCTAATGTAGCTAAAATTTGTTGAATTACAGTAAGGGTCGATATTATTTGATTAAATATCGTGTTAAATCTTATTAAATCTCGCATTCCTGACATTGTGGTCTGCATGTTACGTTCAAGAATTAGTGTTCAGTTTGTTATACTGTTTTGGTTCTTTACTATCTTTTTTAATGTATCATTAAATTTTATTATGGTTGATTGAGTTAAAGATATTTGGTTTGTAACAATAGTTTTTATGTTGTTTTGATTGTCAATTATTTGTTGTATTGCGTTGTCGTATCGTTCGGCATCTTATTTGTCTAAGTTATCTGGGATAGCTTTTATTATATTATCTAGTCCATTAATAATTCCTCGTTTCTGTCTTGTGGTTTGGTCTATTGGTATTATTCGATTGAATTTGTCGTTTGTGTTCTTTAGAATGTTTTCCATTATATTTTTGTAATTGAGCATTTCTATCGATACTCTTTTCCAAATTTGGATGTGTCCATTGATTTTTTAGTCTGTCGTAATTGTCTCTAATTATATAAAATTCTTGTTTTAATTCAGTTCAATCAAATTTCTGTGCGAAAGTGCAATAGACTACTATGTTTTACATACTTCTCAATTTTACTGGTAGTATACCGCGGTTGTTTTTTATATCTTCCACTATTATGTCGTTGTCGTCAGTTCTACCTGGGTGGAGATTGACGACAAGGGTGATGGCTGTCCATCTGAAATTAAGGGTGTCTTAAATTCTTTAAATGTATGTATTTTATGGTTATTCCGTTGTCTACTACGGCTACATTTTTGTCTGATATCTTTATGATTTTAAACAGACCTAAATTTCTGGGGGACGTTATGTGTTTCTTGCTTTTAAAATTCCTTTCATGTACGGTTTGTCCTACTGAAAATCTAGTTATATTGGCGTTTTCATTGCGGGTTATTGTGATACGTTCTTTATCGCTGTTTAATTTATTATTGATAGTATCATAAGTAATTTTTAATTTTTCCTTATGGTCTTTGGAGTACTGTTGATATACTTCTTTATCATAGTGTATATCGTAAGGGTTGTGGGAATCTGAGTGTCCTAATATTATGGCTAATAGTTCTTTCTCAATAGTGCTATATTTTTGTTCCGTTTCATTTAGTGTTCTTGATGCGTAGCTGATTAGTTTATCGCTACCTACTTTTCCTTGGCTCAATACTGCGTCTAAAGCAACGTTAGATGCCTCTGTTGTTAATATAAATGGTTTTGAAAAGTAAGGGTATTCTAATACAGTGTGATTCGTAATTATGCATTTAATTTTCTCTACGGGTTTAATAAATTCCGGTGTGTGTTCGATTTTGTTACCTTTCTTTAAACAATTTGTTAATGGTTTGGTTATTTGCGCTTAACCTTTGATGAATTTTCAGTAATATCCGCTGAGTTATAAAAATCCGTTTATTTCTTTATTTGTTTTAGGTAAGGGGTAATCGACAAAAATACTTGAAGTTAATAAATCAATAATTAATGATTAAAAATTACGGTGAGTAGCTTGAATTACCAACAACGTTAAAGTTCTGAAGTTCGAGACTGACTATCAATAACTAATAATTATAAATGAATAGCTTGAACAACCAACAATGTTAAAGTTATGAAGTCCTAAGACTGACTAGCTCCTGAGCTCCATGGGCTCCTGAGGGTATTTATGCTATCCCTGCCTTCGCATCGTCTTTTGGAAAGTGCGGATCTCATGTCTGCTACTTCTTGATAAAATACATTGTATTGTTTCTTAGTAATCTTAATTCTAGCAACTGCTTTCTTATAATCTATTGTGACCTGCGCCTGCAGTATCATGTTACGTCTAGAATACAAAGTAGTTGCTTCATTTCTTAAGTCTGATTAATGAACTTCCATTAACCTTTTATAATGTGTCCTTCAATTATACAAAGTAACGATCTATTTCTTAAGACATAATTGTTTCATTTAAATATCAATTTGGGGGATATGTAACTCGCGGCCTTTATAATTACTATGTTGTGATCAGTATCTATATCTGCTTCTGAGTAGCTTCTACAGATTTTTACATGATTTCAAAACCGTTGCCTAACAAGAATGTAATCTTTTCTATATCTTCCTATATCTCCTGGTATCTTCCACCTTTATTGTCTTCTAGCATGATGTTGAAATAATGTGTTTGTGATGATTAGATTGTTTTTGTCGCAAAATTCTGCCAGCCTATTTCCCCTGTCGTTTCTCGTTCCTAAACCAAATACATCTACTACCGCTTTATCATTACCCTCACCTAGCACTGCATTAAAATCCTCCGTAATTGCTAAATTTACATGTTTTGCGCATCTTAGTATGTCTTCGATATCTTTCTAGATCATTTTTACTTCTTCCTTACTGTAGCTAGAGGTTGGCATGTATACTTTGTTAACTTCTTTTAATTGTGAGATAATATCCTCAAATGAAATTGTAGATAGATGTATAATAAGTTAGTACCTCGCGACTGAACTCTGGACTTTATTCCATGCGGTGAACATGAGAGAAGGAAGGTATCTATTTATGATTATTAAACCATAGACTCACAGATTTGATAGTAATTTTAAAAGCGCCACAACACCTTTGAAGCTGTAAGCTTTGTGACAGTGCAGGAACCCAACTCGATAAAGAAAATACCTGAGATGTAAATACGGAAATACCTCAAAAAATACGAGTTAACAGAAATATAAGTCAGAGATAGCAGTTTGCATTTTCACGTAAATCAAATAAATCAATCTAATCAATTAAGTGATATAATGAAATCATAATATTAATGTACAGAACAAAATATATATTCTCTTCGCTATTAATATAAATGGTTATTCTCTAAGGTGTATAACTATCCCCACACCAGAATTTTCTTCCTCAGATCCTGTATGAATTACCCTAAAGCCTCCGCTCCCAAAAAACCCCCCCGGCTCTGGTCACCGCACTTCACTATTTTTTTTTAATAACTACATAAAAGTTAGATGATTTTAAAAGAATATTTAGTCACCCCAGTGACTGAGCACTATTTTGGTGAGGCATCTCATTTTACAAATTTTTTTTATACCACAGAATTTTTTTAAGGGATTGTAGAAAAGTGTACTGTATATTGTAATAAACTTAGAAAACCAAAAGTAAACAAGATCTATGCGGAATAACCGTCATTTGTGTAGGGAAAATGTCTAAGGGATTGCTGAGACAAGACGGTTTGGCGCCCTTTATTTATGACAGTAGAAGAAATTTTTCAGTCATTCCAACTGCAAATTTTTTTATTATTTTTTCCATTGTAACCCACTCCCACACCGCTGTAGTTAGCCGATGCGCTTATAAAATCGTTACTGGGTGCCTACCCCTTCAAGGTAAATTTAAATTTGTAAGGTAACGCTCATTTTACCCGTAACACACTTACATACGTGGAAAACGCTCGGTGATATAGGTGTGTTTCTTATAGACTAAATATAAAATTCCAAAGTCAGATGCAGATATTATATATGGCAACCACGTTTTAGTAGAGAAAAATATCACTTAAAGTTAAAGAAAGTAAAAAATAACAAAAATTTACTGAGGAAATTGATAGGCACAACACAGCAATATTACAATACACCATAGGAATTCTTACGATTAATAGAAGATGGAAGAAATTAGAGATGCATATCGAGAGAAAAATAACTAAAATATGCGATAGAACTAAAATAAATAGACTGTGTAGGCTTGCTAATCAGAAACGGATGCAGAACGATTACAGGAAAGAGGAACCAGCACTAAATAAATACAAATACTAAGAAATATCGTAACGGAGCTAGTAATTGGAGAACAGCAATAAAAGGTGCAGAATGCATATTATTAGAGATATAAAAGATATTGCAGAAAGGTGAAAAAATACACAAAAACATTAATTCGTTGAGCAGAATTTAGCAACGTGAAGAACTGGAGATAGAAGACCAGTATGCAGGATACAAAAATATAAGAAGAAAATTTGAAAAAGAAATAAAGAAAGTTAAAATTACGTCTTCAAATATTAAGGTATGCTAATAGTATTGTTATATTACCAGAAGCAAATAAGAGGATTAATATAAAAGCTAAATATACTACAGAAATTTTAGATAAAAATTCAGTCATGAAAATAAAAAATTTCAACACAGAGATAATGGACTGTAGTAAAACGGATGGTCGTAGAAGGATGGTAAATAGCTAGGATCAGAACGATTAGAATAATTAAAGGAGTTTTGTATTTAGGAAGTTAAGTTACAAATGATTTTAGAAGTAAAACGTAAAAAGTAGAATAACCCTAGGAAGGAAAGCATTGAGGTGTAAGATGTGATACTAAAATCCAGGACAACTTTCTTTAACTGCTAGGAAAAGACTATCGAAGGCTCTTGTATGGAGCATCACACTATGCAGTTTTAAAAATATAGATATTAAGCAAAAAATACGTTTGAATATCAGAAGGTTTTGAGAAATGGTAGTATCAGCAGAATGCGTAGGATCATCTGCACAGATAAAGTAAGTAATGGTACGATTTTGGAAATGGTTCACGAAATTAGAAGTACTAAAAGCGTGATATGTTTATAGGCAATATTCTGTCATTAAGCAAGAATTAGAACATCAGTAGAGAGCAAAGCAGAAGGGGTAGTTGGTAGAGGAAGACGAAGGTTCAAATATATAGTCCAAAGAACAGACGCAAATAAAGATATTTTAAAGACACTGACAGAGTCATTTCAGGACGCTAAGCACTAGTATCGTATCAAACCAACCGTGAGTCTGTGGCTAGAAAGAGAGCAATTAATTAAGTAATTATAAAATATAATTGCAAATAGTTAGAGCTGACAGTATTAGGAATTCGCTACCCGTACACAAATGTGGTCTAATTACTCTTGTCTGTTGGTATTATACATACTTGAACGAATTGACTTACGACCACTTTACAAAATCTGCGTGAAGTACTTTACAACCCTTGCATTTCATCTCTGCCTGTGTGTACGGTTATATTAGTTCTAAGAGTGATATAACATACACTAATGGAAACACATTCAACAAAGTTTATGCACCTGTTGCCATAAGTATATAGATAAGAAGTAGAAAGCAATTTGTTAGTAATGTTTTAATTTATTACTGATCATACCCTATATATGCACCCATATCGATCATAGCACCTATCGCGTGAATAACTTTTAGCTTTATTTGTGCCACACTTTCAAGATAATAATGAAAACAATGGACCGTATAATAAGCACAAGCACTGTATGCAGGACGTTTTGCTTTGTTCATTAAATAAATCGCTTAATAGATAACGACATAATAAATAAATACTACATCCATGATCCCAAATAGTGCAGCATCACGAACTCCTCCAAAACCTTCGCTTTCTTTTCTAAAGTTGTATCCCGGCAAACCCTAACGAAAATAAAACTTGATAGCTATCATTTGCGGCAAATGAGACCCTGTAAAGAGCTTACTAACACATGCTGCTATTTCCCAATACGACGATTGTCTTGAAACAGCATACAAACTTCTGGAAGAAAGTATAAGTTATAGACTTTTGCCAAACGGTTATTTCAGTTAACCAGATTAAAACTTTTCTGTAACTATTGTATATGAGTAAACCTGACATTTGATTTTATCAATAACTGGCGTTTATTTAATTTGAAATAGCTCTTTCATATTAACCTGGGTTGATTACTATCATTAGTTCAAAACATGTTATTGTGCGCATTGTATAATGCAGTGTTCTCCATGCAGCATCATATAAGGATTTTTAACGAAAATTGTGAATCTTTTATGGTGACTAAATAGCTAACTCAATATACAGTCTCAAACTAATAAAGCTAGCTGAAAAGTTTTACTATTGTCAATGTATAAAGTTGATACGTAGGTATATGATTTAAAACATAAAACATATGCCAGTAGGAGTATATGTATGTTGCTGCTCCTCCGGAGGAATTTATTAACCTTGTAACGTGCATTTTTATGGCTTAACATTTTACACTGCCCAATTCGTATAAATTTTGTTCCTTATGTGGATATACAAGTCTAGATAAGAGACGATAAGAGGTTGTAATAGCAACGAGTTGATATAAACAGATAAGTAGTGGTAGTTTGTTCTTCGTTCCTATATATTAATTACGTTGAAAATACTGTTTCTTTTTGCTTTGACAATAGTGAGCATTAATGCGGGATCAATTTTGGAATTGTTCCTGAACAAGCACGGCACGATCTTAGTTGTTTTTCTTGTGAAATAAAAGTTGTATATTAACTGTAGAGAGTGTAGTGCTAATTTCGATTGAAGTAGTATGGTTTATAGGCGAACGTGTTTGGTCGACGCACGTGTGTTTTAAGGACATTTGACGGACGGTTTTATTGTTTACGCGTGCCCTACTAATTGTTTTTAGTTAATTTTCTGTTAGAAATAAAAGTGGTAGAACTTGTTAAACTCGACCTGCACGCGTGTTTTACGGAACATTTGACGGACTTACTTTAGTGATACACGTGCTTTACTCATTGTGTTTTTTTTGTTTGGTGCTTTGTCTTCTGATATTTTAACTGTGTGTGCGATCTAGTTTCGCGGTCCCCCTTTATTTTATCAGAGTAGTGCATACTTTGGATTATCCAAATACAGTTGATACTGTAGTTTCGGAATTTGATAACCCCAAAAAATCTAAAATAGAACATGGCTTGCGCAAATTTCGTTATTGGCGAAATATAACAGATTACCGGTTTACAAAGGTATTGGTTGAAGTTTCTCGCTGCTTTTTGGATGTTTATGAAAATAATATACATTTGGTCCCAGTTGAAATTAAACTAGTGCTACAAAATATTTCGAAATTATTGTCTCGGGAAAATAGAATTAAGAAGAAATTTATCAATGCTACATAGTTCCGTCGCATGATAATGTCTGCTGCTAACACCAGTGAAATACGTAGGTGTGATTAGGGTAACGTGTGATAAGTTCCATCAACACCCTCACAGTCAAGGGTGAAGTGCTTCGTTAGTGCCGGACATCGTGAATCCCACACTTCAATGGCAAGGAAGCGTTACTGAAGGACCTTTTGTAAGTTGAACTATTTCCTACTTGTTATTACTTTAAATATCTATCCGTTGTTTTGCCATATCTTTGTCGTTCTGATACCTTTTACCATAGACTTGCATGCTATTAAAAAAAACAAACAAAAAAAAGAAAAATCAACAATACTGGATGACTCATATCAATTGTGCGTACCTATTTATCTTCTGTTAAAATTTTGTCTAATTTATGTTTAATTGGTGTGTGAGAAAACGTTTCTGTTACTCCCCAATATTACCTCACTTTGTACTAAAACTTTTTTGTATTGCTGTTGCCGTTGTTATATTATATAGATTATCCAAACAGTTTTTTTTTTACATTCTACAAAGTACTGAACAATCTATGCTCGATCAGCATGCTATGCTTTTTCTTTATTTCAGGTTTGCAGGACTAATTTCTTTTTTTATTGCAGGTTTGCTATTCTGACTTTTTTTTATGGCAGGTATTGTTACTAATTCCTTACAGCCACGTACGTTATATGTTGGTCTGCTGTCTACAACCCCCTCTAATCTCCGATTGAGCCCGGTCATTTCTTTGATTTTCTTTGTGCTACGCTCGGCTACGAGTCAACGTAGCATAAATTTGGCTGCCGTGGCTGCCGCGATTAACGTAACAAAATTTGGCGCCCAACGTGGGGCTCGAAATTATTTTTTTTCCTTCTCGTTTGAACTGGATTTTGTTTAGTATTTAGTTATTTCGCTAATTTAGTTTCTCTATCGAACAAGCCTAATAATTCGTTGTTGTGTCTTTAAATATTTAGGTGTTTGTTGATTCTGTAGTAATGGGTGACTATTGGAAATTAAAAGTCGATCGTTTACATGAAGCTGAACTCAAATATGAAGTCGGTTCTCGTGGTTTCGATGCAAAGGTACCTGTATCCGAACTTCGTAAATCCTTTAGGAATATTTTGAAAATGGAATCTTCTGAAACTTAAATCTGGTATCGATTTTCAGACCGATAATAAAGCCGTGACTGAAGGTTTAACTGAATTAACTACGAAGAGTAAAGATTTTAATGGTGATATTTCAACTGTCGACGGCAAACGTATTATTAGCCTTGCTATGCATCTCAAAGGGAGAATCCAACGCATGAATGTTATTTCTGACGCTGAAACAGTAATACAGCGAAAGTTGTTGCTATGTGTTAGTAATTTACGCAGTGATTGCGATAGATTATACCGTCGCTTTAGACGTTCTTCCACTTCACCTAGGGTACCACTTGTTTCTACGGCTACTATTAATCCGACTACTACTGATACTGAGGATGATCTTACTTCTGCTGAATCTTCTGATGAATTACCTATACCTATCTCTATTTCTAAACCAATTGCTACGTCTGGTTATGGACAGCTGGTGTCTAAATGGGACTTAAAATTTTCGGGTGATGACCGTATGTCTTTAAATGCATTTCTATTACGCGTGGACGAATTATGCTCGGCACGCAACGTTTCTGCTTCTCAACTATTTTCTTCGGCCTCAGACTTACTTTCGGGAAAAGCTTTAATTTTATTCAGAGCGCATAGAAAATCCTAACTAATTGGCAAGATGTTATTCGACTATTAAGGAAGAATTTCAACCCGTTAATTACAACGAAAACTTTTAGAGGAAATAAAGCAACGTACTATGGGTCCCTCAGAGTCTATGGGTGTATATTTAGCTACGATGGAAAATTTATTTGCTCGTCTAACAATCTCTCTCTGAACCACAGAAACTCGAAATTATTTTACCAAATCTTACCCTTTCTACCAAACCAAATTAGCTTTGCTTGATCTGAATACTATTACGGAACTTTTGCGTGTAGGTCGCAGACTAGAACAGAGCAAAATACAAGCCGATAATTTCAAGTCTCCTCCTGCTCTGAACTTTTCTCAACTCCTAGAGCCTGACTTAGCTTATACAGGCTCGGCGGTGCGCAGCAAACTTACTTCTGCTTATGTCCCTCCCCATTCTGGTGTTACTACTTCGAAAACATTTACACCTGGTGCAAGTGATGCTCCTAAAATATTTCTAATTCTTCCGTTACTTGTTGGAACTGTGGCCAACGAGGACACAAGTCTCCTTCCTGTACTAAACCTCAAATACTTCATTGCTATGGTTGTGGTAAACCTAATGTTACCCGTACCAATTGTACGAGTTGTAATAAGAATTTAAACTACCGATTGAGTCGCTTAGCTGAGAAACCGAACCGATCACTTCTATAGTTGTCTCGGTACCTATTATTTTCTCAGAAAATCCTTTCTCTGGTCTTGATGACCGATCTAAATATGTTCTGGATTTTATATTAGCTAGTTCTCGTGAGGACGACAGACCTTATCTTACTGTTACTATTTTCGACATTGAATTTAAGGGTTTGCTTGATTCCGGCGCTTCTCGTACTATTATTGGTCGTCCTGGTTGGGATATTCTCTATTCTCTTTCTTTGCCTTTGTCCCAAACGGAGATCCACAGCTGTACAGTAGCAATGGTCAAGCTTGTGACATTCTCGGGTCACTTACTTTACCCATGTCGGTCGAAAATAAAACTATTCTTCTTGACGTCCTAGTCGTTCTTTCTATTTCTCAGTCTCTGATCTTAGACATTGACTTCTGGAAATCTATGGGTGTTGTCCCAGATTTTCGAACGGGTCAATGGACTTTCGGTTCTTCTTCTACTGTCTCGATCAATCAGATCAATGCTCTTTCCGATCTGTCGATCATGCAACAATCCGAATTGTCTCGTATAGTCCAACAGATGTTTCCTAAAGATGATACTTTACCTTTGGGCTGTACTAATCTCATTGAACATCAGATCCGTACTACATCTAGTCCTATCAAGCAACGATATTATCCCATGTCCCCTACGGTACTTCGACATGTCAATCAAGCTCTGGATGAGATGCTAGAAAGTGGTGTTGTAGAACCATTTAATAGCGCTTGGTCTAGCCCTATTGTTATGGTGCCTAAGAAAGATGGCACATATCGTTTCTGCATCGATTTTAGAAAGGTCAATGATGTTACAGAAAAATATGCCTATCCCCTTCCTTATATTTCTACGATTCTAGACCGTCTTAGAGACGCAAAATTCTTAACTAGTTTGGACATTCGCTCTGCTTATTGGCAAATACCTCTTTCTTCTAATTCTAAAGCGATTACTGCATTTACGGTGCCTGGTAGAGGTTTACACCAGTTTACTAAAATGCCATTTGGTCTTCATAATTCTCCAGCGACATTTCAGCGACTTATAGATCGTGTGCTTGGTGCTGATCTTGAACCTTTCTGTTTCACATACTTAGATGATGTGATCATCGCTACCCTTACTTTCGAACAACATTTGGTGGTACTACAGAAAGTGCTTTTTCGTTTAAATTCTGCAGGTCTTACTCTTCGCAGAAATAAATGCATTATATGCCGACCGGAACTCCGTTATCTAGGATACGTAGTAAATCGTCATGGACTCCATGTCGACCCAGAAAAAATTTCGGCCATCCTTAATCTTCCTCCTCCTACTACTGTAACTGAAGTACGACGCATAGTTGGTATGTGCTCGTGGTATCGTCGCTTTATCCCAAATTTTTCTGCTCTTACTGCTCCAATTACTGCTTTGACTAAGAAAAATTCTAAATTTGATTGGTCTTCGGAATGTCAGCAGGCGTTTAAGCTGCTGAAAGAACACTTGGTAACGGCTCCAGTGATGAGTTGTCCTGATTTTTCTTTGCCCTTTACTATACAGACTGATACCTCTGATTTTGGTCTGGGTGCTGTGCTGACTCAACAACAGGGTGATGACAAAAAAGTCATTAGCTACATTAGCTGTTCTCTTAAAAAGGCGGAACGCAACTATAGCGTCACCGAATAAGAATGTCTTGGTGTTATTTGGGCAATTAAGAAATTTCGTCCCTATATCGAGGGTTCTCACTTTACTGTGATCACTGATCACCACTCGCTTATCTGGCTGAATAATCTACAAAGCCCCAACGGTCGTTTAGCTCGTTGGTCAGTACGACTTCAACAATATAACTTCACCATCGTACATCGTAAAGGTGAAGAAAACATCGTTCCCGATGCCTTATCTCGCTCAGTACCTAAAATTGACTTAATTGATGACTTTCCTAAATCTTCTATTACTCTGCCAATTTTGGATCCTTGGTATCTTAAGCTACGAACTCGTGTTAATTCCAATCCTAAACTATACAGTAACTGGCATGTGGAAAACGAATTACTATATAAACATGTAAAATCTAAACAGTCTTTGCTCCAACCTCCTCAAGACGATTGGAAGTTAGTAGTTCCCAGCGAACAACGGAATAGGGTTCTATACGAAAATCATGATCTACCTACTTCAGGTCACTCTGGTGTCCACAAAACTGTCTCTAAAATTTCCATGTGTTACTATTGGCCTAAACTTAGAGCCGCTGTTGCTCGATACGTCCGTCGTTGTAAAATTTGCTCTGCACACAAAGTCGAACAAAAGAAACCTCCTGGCTTTAGGTCTCCCCGTGCTACTGCCACTCGTCCTTGGCAAGTCCTATGTACTGATATTGTCGGACCTCTTCCTAGATCCTCTAAAGGTAATTCCTTCATTTTAGTTGTTGCCGATTATTTTACAAAATATGCTTGTTTCTTTTCTCTACGTGCGTCTACGGCCGCTGCCGTTGCTCGAACCATTGAGAAAAATATTTTCCTGGTGTATGGTACTCCTCAGTATCTAATTGCGGACAATGGTGTACAATTTCGTAGTAATATTTTCACTAAACTCTGTGATTCTTATCGAACAAAAATTCTGTTTAATGCTCGCTATCATCTTCAGGCGAATCCGGCCGAACGTATTAATAGAGTCCTGAAAACTATGATTTCTTCTTACGTTTCTGATAATCAACGTCGGTGGGACGTTAATTTAGCAAAAATTGGTTGTGCTATTCGAACGCTTAAGCATGAGGTTATTGGTTACCCCCCGTATTTTGCTCTATATGGTCGTGAGCATGTTCTCTACGGCGATCATTTTGGAAAACCTCTTGATCCTGATGATGTTCTTATGGATCCCGAACGTCCTATTCCTCCTACTGACTTAGTCAAATTTGAGTCACTTCGTGAAGAAATTTTGAAACGCCTTTCCTTAGCATACAAGAAAAATGCTAAACACTACGATCTTCGTGGTCGTCCCTTAACTTTATCTCCTGGCGATCGTGTGTGGAAACGCAATTATGTTCTTTCGGATGCTACTCCCTACTTCAATGCTAAGCTTGCTCCCAAATATGTGGGTCCCTTTACTATTAGAACTAAACTTTCTCCTTGGACCTATATCTTAGTGGATGATTCTGGTAACGATCTGGGTACTTGGCATATTAAGAACCTCAAACCCGATAAAACTTTAAACCCTCCAGACATTGATCCTGAACCTCTGGATCCTAAAGGGCTCCCTACGGCCGATTCTATTTTGACCCCTACGTGTCACTATCCCTAATGACTTGTAATTTTTTTTTTTTGGCTTATTGGTCTTGTGTTTTCTCTGATAAGCTTGTGTCCGAAAACACTGGCGCCCATTTTGTATTCTTATTCATGTTTTTGTAGCTAGCCCATCCCGTGACTTTTTCTTCTGGCTAGTTCCACCATTTGTTCACTATTTGACTATTATAGTCGCTTTCTACATCCATTCCTTGAGGTAGGCTTCAGATCTATTTTCCTTTCCTTTAGGTATTTCGACTTGGTCGGTTTTGTAGGTCTGTTAGCCATACTTTGCTTGAGTAAACGTTTCATACGAATCTGTGTTACCTCAGTTGGAAGTATTCTAGATGGTGTACTAGCTTGCCTTTGCCCTTTACTCTGTCTTGGTTCTTTCTTTGCTGCACACTTGAGGTTGACAGTTGTGTCGTCTAGTTGGTTTGCTACGAGTTTTCTTCCTCGTTTTTTTCTTTCCTCTTGGTTTCTCCGCGGGAAGCCAAAACTTTTCTTTGAGGTGGAGAACAGAAATGTCCCTTTTGGGGACATCCGTCTTTGGACGTTTTTGAAAGTAGCTACGACCTTTAATCCTCATTGGATGTCTACTTGATGCTTTCTTTACCTGTTCTGTCGTTGTTGGTTACGATAGATGACTTTGTCTTCTTTTAGAAAAAATGTTCCTTTTCTTATACTGGTATTGGTCCTTCGAACCGGATAAACCTTGTCTGTCGTTTTTGTTTTTTTTTTCTTTCACCCCGACGTCTTTATTTTGCTAGGGGGGAATCTGTAACGTGCATTTTTATGGCTTAACATTTTACACTACCCAATTCGTATAAATTTTGTTCCTTATGTGGATATACAAGTCTAGATAAGAGACGATAAGAGGTTGTAATAGCAACGAGTTGATATAAACAGATAAGTAGTTGTAGTTTGTTCTTCGTTCCTATATATTAATTATGTTGAAAATACTGTTTCTTCTTTTTGCTTTGACAATAGTGAGCATTAATGCGGGATCAATTTTGGAATTGTTCCTGAACAAGCACGGCACGATCTTAGTTGTTTTTCTTGTGAAATAAAAGTTGTATATTAACTGTAGAGAGTGTAGTGCTAATTTCGATTGAAGTAGTATGGTTTATAGGCGAACGTGTTTGGTCGACGCACGTGTGTTTTAAGGACATTTGACGGACGGTTTTATTGTTTACGCGTGCCCTACTAATTGTTTTTAGTTAATTTTCTGTTAGAAATAAAAGTGGTAGAACTTGTTAAACTCGACCTGCACGCGTGTTTTACGGAACATTTGACGGACTTACTTTAGTGATACACGTGCTTTACTCATTGTGGGTTTTTTGTTTGGTGCTTTGTCTTCTGATATTTAAACTGTGTGTGCGATCTAGTTTCGCGGTCCCCCTTTTTTTTATCAGAGTAGTGCATACTTTCGATTATCCAAATACAGTTGGTACTGTAGTTTCGGAATTTGATAACCCCAAAAAATCTAAAATAGAACATGGCTTGCGCAAATTTCGTTATTGGCGAAATATAACAGATTACCGGTTTACAAAGGTATTGGTTGAAGTTTTTCGCTGCTTTTTGGATGTTTATGAAAATAATGTACATTTGGTCCCAGTTGAAATTAAACTAGTGCTACAAATTATTTCGAAATTATTGTCTCGGGAAAATAGAATTAACAAGAAATTTATCAATGCTACATAGTTCCGTCGCGTGATAATGTCTGCTGCTAACACCAGTGAAATACGTAGGTGTGATTAGGGTAACGTGTGATAAGTTCCATCAACACCCTCACAGTCAAGGGTGAAGTGCTTTGTTAGTGCCGGACATCGTGAATCCCACACTTCAATGGCAAGGAAGCGTTACTGAAGGACCTTTTGTAAGTTGAACTATTTCCTACTTGTTATTACTTTAAATATCTATCCGTTGTTTCGCCATATCTTTGTCGTTCTGATACGTTTTACCATAGACTTGCATGCTATTAAAAAAAAACAAACAAAAAAAAGAAAAATCAACAATACTGGATGACTCATATCAATTGTGCGTACCTATTTATCTTCTGTTAAAATTTTGTCTGATTTATGTTTAATTGGTGTGTGAGGAAACGTTTCTGTTACTCCCCAATATTACCTCACTTTGTACTAAAACTTTTTTTGTATTGCTTTTACCGTTGTTATATTATATAGATTATCCAAACAGTTTTTTTTTACATTCTACAAAGTACTGAACAATCTATGCTCGATCAGCATGCTATGCTTTTTCTTTATTTCAGGTTTGCAGGACTAATTTCTTTTTTTATTGTAGGTTTGCTATTCTGACTTTTTTTTATTGCAGGTATTGTTACTAATTCCTTACAGCCACGTACGTTATATGTTGGTCTGCTGTCTACAACCCCCCCTAATCTCCGATTGAGCCCGGTCATTTCTTTGATTTTTTTTGTGCTACGCTCGGCTACGAGTCAACGTAGCATAAATTTGGCGACCAACGTGGCTGCCGCGATTAACGTAACAACCTAACTAAAATCTACCGTCATGTCTTCAAACTTGTCAAATACGATGCATTCCAAAAATCATCAGTCTTATGCCACAGATGTTGTTAACAGCGAAATAACACTAGTTGTCAGCCTTACGCCGTTGAAATTCGCAAACATAGCATTTCTGCATCTTTGTGTAGGGAAGTTGTTAACTTATTTTATTTTTTTTAGATAAGGTGTCTTCTTCTATGGAATTGTTAATTAATGTTTTAAAAAAGCTAATACCTCGCGACTGAACTTTGGACTAAATTCCAAGCGACAAACGTGAAAGAGGTGGTACATTTTCATTTTTATGTAATGACTTACTCACAGACCATATCGCAAACAGGGATTGTAAAAGCGCCACTACACCTTTGAAGCTTTAAGCTTTGAGAAAGTGCAGAAACCCAATTCAATAGAGGAATACTTGAGATATAAACACAGTAAGCATTGGAAGAAATACAAGTTAGTTGGAACGTAAATCAAAGAAAGCAGTTTGAATCTGTTCATAAACCAAATAAATAAAAATATCACCTTAGTAAGTCAATGTACTTTATAAGAATTCTTAATCTAGATTTTTATTTCTGTATCAGATATATATTGTAACTTTCTGTAATACCACTAGGAAATCTTCCTTAAGCTTACTTTCAGTTAAAGTTGCTAGATTTCCAAATGATTACTACTTGCATTGTTATTGGTATAAAACTCGACGAATATTCTTCATTATCTAAGTTTCATTTAATATCTGCAAAAGTAATATCACTCTGGTTAAGCAACACTTAATAAAAGGTCTCGAAATTGTAGTTAGTTATATAATGCAATCACAATATTGAAGCACAAAACAAAATATTATTCTCTTTATAATTAAAGTAGATTATTTTCTAACATGTCAAGAATAAGCCTTTCTCATTCCTGCTTATTTATATTTCAACATAAAGATGTAACCATATCAATTAATAATATAGATACCAGTTTCCTAATAACAAACAACTTTCCTCCTTAACTCATTTCGAGCTCCCTAAACTACCCTCGCCACTCCCTATACCGCGTGCTACAACTACTACACCCCCTGCTGTCCCTGTTAGGCGGGCAAAATGCCCATAAGAAAAAGACATCAGTCTATGCTCCTTCCGAACCGGAAGATGTAGGTCGGCGAAGTCCTAATATCCTTGATCTAGTTTCGTTGTCTTTCTGGCGGCAAAAACGCCTGAAGCCCAATATCTAGTCCTCGGGTCCGTTTCGTATGCCGACTCTGCTTTCCTTAGGTTTTGATTTCTGGATTTTAAGTTTTCTTTTTATATACTTCCCTGTTTTCCTAGGTTTTCTTTCGTTTTCTTGCTTTTTCACCTGTGTGGGTCCGGGAATAGGATTGTCCCATGGTACGACCTGCCTGCCGTAAGAGGCGACTATAGCGGTCAAACACGCACACACGTACACTTTACACACTCATAACACATACACACACCTTTCTTACACCCCCCCACACACACACATACACACACGCACGCACACGCCTACACCTACTTATACATAACAACACTGGGATTCTGTTTTATTTTCTTTTGTACGATTCTTCGTTTTTTTTTGGGTTTTGTACTTGGTGTTGGTGCTATTTTTTATGGTTTTTTCTTTTTTTTCTTGTTCCCTTCGTTCCATTTGCCTTTCCCTAACCTTTTCCTGGTCTTCTTTGTCGTTGGTCTCTCGTCCGAATAGGTGCTTTCTAGTCCGTCTTTCGTTCTTCCGAAACCACGACGTAGTCGACTTTAGGACTGGTTAGCATTTCTTTTCTTCTATTCTTCGGTTTTGGCTACCACAGTTGGCAGTACATCGTTTCCTTTTACCAGCGTTTCTTCTCACTTCCTCTCGTTGTCCCTTGCTGTTTCTTTACATCCTTGAGGCTTGACGTTTGAGTCCTGTATTGCTTGGCACTGTTGGCTTTCTTCCTCGTTCGTTTTCTTCTTGGGAGGTTGATAACCTTACTATTTCTTTTATAGAAACATCCGTCCGTTGACGACTCCGCAGTGCTGAGGCCGTTCCACCTTAGTCATCCTTGATTACTTATTACCCGTCTTCTTTTCCTTTTTTTCTGTTTTTCTTCTTCCTTCCTTTCTATTAGTGGCTCATCGAACCGTAAAAAGGTTTATTGTGTTTTGTCAGGTGATTCTTTTTTTGGTTTCTTTTGTTCTCGTAACAAGTTTTCTTTTAGTTTTAAGCGAATATTCTTTTCTTTGCTTGGGTTTTTTTGTTTGGTACTGGCCACTCCCGCACTTTCGCTTCCCTACCCCGAACTTTTAATTTAGCTGGGGAGGATTTGTTACGTTTATTCTTGGTGATAATTGGTTATGTTGTTTACATAAATTCCTTTTCTAATATTAAATTCTACAACACTACCCGATATATTGTACCTGTTCAAATAAGCTCGCGTTACCATAATTTTCAACTCAAATCTCTTGTTAATTCATTATCCGTTCGTATAAATTCCATGTTTATTGTTAAATCCTTCTACATAATTAATAATAAATACTTTTTCTAAGAATTTCTCAACGTAAATCCAGTTGTTTGGAAACGACAAGTTTAGGTTACAATTAATTAGTCAATATCCTGTTAGGTATACGTGAGCGCGTTATACTTTCCGATAACGTATAATTGCGTTCTAGTGGGTTTTCCATCTAAAGATTCGTTGAAATAGTATATCCTACTATTTTCCGGTAAAACAGTGTTTTCCAGTTTCAATCGCGTTTCGATAACGCGACCGTTTGCTTTTCGAGTTTGTTTTATTTTGAACTCCTTTTAGAACTTTAATTCTGCAGCTGGTGCGTTGATGCACTTGTAAAAACTACTCGTTCTGTTACTCCAAGAGCGATGCACGTTTCTCCTCTATCAAATCTGTAGATTTGGTGTGTATCAGTGAGCGTTCCTGAATTGTTAATATCAGTAATATTTTTCTGTTTTTTAGCTCTTAGCTGGAGGCTAAATTGCTTGTTACGTAGCCTGATTATTCCTTGATATAGATCAACTGCTCTTGCATGTAGACTGCCGTTACAATTACGGTAGTAGCATGGTTGTTGCTGACTACCGCGGCGATGCTGTGTCAATTCGCTTCCGAGGACTGACCAGATAAGTATCTCGATACATGTATGTGACTTGTTTTCCTTTTCTAACATACCCAGGAACAAACCCAATTTGAAATAAGATACGCTAATGTTTGTTCTGGTAAAATCTTTACTAGAAAAGTTTCGAACTTTAATGCTTTTGTTTCTTGTACTTAACCTATTTGCTTATACGGAAGTATCAGCAGTATTCTTTTTTTACTAATTAGAGTTATAACAAATGTTTCGTATAGTAAAATCCTTACTAGAAGGGTTTCTAAATTTAATGTTTTTTAATTAGTCCATCCGCTTATACGAAAGAATCAGCGTTATTCTTTTTGGTACTAATTAGAATTATTGCACGTTAGCTACGAATTGCGCACTACGTGTAACAATTAGTGAATTTGTCCATAGAGAAAAACTGTTTTATTAAATAGTAACCTTAGTTAATTTTGTTCTGCTGTTTCGATAGAAATTTCTATATTTGTGTTTTTTTATTGTAAATAATAAAAAATTGTTGGCGATGTATTATTTTTGTGTTGCTAGGAACCCCTCCCCTCTCCGCATTGGTAGTTATCCTGGTATATTTATGTTTGCTTCTGGCTAGGTCATTGTACGTAGCACCTTTAACTCGTTTTTTCTTTATAACTAGTCAATTTACTCCATTCCCTCTACTTTTTGTTACAGCTGTATAAAGTTTCCGCCCTTTACAACTTATTAGTACGTGTTCCACTTTTATCATAAATTTCATTTGCTTTTATATATGGTTTCTCTTTCTTATCAGCAATTATTTGTTTTTCACTCCTTAATACCTTTCACTATTCCATTCTTCCTTTGCTACTCTATATTTCCGATTTATTTTACTTTCAGTTGTAAACTTCTTAACTCGTCTTTTGAATTCTTATTCTTTTTGCGTTTATCCATCAACTTTAATATTTCATTCTTTATCCAGGATCTTGTACTAACACGTTTGACACTGCCAATGTTTATTACTGCTATTTGCTATATTTCCACATTTACCGCATTTCTTTTGTAGCTAAGTCCATTTCCAATATGACTTAAGCAATGATATTCACTTTTGACTCTTGCACTTCTTCTAAATTCCACCTCTTTAATCCAGTGTCAAGTTTTTGAAACTTAGTTGGCATTTTATTGTAACTGAATGCCAATGGCTATCACGTCCGCTCCTGAATACATTTCACAGTTTCTTTTATTTGATTTTTATGCCCTTGCATCACCATTATATAGTTGATTTAGTTGCTATTTCTATCCTATAATTTCTTCCGTGTATATAATCTTCTGTCGTGATTTTTAGAAATAATATTTGCAATTACATGTTTATGTTCTATGCCAAACTCCATTAACCGGTCCCTCTTACCATTGCTTCTTCCTTCCCATGTGCTCCTACAATTGGAACTCATTTTCATTACGGACTTTTAACATTTCAATTTTCCGCGTTAAAACATTTCGTCTCTTTAAACGTACATTAACAATTCTTTTATTTTTATGAGCTGTCAGCGTGGAGACACATACAATGTAACTTTTACACACGAAAAGGTAGAACAATTTGATAAAATCTTTACGCATAAAGTAATAGAATGTATAACCATTACTAAGTGTTAAAGATGTAATTTGTTTTGCATTCCTTTTTTGTTAAGTAATGTATATTTATCTAATACAAAACACAGATATGCTATCCAAAGGTATTTACAATTTTTAGTACATATACCATCAATAGAAGGGAATCGAGCTGTATATAAGCTGTTGTAAGAATTGCAAGTCCAACCAGTTTCAAGACATAAAACCCAATGAGAAAAAAATATGTGCTCTTAAATCTGATGATTATTATAAACAACTACAGGTGTTAGTTGTGAAATATTTTCAACCAGTGTTGATTGTGCAAAAGGTGTTACATGTCAAAAATCGGCTGTGTATCACATTTAGATTAAGTATAAATTATAAGGTAGTTCCCACGAATATTTTTAAATGAACTTGTCAATTTCCGTCATTCTGGACAGTTGCGTTTGCGCAAAAGAATGCGCAGATGCGGAGTGTGTGAAAGGACGTCATTAAACTACGAGACCTGAAGCCAATAACATCTACCGGTGTTGCGTGTCTGTCTTTTCTCTTTTCAGGTGGTAGGTTCCTTATCTCTACCTTCTATCGTTCCTTTTACCTGGTTATCCTTGTCGTCCCATCTATGAACATGCAAAGAGGATGGACCAATTTGGAATCTGAAACAACGATGGCGTAGCCTACCCACACCAAAAACAACGGGATGGCTCTGGGATTTGGCAGCAAGGTGCGATTTAAGTGAGTACATTGCTTTTATTTATATTGTAAATTTGATCATTGTATCACTTTTAACGTGTTTGGTATTTGATACAAAAGGCGCGTAATTGTATGTTATATTAACGATTGCACAATAATATGAACGCGGGCAACCGTAACAAAGGATAAATTGGAAAACTATTAATTCGACAAAGGTTCAAGTGCTGGGGAACTTGGCAGCCAAAGGTTGCTTACCTCACCTTCACATACCACTGAATATCGGAAAATAGGGTATATAACTGTAAAGCAATAGAAGGTGACAGAACTGCATCAAACAAGAAAGAGCAGTAGTCATGTTCAAAGACGACAAACACAGATACAAGAAGAAAACTGTTCAAAGCATAGTGTGGAACACAGCACAGTACATTTATGAAATATTAGCAGTAGGAATAGCAGACAGAAAGAGATAGAAGCCTTCTGGAATGTTGTGCTTTAGATGTATGAGAATGGTAGCATGGACAGACAAAGTTAATATCAAATAGATTGTAGAAATAGTAAAGGAATAAAGATATCTGTGGAAAACTAAAAAATAGAAGAAATAGAAGGACAGGATATGTTCTAGGGCATTTTTGGGGAATAGTACGGAATACATTACAAGCAGAGTTAGGAAAGGAGAGGTAGAGGTAGACCGAGATCAGACTTTCGCACACAGATAGTGATAGATGCAGACTGTGCAAATTTCAGGGAAATGTGTAGGTTGATTTAGACTAGAAAACAATGAGGGTATGCGTCCAACCAGTTCTAGGACTGAAGACCTAATCATGATGGTGAGTGAAATGCCCAGGTTAGAAAGAAACCGAAAAGTAATGAAGGAGATACCGGCACGAATTACTATGACATAAAAAAGGAAAAAGATACTACTCTAAGACAGTCGAAGATTAGTGAATACTCGAACCCACTTTGTCTTGCTGTAAGAGAAAGGATTAGTAAATATAGGTTCACAAGAATAAGACGTTAACCTGTCGAATAAACTTAAACACTTAAAAAAACAACAAACAAATAAAAAAAATAACACAGGAGAACATATATTCAGGGTTAAATCACAAGGTTTATATAGTTGCAGTAAATACATTGTTAAATATAAATTCTACTGATATATATTAATTTGATTAATAATTTATTAAAACAACTGTCGCAGCGAAGCATATGTAGAAACAGTTCTATACAAGCCTGGCTTTACAAAAGTTTAACGTTAAAACGGTATGAGAACAAGTATAAAATGTTTTCTTCATAGTTCTGCTTTATAATCAAGTGAATCAAGTAAAGAAAAGAAAAGTTAACATGTGCCATCATACTATCAGCGTTTAAACATATAACAGTGATAAAAGCTTTCCATAACTATATAATTCTTTTTGTGGTAAGGAACAGTGTAATATCGGGAGTAGAACCTTAAAATAAAAAGTATCCCTCAGAGGATGATTATAAAAACAAACTCACCAACAGGATCAGTGATTGTTGCAGAACGTCTAGTATTGGGCCGTTCTGTACTTGGTCGAGACTAGATCAGATGTAGATTGCATCACATGGCTGCACATTCAAGATAACAGACTAGGACCAACATAACATTGATGCTTTGAACTGTACTTTTAGTTTTTCTATCAGCAAGAATGCTTGAAATCATTTGTCCTCAGCATTGAATGAACCTCCAAAACTATTATCAAACTCATTTCCACTAAACGAGCTACGAATGAAATTACAGAGGATTATCAATTTTAAGTCTTACCACGTTGCAAACAGGAAGCAAAAGTTGAGGAAGAATTTATTTAACTTGCTCTTCGAAAATTTCAAAACTATTACAAATCAATGGTACCCACAGAATGAAGCAACAAGTAATAATAATACCAGGTTTAAAGCACGATGCTATAATTAGTTTCGATAGCCCCGCTAAAAAAGCGATCCTCCAAACTTTATATAAAAAAATACCCTAGGAAGTTTCTAGAATGAATTATATTAACAAGCACATGACATTATAATAGAAGAGCAGCTTTTTAAATTTACTGAATAAGACAGGACAAATGATTGATATGCTTAAATTTCTGCTACCTAGAAAGTCAAATAATACAAGATGGGCAGAGCACAAAAGATATAAAACAAAGATTAGTTCAAGACCATGCTGCACTTAACAAGAAAAAGAAACTACTATGTTTAAAGACAACAAACATAGAAACGAGGAAAATATTGCTGAAAACATACGTATGGAGCACAGCACTCTACGGCTATCAAACATGGACATTGGGAGAAGCAGGCAAGAAAAAGGTACGAGCTTTTGAAATGTGGTGATACAGACGTATAATGAAGATATCATGGACAGACAAAGTTACAAACAAAGAGGTTGTCAAAATGATAGAGGAAGGAAAAACTATGTGGAAAACAGTAAAAAATAGAAGAGATAGGATGATAGGACATGTTCTAAGGCGTGAAAGAATAGTGCAGGAAATATTAGAAGCAAAGAAAAGAAAAAGTAGAGGTAGAGGTAGATCAAGATTAGACTAATGCACACAGATAGTGAAAAATATGAGGTGTTGGAATTTCAGGGAAATGTGTAGGTTAGCTCAGAATAGGAAACCATGGAGGTACACGTCCAACCAGTTCTAGGACTGAAGACCAATTGATGTACATAGCACGAAAGGTTAGTAGTAGTACCAAAGATGTGGGGTGTAGCAATTGCTTGAGACAAGTCAACAAATGATTATGTGATAGATCTATTTGTGTCGTACTTAATGTATTTCGAATGAAAATTAATTGTATGTCTTTGTGTATTACATCTGAGACTTTTTGATAACTATTGTATTTTTTTCTCTATTACACTTGAATTACATATATGAAATAAATTTATTATTTTATTTGTATTTTAGTGGAAATAGAAGCGTTCCTGGTCTCCCCGCACGATTGACCTAGGTTTACCTTCGGTCCAATCAGTCGGGTAACGAATGAAGGGACACGTTGATTAGTGGTTGTAAAGGCGTGAGACGGTTCCGTGGCGTATTTGATATGCGTGCGACTACTGTGCCCAAGGTCCCAGGTTTGAAAATGTTAGGAGAGCATTTTTCACAAATGAGAGATAAAATAGAGGTCCCGTGTGTGAGCGTTGTCACGCACGTTAAAGATCCCTACCTTGCTTGAAACTGCAAGGGTTTCGCATAATTCAAAATTTTACAAAAAAGAAAAACTCGTTTTCTGGCCAATGTAATACCTTCGGGTGGAGCATTGGAAAATCAAATGTAATTGAAATATTCTTTTTTTTCTCGGATGTGTAGAGGTATTGAAAGAGTTATGAAATACACTCAATTTTAATACAGAATTAATTCTAACCTTTTTTGTGTATTTTTTTGTGGAAGCTTTTCTTCGTGGTAATTATTATATCTTTTATCTCTATTACACTTAATGTATTATAATATGGAGTAAATTTATTGTACCTTTTTACGTATAGATGAAAGTAAATTCTTGCCTTCTGTGTGTATTTTTTATAAAGGTTTTTTTTCCTGATAACAACAGCATTGTTATATTTAATACACTTTATATTTTAATACTGATTACAGTTTTTTCTCACTCTGTGGTCAATTTGTGGGCAATTTCTGCTTGCCAAAAAGAGTAATTAATGTTTACTGATAGTTTTAATTCACACAGTAAAAAGAAATGAAAAAAAAAGATATAATTATCAATACAGAATGCATAATTGCGGTAACATCTTGTGATTGATATTCTTTAGTTTGATTAAAATACCTATCAACCACATTCCTCAGCTGAAAAAGCTAGTATAAGCAAATATTTTCTGAGTAGGTTTGTTTTATGCAGGTTTCGTTAACAAAAACTTCCGCAGGCGTTTAATATGTTTCTCCTTTAAAAATGTTACAGGAAATGTTACTTTGTATTTACATTTATTCTGTAAGCATACTTTTCTACAGAAGTGTATACATTTTAGGATTTTTTATATAATATGAGTTAATATCAATAATAACATTGTCAGAGTGTTCACAATGGTTTAGAATGAAGAACACATAAATAATCTTTACGCAGGTAAAAATAATGTTACGAGCTACTATTAGGCAACCCGCCAAACACGCAAGCGCCGTAAGCAATGTATATTCTACAGAAGCCTCGAGGTTTCTAGCATATACCGGAGTATGAATCATCTATTTAATTCAGAATATAAAACCGCTGATGAAGTACAGAGTTAGTCTATATCTAAATGTCGAATATAAATTACATCATGTAAAGTTAATTAGATATGCTTTTGGAAGTCCAAGAGTAAATATCAATTTGTGTTATGTGAACGTGTATATTGTACCGCTACCTTGTAGAATACATAAATAGACAAAAGTGTAATAAATGAATTATAATAGACCTATAGTTAACAATTTAGTTTAAGAAGATATTAGTGCTTGTAAATAGCATTAGTATGATAGTGCTTCGTTGTTAATTGGACTGAAAACAACTATAAATAAGGCATGTACTGTTAATTAGACTTGTGAGCAGTGAGCGATAAAGACTTGTTATTACTTGTTTTAAATTAGTGAAACGCGTTAATAGTAGCCCGCTACAATAATTTGTGACAGTTAAAAATGCAGATTGATTGACAATAATTACAGATAAATGTAGCTTTACATTATGCAGTTTTGATACAATGCAAGACATTGCGTTGCTTGCATGTCAATTGCATGCCGGTTTCTTTTTATACTTATGCTATTTCTATTCAATTTTATTTTGAAGTGTAATGTTACCAACAAATGAAAATAACATTCCACCAAAAGCAAATTTGAATTTATTACTCAAATTAATATAACAGAAAGTTTGCTTTTCTCAAATTGTTGCAATTTTATTTATATCTTATGCTCATGATAATTTTATTTCTAATTTGGTATTCCATTTATCAGTAAAATAAATTACTAGAATTGTATAAAAATTGCTAGAAATTAGAACATGTTCTATTTTTTTAACGTTGCAACAACTGACTAAACACTTGCTCGAAGGCATACGCAGTATGTTGCATTTGAATTGCATTGCATTAAAATTGCATAATATAAAGCCACCTTAACAAATACTCAGAGCCATACGTGTCAAGTGAATTGACTCGTAGCGTGTCCTTTTATTTACTGGATCTCCAAGTTCCGACTATTATATCTATTAAAGTTATTGTATTTTGTATAGAAGAAAAGGAATTGCCCTTGTTTTCTAAGTTCGACCCGGGATATTTTATAAATTATAGTTTACACTGTAGAAATAAAATGGTTTTGACATGCATAAATACGTTAAGATATTTCTCGGGCATTTTTATCGCTATTTAAGAATGATCTGAACACGCGCGCTTCGATTGACGGCGTTCTCCATTCTGATTAGATGTAAAGCATCAGTCGATTTGATTAACCCAATTCCATGAGGGACTAAAAGATTTTGGAACAAGCAATAATTAGGTAAACACTTTAGTGTTAGACTTCACGAACGCAACTATTTTATTGCTACTGTGCCAGTACCGCATGTTTCGTATGTAATATTCCAATTTCTCGTTCCTCCCATTCATACCTTACTTAGCGCGCTACAGACATCGTTGGTTAGGCAACAATACTATAAAATCTGGACAAAACAGAATCACGACGACCCTGAGGAAGGTTCCGCGGCAAGAAACCACCAATTGTATTTTTAACTTTATAACTTGCTAGAAAGTACAGAAATTTGCACTATTGTACCTTAATAGTTAATTAGGAGTGTCGAGCGGTAAAATGTAACATACCCCCAAGGTCCCTGGTTCGAATTCCAACACGGTCCGCTTGAAAAATGTTAGGCGAGCATTTTTCACAAAAATACACCCTCGTTCGGATCAGAGGTAAAATGGAGGTCTCGTGTGTGAGTGTTGTCACGCACGTTAAAGATCCCTACCTTGCTTGCAACAGCAAGGGTTCGGCAAAATTCAAAATTTTCCAGGTAAACAAAACTCGCTTCCTGGCCAATGTAGTACTTTCGGGTGGAGCATTGGAAAATCACATTTAAGGTAAAGTGTAACAAGTGACATGGAAATTGCAACACTAAAAAGGGGTGTGAATTTTTTGAGCAAACTTAGCAGAAACGTTTAGCTGTGACATTATGGAAAATGCAAAAACTGTTAATTGATATCTTATATTTTTCACTAGGCAATACATTTTAAAAAATAATTTTGAACGATGATATCGTAGCGCCGATAGATTTACCGCTGACCAAAATAATTACATTAGAACATAAACAAAAGATTATTGATAAGTCTTGCAACGGAACTTATTTCAGATAAACTTGATTGACAGCTACAAGGTTTCGCATGTCATGGTTATTTATATTACAAAAGGAAATTTCGAGAATGTTATTTTGTAGAATTTCTGGAATGTTCTCGAACTAACAAATACAACTGAAATGTATATAAACTGCAGACATAAATATTGGGAGGTTAGTTATAATTGAAGTTTATTTCTGATTGAAGCTCTAAATACGATGTGTTTAAGGTTAAAGCTTTAATAGCTGTGATGTGAAATAAGTAGTGGTAGATATGTGATATAAATTACTGTCGATATATAAATGGCTTTTATTGATATGAATTATTGTAGTGGTTATATAAATTAGTAATTATTGCTTGGATAGTTAATTATAGTGCTTTGGTAGTAATTTAGATAATACCATCGTAGTGTTAAAAGGATTATACTTCCACTCTTAGCGATTAGCTTAAGGTCAAGCATTGAGTGAGCTTTTAGCAACTTCCATTGTAACTGCGACTTGTTGAGCTGGCTTGTATAATCAGTTTGTTAATATAAAACTGTTGTTTGTGCAAATAGAAATTTCGTTTCAATATAAAGTAGTTTGTCTTCTAAAAACAACTGCAGTTTTATTATTTGCAAAGATATTAAAGAAGAGAACTGTTTCAAATTTGTCCTACTAAAATAAATACATATGATCAACGTTCATATATTTCTCTTTGTAATATTTACTTGTAAATATACGCAAAACTAAATTACAAATTCAACAGATTTCTGTAACACAAAGAATGTTTGATTGCTTTGAAAAGAGTAATCTAAGTTAAAGCAAATGGAGGGCATTTGTCACAGGAATTGCTTATTTAATCCATAAATCCATTTTTTAAGAAATATTCTTGGATGCTGAAGCCTATTGCAACAAACCTTCCAACTGTAATAACAAATTGCTAATGTGCATGCCATCTGCTGCTGTTTTAAAGTTTCAAAGTGAAAGGTTATTGAGTTTTTAGAATATTAGTTTCAAGAATTTTGGCGTATTAAAAATGCACAAGGAGAGGACTAAATTAAATTAGTAAACAAAAAAATAATATGAAGCTAAAATAATTATCGTCTAAGTATCATTTTGTCTTTAATATAGAATTTTAAATAATTAGGGTGTAGTAAGAAACGCCGCAACTAACATTTTCGCAACTACATAAATAATAGGTGCTGAGATTGAACTACAACTCAACTTCCAACAAATTATATCGAACATTATGCAGAAAGCACCTAAGACACAATGGCATACAAATCGAATCTTAAAAGCGATTTTCTTTCTAACAGTCTGGCAGCTGCATGTAAGCTGAACACAAGTTTGTTTGCAAGTCGAACAATAGGAATATTGAAGCTCAACGCTTATCGCGAAAAAGAACATGTTTAACACTGACAGTAACGCCAAGGAATAAATTTAGATCGTGGGATAGGTTTTGGGCCTCTGAAAGCTTCTTTTTAAAAACATTTATTTCCAAATACTCTCATCAAATTTATTTTAATACAGTAATTACAAAATTGGTTTATTTCTTCTATAACAACTTGTAGGTTATGCTCATTAACGTGACTTAATTTAGTTGACAAAAAAATAATCAAAGTTAATATTTTAACAATCAACAATTACCAATGAGTAGCTTCAACTACCAACAATGTTAAAGTTATGAAGTTGGAAGACTGACTAACGATCAGGGGCTCTTCACAGTATTTATGAAGCTTCTGACTTCACTTCATCTTGTGGGAAAGTGCAGATCTTGCTGTCTGCAGTTTCTCGTTACTCGTACAATGTGTTATTCTAAGTAATTTTAATTAAGACTGCTTTATTGCAGTTCATTGTTTCTGCACCTGCAGTATCAAGTTGCGTCTGGAATACAAAGTAGTTGTTTCCTTTTTTATTTCTGATATAAACTCTGGTTAACCTTTAATTAAAACCTTCATTTAATACAATGTAACATTCTATTGCAAAGACATAATAATTACATTTATTTTTATATGTATTTTAATATGGGAGATATGTAACTCGTGTTATAAAAGCGAGTAACACAAGTGGCAACTGCTCTAATTAAATTGACTATTTACTATCGCTCTTTTTTTCCGATTTCATTGAAATTCCTATTTAAGCTTACGAATGTATAGTTTTCAATTTCTACTTAAAATGAGGTGATTAACGACAGTGTCTTAGTGTAGTCTTGGTCAGTAAGATACCGTTTCTGAAGGTAAGTCGTATTGAATTAATGTTACGCATGCTGTATTTGTAAATAAAAAGCATCGCCGTCATAGGTATTGATATGAGATACAAAATCTCTATCCACATTTTCAAACAATAACAAATAGTCAGCTACACAAAAAAATTAATGTTTGGTATGCAATAGTGTACAATAAAATTATTGGGTTTTATTGTTTCAACGGAACTGTAAATGAGAATGCATACATAGAAATGTTGGAAAACTCCTTCCTTCCCGCTTTACATGAGGTAAACTTGCAGAAGGAACAGGCACTTCATTTTTAACAGAACGGTTGTCCTGCTCATAGAGCAATTCGAGTTTGGACGTGTTTAAATAGACATTTTACTAATAAACGGATTGAACAGTTCGCCCTATTAGATGGCCTCCTCGCTCTCCAAACATTACTCCATTAATTTCTTTATAGTAATACCTTAAGCAGAAAGTTTATGCGTCTGATTTACAGGATGATGAAAATATTTTAAGACAGAAAATTACAAAAGCTGTAGCGGACATAAATGACGATACCATTCACCTAGTGTTCGAAAAGTTTACAGCAACCGTTGAAAAATGTGTAACATTAGGAGGGCAACATGTAAAATTTCTTTGTTCTTGTGTATTGTAAGAATTGTGTAATGAATTGTAATCACCCTGTATGTTTTTTTGAAATTCTGGTAATGGTTGTGTACTTGCAAGATAAAGCAAAACTTTTTATGAAGAATGACTTGTTACGATATTTTGTGCGGGCAAGAAAAAACGCAGCACAGTGAGTAGTAGAAAATCGCCTACACCAAATACCGTAACAATACACAGAGACAGAATGGTAAAATCGAACTCCAAAAGAATCAAAATTTGGGTTAGCTCTAAAACGCCGTAGAGTGGGGTGGGTGACCTAGAAAGAAAAGAATGGGAAACCTTACTAACAGCAAACTATATTACAATCATGTGGGAAAACATACAGTCCCAAGAGAATATTTACAAACGTCGAAAACACAGTTACGTAATTGTTTGCTACAACCTGATGTCCACCCTTAATTATGTACAATAAATATTGAAATAATAATATATTAAGTAAAAAGTTGTAACAAACGTATCTCGTAACATTAAAATTTTAAACGACTAGTTGTTGACGTTAATATTAATTCATACAGTAAAATGCAAACAGTAGAAAACGCTCTAAATGCATTAAAATCTTCAATAAGAATTTCTAAAAATAAGTACATAATTAGTCAATTGGTGAGCATGCGCTAACGTCGACAGTTTATTGAGGAATCAATCAAGGGCAAGTGTCTATTTTCCAAAACAGCAACACAAAATAGAGTAAATAGAAAAACAAATTGTACCTGAAGCTATCTTCTTTTTGGTACCACCTGAAGAAATGCGGCTGGGATTTAAACAACTTACCTATAGTGTACTAACATAAACGCATTTTAAAAGCGCGGCTTTACAATGCTCACGGGACGCTGTAAAACAGTGAGAGAACGAAGGAGTAATAGAGCGACGCATAAGTAAGAGGCCTTTTTCAAAGTTGGACTTGTATTTATACAACTATATGGGAGGAAAACACAAAACCATTTCCATCGATGTTGGTGTGGAATATTCTGAGAAGACAATAGAAAATATATATTCTCGACGACATTGGCGAAAAACATTTGTAGAATCCAAGCAATTAAAGAAGCAAAATACGATAATTAATTCCATTGAATTTTATTGTGGGAATGGGAAATCAGAATATATTTTAAAGCATTCTGCGATTTAAAAAACCAGTAATACGGCTAAGTAGGCACGTTGCCTGACTTTTTAGAAAAGAATAGGCGTTTGTATGATGATCGATCCACGCTACCAGTATACCACGTAGTAATTTAATTAGAAAGGCGATTTTATTATCCATAAAATTTGAGCGACCGAGCTTGTTTAGTTAACAAAATAGAATTTCACCGAACACGAGTATATAACACCGCCTTTTAAATATTTATTCTTTCGACGAATAACTATTTGAAATAATAAACTAACTAGCATGTACTTCCAATAAAGGGATATTATTTAAAGTTTTCTAAAGAGCAAACATTTCAACGAATTGAAAAATGGTTATAGGGTATATGCCATGTATTGAGGAAGATTTTTATACAGGACAGTTTTAATACTTGGATATTTGTTAAGTTTGGATTATTTGGGAGAATAGAATAAGAAGGGGGTTTAGATTAGCAGTTTCAATTGACGTCGTTTGCAATTTAATGCAGAATATCTCTATTTGAGAAAGTTACCGTAACAGACTTTTCTTCCTAAAATGCAAAATAAGTGAGTTTACTAGTATAGTTAGGTCTATCCGGGAACACAGTGTATATATGATGTTTGAAACCTTAGGTATTTATGATTAAAGCTGGAACTTATTGTGCAAATGAAAACCGCTTAACCGTCTTTTAGCTTTGTATCTTGGTAAGGTAGAATTAAAAAATGTAATCTACCGTTAATGCGATATTACAGACTAATTTGTTAATGTGGTTGTTACTACGTCAATATGTCTAGTAAGACAGTGTTTTAATTTATTTTAGGTTTAGAAAGAATACCTTAAATGTATTTCAAGGGATTGTATGCATTCGTATGCAATGAAGAAAATAAATCTTGTATTTACATTTTTTAGTGAAATTAAGTTTGATTTTTAAGTATTTAAGTCTGATACTCTACAACTAATACTGTGTGATCTTTGTGGCGGCAAAGAAGACCCTTGCACGCGCAGATAATGTAGCCTAACAATTGGATGACTACTTATTTCTGTTTTCTGGTAGCGCACAGAATGCTGCGGCTTAAACACCAACTGACGCCTAAAGACTATATTAGAATAGAAATGTTCTGTGCACATGAGCTCTTGTACAAAGAGACTTTTTCTTTTTCGTTTTTCTTTTTGAAACTTTTATGTTATTGTTGCGCTTCAAATAGCTTCACAAAGATTAGAGTTAATAATTAATCATGGTATAGAACTTTAAGTATAATTAATTTAGAGGTATTACACACTGTAATCTAGTTAGAAAATAGATCGAGTGAATTATCTTTGAGGTGTTTAGAAATAGTTTTTATTGTTATGTATTTCATGGAAAAGAACGGTATGAAAAGATCTGCGTTCTTGTCCTTGAACAATAAGAATGCGCTACGTACGGCTAGTAGTTTACAAGTTGGAATCTACGAAAAGCCATCATTCATTCTGTATGTGGCTTTACTTTCTTAAAAAACTGTTGCAGTAGTGTTTTAGTGTGTGGTGGAGTTTACCTGTCTGTAATCCCTCTACTCCTGCCGTACCCAATATTATATGTGTTCCCTGTTTATTGTTGTATAGAAAAACAACAAACTCCGCCAACGAATTTGCCACAAAATGGGATTTAGACCCATGCCCCGGTATACGTAGACAAACAACAATATCGTTAGTATTTCAGCTTGTTAAAATGCAGTAATTATCTGGTTTTATTTCAGAACTTAAACATTTAGGCGATAAATAGTAAGCAGAATCATATTTAATTTGCATGTTATGTTGTAAAATGAACAGAATAATTTGTTTGTAAAACTTGTGCAATATTAGTGCGCCATCTAGTCAAGCGCGCGATATACTACGGTACATGTACTTTGTTTTGTATTGTAGTACAACATATAGATGAAATTGTTATAGGTTTTATAAAAAAAAATAGTATCATCGTAAAAAAACAATTATAGCAACTTTGCAATAGTATGCATTTGCGAATTATCTAATACGTTGCAACACTATGCATTAGTGGGTATAGGTAGTCGGTTAAGTATTTTATTTTTCTATAATAAATTTGTATCACCAAAATACTTTATTTCATTCCTTTATAAACATATACCACGGAATATGAGCTAATACTCTCGTTTAAACAAAATAATCTAATCATCTAATAACAAGTTCTTGACCTGATTAAACCTAAATCGTAAATTTTTATATTTATCTTACCGAATTCATGAAGAAAAGAACTCGCATATTGAGTGACGTTAAATTGGGACACTTTGCGCTTCGTTTCAGTGAAATCAACGATAAAGAATCCTTACATATTTATTTTATCGTAGATCCAGGTTATTTACCCGATAATGAACTTGACGAAAAAATGAGAGAAGAAAACAAAGAGCTGTTAGAGAAAAAGAATATTTGCAACAAGAATAAATGGCGGAAACCATGCAGGGAAGAGAAGAAAAATTATAAAACAATATTTCTACAGAAAAGGGAAAGAAAAAAGAAACACAAAAATAGAAGGTGCAAAAATAGTATCCAAAAAAAATCTTTCACTCAATAAAGCGTAAACTGGTTTTGGAGAGTTGACAAATTTTCACAGGATTTTTAGACTACCACAAATCTCGAAAAAATTAGTACTGAATTAAATTCATATTCAATACAACGGGATATCAATAAATCGCTGGGGTTTTGCAGTATAAAAACTAAAATGTATCCTGAAATTATAATTTATAAGACATTTGCGTATTTGCCCTATTCGCGTTATAGACATTTAAGGGTTAAATTCATTTATTCCTACAGATGATAATCGCCAAAATATTTTGCAAGTATGACACTATACCGTTTTACTAACTAACTTATTGTTGCATCATTTCTCTTTTCATATCAGACAGAGTTATAACTGCAGGTTTTAGCAAATGCAAATTTATTAAAACTAGCGGCTTCAATGCAAGTTACGGTAATACAGAACCTACAAAACAGTACACAAAGGTGAGTTTTCTAAAACCGTTCAACTTCAAAACACTTTGATACAATGGCACACGAAACAAATCTTAAACGGATTTCCTTTTTGAGACTCAGAGAGCTGCACGTAAGTTGAAAACAGATTTGTTTGCAAGTCGAACAATAGAAATCTTGGAACTCGAAACTTATCGCAAAGATGGAAGTGCTATCACCAAAGGTAACGTTAAGAAATAAATTTAGGACGACAGGTGGAAAACTGTTCGAGTAAATTGACATTTCCCTATAGCTTCTCTTTCCGATTTTATTGAAATTTCCATTTAACGTTGAGAATGGGCAGTTAGTACAAATCTTTGCGATTTAAACCATTCTAGCACTCTCACAAGTGCTGATCTATAATATAAAGCATCTTTTCATGTAGCGCCGACATTCAATGAGTCAAATAAATCCCCTTTCTAAATATTGTCCTGTAATTTTTGTACTGAATTAGTCTGAGACCAGTGTAACAAATTCTTTAATTGTCATTTGGTTTTTATTTTCAATACATACAAGTCTATCAATTATTCTTCACCATTACAAATATTTACAGAGCTTTGTTAACATTAACACTAGCTTAATCACGATTTGTAAGTACCAATTTAATCTTCTCAATATGGCGAATAAAATGCTATCCTAGTAGTAATCTTACTGGTAATTTATTAGTCTAACACATTTATATCACATACGCGAATTCCTCTTTGCATTAATTTATATACATCGAACGTTTATTAGTACGCAATTTAAACTGATACTAAACTGTTGGAACAGGTTTACGCTCATATACCACAATTCATTATTCCGAACAAATGGAGAGGAATCTAGAATATGCGTCATCAAACCTTTCGAGAACAACCCCGAAATATTGTGATACATGTCAGTTATCCTTTTTTATCGCTAGATAGATATGGGACTGCTTTAGTAAAAACCGAATAAGCGTTCTTTATAGAGTGTTCCGTATATTTCTTAATTACCATTACAGTAATATCAGCAGCGCAGTTGAGTTAATACGGTGATGGTTAGTAGGGTGTGTTTTATATATATTCTCACATACAAACAAGCGTTTCTTTATTAGTTCTAGATCAGAGCAGAGTAATTGACAAAATTTAGTGACCTGATATAGAGTTTTTGTATGCTGATAGTATAAATGAACCATAATGGCATTATACTTGATCATAAAACTTGACGCCACTGATGTATGAAAACTGCTACACGTAATTATATATAATGAACTCTTTCAAACCGATTTTTGTTTAGTGCGCATGGTGAGGCTGGGTTCTTATTAAAGTACCTTTCGTACAAACCATACAGTTAATAAGTCATCATCATCACTAGGTCTTCAATCCTGAAACTGGTTAGGCGCGTACCCTCATTGTTCCCCATTCTGAGCCAACCTACACATTTCCCTGAAATTTCCACAGTTTGTATCTTTCACTAATTGCGTGCATTACTCCGATCTAGGCCTACCTCAACCTCTTTTTTTCCTATACCTCACTATTCCTCAAAAATGCTTAAAACATATCCTACCCTTCTATTTTTCCTATTCTTTTTTGTTTTCCACATATGCTTTCAACAATTTTCTCCTTGTTTCTACGTTTGTTGACTTGGAATATGGGCGCTGGTCTTTGTTGTTAGATGCAGTTCGGTTCCCTTTCTATTGTTTTACAAATATATACCCTATTTCCCCGATATTCAGTGGTATGTGAAGGAGGTTAAACAGCCTGCGGCTATTAATAGTTTTCAAATATATCCTTTTAAACAAGGTTATCGTCTTGTAACTAGTTAGACGCGTACCTCCACTTATTTCTATTCTGAGCTAGCCTACACAGTTTCCTGAAATTTCCACAGCATAGATACAGTTCGGTTCGTTCCCCTTCTGTTGTTTTCTAATTATATGTCCTATTTTACCGAGATTTAGTAGTATGTGAAGGGGTTAAGCAGCCTGTGGCTGACAAGATCCCCCAACACCTACACATTTGCCAAATTAATAGTAAATGCTTTCTCATAACTAATATTAGTCGTGAATATTAGTCGTGTAAAACTAATACCTGTAGTTGCTTATAATAATTATCAGGATTAAGAATAAATATCTTTTTCGTCATTAGGTTTTCCCTCTTGGAACTGGTTGCACGCGTACCTCCATTGATTTCTATTCTGCGCTAGATTACACATTTCCCTGGAATTCCCTCGACCTACATCTTTAACTATCTGTGTACAATAGTCCATCCTAGGTCTATCCCTACCTCTCTTTTTTCCTATCTCTGCTTTTAATATATTCCGCACTATTCCCTCATTCCTTAGTATGTGGCCTATCGACCTATCTCTCCTATTTTTTTACTGTTTTCCACATATTTCTTCCCCTACTATTTCTAGCATTTCTTTGTTCTTAACTTTGTCTGCCCACAATATCTTCAGCATACGTCTGTAGCATCACATTTCAAAGGCTTCTATCTTTTTCCTGTCTGCTTCTCCTACTGTACAAGTTTCACAGCCGTACAGGGCTGTGCTCAACACATATGTTTTAAGCAATCTCTTCCTTGTTTCTATGTTTGTTGTCTTTGAACACAGTAGTTGCTTTTTCTTATTAAATAATTTACGACCTTGTGTTAATCTTTGTTTTATATCTTTTGCGCTCTTCCCATCCCGTGTTATTTGGCTACCTACGTAGCAGAAATCCTTAACCTCTTGTAAGTTCTTGTTATCTATTTGCATTCTTGTTTTTGATTTATTTTCTCCTCCTTTGCATACTAGTACTTTAGTTTTATTTTTGTTGATTTTCATACCGTACCTCTTTGTTAGAACTGTTTCCATTTCATTAAGAGCGGCTTCTAACCCTTCCTTGCTAGATGCTAGTATCGCTATATCATCTGCAAATCTGAGCATATCAATATTTTGTCTCTGCCTAATAATTCCAAATATTTTCCTGCAATTGACAGTATTCATTGCCTCTTCGATGTACAAGTTAAAAATTAATGGGGATAGGGGCACATACCTGTCTCACATATTTCCTAATATTTACTTCACCACGTTCCTGCTCTAATTTTATTACCGCTGTTTGCTCTTTGTATAAGCTATGTACTATCCGTCTACCCCTAAAACTCATTCCAATGTTTTTGAGTATTTCGAACATTTTCTTCCATTTTACATTGTCGAATACTTTTTCCATATACACGCTTTCTCCTTTTCCATTGTTTTCTCCATTATCGCCCTCAGATCTAAAATAGCCTCCCGTGTTCCCATGTTTCGCCTAAACCCAAATTGTGTGCTATCAAACTTTTTGTTCCAAAGCTTTCACATCTATCCGAGCCTCTCTTTTTTGGTATAATGACTATGATGTTACGTTTAAAATCTTTGGGTATTTCGCCTGTCCCATACATATAGCTTACTAGTTGGAAAAGACATTTCGTTACTACTTGTCCAGCGGCTTTTAAAGTTTCTGCTTGCACCTTCTCTGTACCCGGCACCTTACCATTTTTCAGTTAATAAATATGGAACGATATTTTCACCGTGAGGGCTGTGTTGAAAACAAAAAAAAATTTTCCCTCGTGAATATCAGATAACAAATTGCACCCTTATATTTCCTAAACCCTTACCTGATATCACAAGGTCGAGAATTTCTTATTAACAATGAAAGCCCAAGGTAAAGTTGGATGGAAAACGGCTTGAGGAAAAGAAAAACTCTTTAGACATAAACGGCTAGTAGAGTGTTGGCTCTGGGTAGATTATGAGCTTGGGTCATGGGTTGTCAAACGACCAAAAATATAAATAATGAGTGCCACCGTATTTTTCAATACAACAACCTACAAAAATTATCTGTGCTTGTATTAGGGGAATGCGGATACCTTATATCAACACCACTAATATAGCCATAAAATCTGAATTTCACTTTTTTAAAACACTTACCAAAATCTCAATTACCAGATGTCATACAGATGTCTCGACTTAACCTGTGAACAAACAAATACACAACATGGACACCGTTTGTGTCCTTAAAAATATTTACCAAAAATAATATAATAGAATTTAAGTTCCAAAAATATACACCCGGGGAATTTGTTATCATTACACACAATTTCTGATCATGAATGACCTATAAGTTTTACTAGTATTTTGAATAATAAAATAGTCATACAAAAATGGATTCTATTTGATCAAATTCCTTGATATGTTTTAATATAATCTTTTTCTACTATTAATTTTCTAGAACAGAAATATAATAAGGTTTTGTATTCAAAAACATAATAATTTCTAATTAAATATTTCATAATAAATTTTCTAAAAGGTTTGAGTTTTCTTAATAATTCATATTACACATTTTAATCTTTAGCCACCAGTAGTACTACGTTGACCTTACAATCAAATTTAATTATTTAAGTTCTGATAAAATAGCATGTTTCAACATAGAGTTAGTTTTACTTAATATGTATAAAAAGAAGTCATCACGTTGATTAAGAGTCAAAGTCATGACCTCAAAATTATTAAATATATTTTTAAATTAGCGTCAAATAACATCTGATATTTAAATTTGGACTGCTGAATATTTTTCTTGACATCATATGCCACTAACAACTCTTCAGTTTAGTTAACGTTATCTGTTTGTGAAATAATTATGATAAGCAAACAGCATAGCCATCTTTAAAATTTATGCAAGGCTATAAATTTATTACGAAATTCTTTCTTTCACTGAACCATTTTTAAGTTACTTTAGTCTAGGTAAAGTTTCAACCTTATATTTTCGTATTACGATTAAATAATTATGAAAGTAATTAAATGCTACATATCATTCACGTGTGGAAGTACAGTACGACCAAAAGAAATCGAACTATGATCTCAGCTGTGGGATATTCCATTAACATCTGCGTTCTGCGATGCACAAATAAGAAACATATGAATACTGACGAATTTATCGCTGGAACTATGAGAATTTTTCTTAATAATTTATCGAAATCAATTCCTCCTTAATTATATCTTATAAAATTTAGTATTCCAAATCCCAAACTAAATTTTCATGAAATTAATTGCATGATATTAACTGTATCCAACATATTTTCTAGATATTACTTCCGAGATATTTCTCCAAGATATTATCTACTTCCGTGATATTGCACTAAGAGGAAAATATTAATAAAATTTATTTACTTGATTATACCAACTGTTTTAATGATGAGGGGGAGCTTCTATCTCTTTTGGCCTGCAGGAATCAACTACACTGCTCTAGGTGGAATACAAAAATAAAAACCATCACGCTAAAGCCGCTAGGAACTACCTTCAGACACGAAGATTCAATCAGTTCTATTTTTCTTTCGGACCGTATTACAGGCCACGTGTCTGGATACGACCATCTTGACGCTTCTATGCCGCTGATAGCAGCTTACCTGTTCAGACGCCGATAGAAAAGTGACACGAAATAACAACTCGACGAAGCTTATTAACAAAGCTTAGACCTCAAGAGCAAAGGAGTCTATATGCTATTATAAATTTTATGAATTATTTTTATTGTACAGAATTTACAAATTATATTTTTATATTATTGCTGTATTTTAATAAACGAAGTGTAACTACGTAAAAAAATACGTTACAGTGGGAACATAATTATAGATTTAGCACTGTAAGAATCATAGAAAAATAGTTGAAAAAACATTTCACCCAAAACAATTGAGTTTGGGGTGGTTTTTGGACTGGTAGCGTCATTGGTCTGCATCCTTTTGAAAATAGCAGAGGAACAACCATTTCAGTTAATGGAATTCGACTGATTTACAGTGATGTCTTGAATCTAATTTGGAACCACAACACACGCATACGACATTTTAAAATCCGCAAAAGATAATTTCAAAAATACTTGCTCCCTAACAACACAGTTTTTGTTGCCATTGGCTCTTATTAGAGTCATTGAGTTACAGGGTACACATGGCACCGTTTCCCTTAACTCCCTTAATTTCCCTACCAATTTTTGTGATACCCACGGTACTTAACTCTCCGAGTCAACTAATATCTCGTCCGTCATCAAATCTACCACTATATTTAACATTGAGACAAAGTTAATAGATTTCTCTTCTGGTTTTTTACCTATAGCGGCAGTTCCTTATCAATAAAATAATGCCGCCACTTGCGATGATTAGTCAGTCACTCGTAGCATTGTGGTTCGAAGTCGAAGCAACACTAAAGCTTTAATTACCCACTTCATACTGATACACATTATTGTATTATCTTGCCGGGCGAGAAGTAGCCCCATTGTGACTGCGTACCGTAAACCGACCGTTAGTGTTAGAATTGTAATACTCGTTTTCGCATATACATTCCTATCCCACTAATTACTCGAGTTGTTTTCGTATGTACTGTCAATTTACCTTAACTATTTCTCGGCTTGGTCGATGGTCTGAGCACCGCAATTTAAAATTTTCCCGTTGAATTTTATTTGCAAAATGTTTTGTTAACTTTGACACAATCTCATCAACTTGCAATGTTTTCTTTAAAAAGCAAGCACCTTTTATCATTTTGGAAAAATACTTGGATTTTGAACCGTTCGCATAACACCCAAATTAATTATATGAAAAAGCTTTCTTACTTCTTTTATACCCCGCTATCACTATAAAAATGACCCCTTAAATTAACAAAAATTTGTTACCCTACATTTTTTTAAAATGCCCGTCAGGTTGATGTCTGCAAGCATTTAATAACAAAAGTAAACGGAGAACACGGATTCTGGGACTTGCTCCACAGCCCTCCACGCTCCTCCACCACCATTCACATCCCTTCACATCCCTCCACATCCCTCCACATCCCTTCATATCCTTCCACATCCCTCCACACGCCTCCACATTCCTCCACATACCTCCACATTCCTCCACATCCCTCTACATTCCTCCACATCCTTCAACATCCCTCCACATCCACATCACTCCACATCCCTTCACCTCCACATTCCTCCACCTTCACATCTCTCCACATCTCTCCACATCCCTTCACCCACCTCTTAAAGGGAAACTTGATAAAACTCATAGACTAGGTTTAGAAATCTATTAACTGTAATAATTACAACTGGTACGCGCTGTTAGTCAACCAACATTTTGCAGATTACAAAGACAAGATATTGGTTGTCCAACGAACACCATGTGGAGGTAACACGTTCACTCTGTCCACCAGGATCGAAGCAGGAATGATTTCGAAGAAGGGAAAGTAGGAGGAGAACTGAAAAATTATAGAATCTTAAAACTAATATACAATACATTTACAAAATCTATACAAATATAAACAACTATCTTAGACTTATATCTTTATGCCTCCATGCATAGGTTAGTACGCATTCAGGGATGACGTAAGGCTTGTCATCTTCGCTCGATAAACTAATTTTATTAATAAGCTGCCTGCACAAATCGTGTTTTTTACTCCGGGTACATACGCCGTCAGGTACTCGATACCGCCCAAATAAAGAATTAGATGCTTAGTGACTGTTAACTTTCGCTTACCTCGTGTACGCCCAGTCACATACCTTCCCAAGCGCACCCCTGCCCATGCACACCCCTGTCGATACGCACCCCTGATTGTGTGTGGGTGTGGATGTATACGGGAATATGTGATCATATACATTAATCAGTCTAAGCTATTTTATTTAATCCAAGGAAACTACTATTTTCCACACTACAATTAATAATCACGTTTATAGGTTTAACATTTTTACCACTTCCCAATGGATGGTACTACGTACATGGAAACTTTAATTTTTTTAATTTTATTAATTTCTTATTGGAGGGAATCCTTATTCTCCCACTCACTGCTGCGTAGTTACATGTCCACCACCTTTGGGGATAATGATCGTTATAGGTTGTAAGACTCCCGGTTTTAAATGGTTCGAAAGGTTCTCTACTAGGCAAATATACAATGTTTAGCGGAACTCCTTTGCATGTGGTGTACGTCAAGGTTACGAAATCTACATTCTCTAGTTCGTCTATGTTATCCGCTATTTTGATAAATACGTTTTTAGAATAACCTTTTAAAAAGTGTACGGATTTAGTACAATCTTTTTTCCGCAAGGACGCCTACATAACTAAATCAGTCTTTTTTACTAATCACAAATGCATACAGCTTGTAGAACCCGGATGTATCCAAGTCAGTCTATTGATACATAAAATAATCTTGTAATGCTTCTAATAAGATGTTCTTTGTCTAACACATCTTTGTATTGTTCGCTTATTGTCGCAGAGTTTCCCATGTAGTCCAACTTTCGCCTTATTCCAATTGTCTTTTTCTTCCACTTACAGCGTATGGTGTGCATAATGGGGCAGTCTAATTTTCATTCGATCTAGATCGAATTTATCCAATCTAAGTCGAACTGGCGGGCTGGCGGGCGAATTTGTGAGCGGGCGGGCGGCGAGCGTATTTTTATATAGCTTTATTAAAACAAAAGATACAAACTATATAATTTAATTGTGTATAAATCTATTAACAACTTTGTAACAATTTTTTTTGACGACTGCAAATCACCAAAAATTTATTAGTTAAATACGTCTTTTTGTCTGTTCGATTAAACAAGTAAATATCGTCATTTAAATAAATATCTGTATTGGGATCATGTAGCCCGACCATAATACAGAGATGCTAGTTTGGTTACTAAAACAGGCGTTAACTGTTTGAATAAACATTTCAATGTCAAACGACTTTGATATAATATGCGCAGCGTGTCAACGACTCACTCTGGCTGTGACACCTGATACAACCACATCATGGAGAACCTTAGAGTTTTAGCCAGTAATTTACGTGTGGCTTTACGCCTATGTGTTTAGTCCAAGTGTATTAAGCACTTGAAGAAGTGTTTCTAATAATGGTAAGCAAATAGATATAATCTCTTAAACAAACTAAATAATTTTGTTATAGCGCTCTTATCTAGTCTTATCTTATTTTAACCTGCCTAATTTTGTTTTGTATAATCTTATGTAATCTTTTCTTTCCGTCTCCGCTCATCAATTTTACCATTTAATGTGAGCATTTATCAATTTGATTGTAATATTCTAAATTTAATAAGAACATACTTCAATGTGGCGATAATAATTTTTGGTCTAATATGAACGTCCTTCAACTTGACAGTAATATTGGAGATTTATTAGAAACGTTCTTCAATGAGGCCGTAATATTTGAGATTTAACCGGAATGTTTTTCAATTTAATAGCAGTTCTTTTGTTCCCATATAAACGTTCCATAATTAACATTTACGATAATCCTTTAATTGCTATGATGAATTTACAAGTAATAATGTGAATAATTACACTCAAGATAATTGTTTGGATAACGAACTAAATGCAGTAATAGAAGGAAGCTTCGCATTTTTTGATAACTGTTTGAATGGATTTTGGTTTGATCCGTTATTGCGTAGAGCTTTAAGCTTGTTTAATTGGGTCCAAGAAGCGTACAGTTGATTGGCTTCACTACAACATGTGAACAGCGACGTCATTTTTTTGTCTAGGAACAGTATGTATGCACATCTGGTTTAATACAATGTAACACTGTCACACAAACAAGATACCTGGCGAAACAAGGTAAGCGTTCTTTATTATTTTCACATGACGTCCGCATTTGGTCAACATTGGTACAAAGCAACATCTGCAAAATAACATTGTCATGACCTATAATTATTATTTTGCTTAACAGACTATAAAGGACTTTTGATGTTTCTTTTAATTGTCAATATTTAAATCCAGGGTAATAACCGTTATTATTATTAACGAACTTAAAAACCTTAATTGAGTTCTGATTAAGGTTTCATTTATGTGTAATTATAGTTAAATCTTTTGAACGTTAAATTATTAGATTTTTGATTATTTCATATAAACTTGTAAGCCTAATAACAGATCTGATATTTTGGGTATTGATTTGAGTTAATCTTGTAGCAAAAAGAAATGCTTAACGTATTTGATATTTTATTTGAATTGATCATTCTACATTTGTGTAGAAGAAATTATAGTACCATTTTGGATATGTAAATTTTGTACATACAACTTCTTATCATGAAGCAACATTTAATTAAAGAATCACCATTTAATTCATTTAATTAATTGTTTTATTTTGAGTTCAAAAATAGGGTAATTAGATCAAGCAATAAAAGGCATAAATACCTTCAACATAATGATATTTGTAGCTCCCATTTGACGGAGAAGCACTGGTAGCTCTTTCAGAATTTGATGCCTAATATTTGTGTCTATAAAGGTGTGTGCATAATTAATATTTACAGCTTTTCTTATTATGAGTTAGCAAGAGTATACTTCTTGTGTCCTCCTTTGTTAATTTAATTCAATTTTCTTTACAGCTCTTGCGTAAGCAGTTAATACTATATTCCTCTCTAAGGACTCCCAAATCACCCTTAGAGAAACTCTCTGTTTAAACTTAATGACTTGGTGGCGCCCTCCCTAAACCCCTGTTTTGGTATAAATTAAGCCATAGTAAGTGAATAATGCTTTGTACAAAGAACCACGACCAATTCTCATAAGCTCTACCCGAGGAATAGACCCCTAGCATAGTCGGAAGATAGCGTTCCATCATTTTAAGGAAATCCTTTCTTAAAGTTCGCTGATTTCTTCAGAGAATATTAAAAAACCCACGGGTTACTTTAACTATTCAATCAATCAAACAAATCAGTAACGACAAATTGTGTAAGACTTGTAAGAACTTAGCAACGTTTTTTTAGAAAAATGCTTTAAATATAAGTTGGAAACTTTATTGGAAGAACTACCAGATATATTTTACAACAGTTAAAACTTAAAAATTCTTTTATTCAATGCGACGGACTCAAAAAAGATTATTACTATATTTTTGACATGGATGAAACCCAAGATTTTGCTGGCGTATTTAGCAAGATGGAGATGTGTAATTATTTAACTACAAATCATAACTTTTGCTATAAGGGCGAATACAAAGAAAACTGCAATGTTATAGTTGACAACGATAAAACTGTGGGAACTGATTATTTAACATGGCTAACAACCAATTCAAGAATTAAGATATACAACAAATTTCTGTGTTAATAAACAACTTGGAAAACATATACTAGATTTTTTACGTTATCCAGATGCACGTTTAAGGGAAACATTCGCATCTACTTTGACCAAAGAACTGAAATGTTCTTTAATTATATACGCCTCACGTTGCCGGCGCCTATGAAATATCATTTTATTTGAAAATGAAGTTTTTCTCTTCTTTACTATATTCGCGGTCTAGTCTGGGAATTACCCCAAGGGTGAGCAATGAGTTTGGGCGTGGGTATATGGTGGGCTCGACTACTAACGGGAACAAAAAAAATAAATGGACGCCACTGCATCTATACAGACAATAAACAAGACTAAAGTATCCTACAGGAAGACGCAGAAACCTATAGGATATAAATGATTACAAGAAAACTTACAAACCTCAATATATAATACCTCTGGAAATCTCTGCTTTAGCTTCCGCGATGTCGGACCTGCAAGAAGATGTCACACAAAAAAAATAAAATATAAGACACCGTTTGTGTCTTACAGCAACAAAATATCTCGATCTTTATAGATCGATTAGCCTGAATTCAAAATTTTAATAACACCTTACGTATGAGAAAATACTCTACTGGAAATTACTTATTCCATTTCTATTACCTGATATTGTATCAACTTTTTCCACATTCAAAATTTTCTGGTCTAATTTGATCAATGTTAATTTCAATAAGTGAAATAAAAAGACAAAGGTATCAATTCAATGTTTAATCTAAATATATATCTCTTTTGTTGCAAAAATTACTTGTAAATAAATTTCATTAATCAATATATAAACTTTAAAACTTTTCTTAGAGTGTTCCTCTATAATCAAAATAATCAACATTAAATAAGTTACAGAAGTTTCTGAATATACTTCTCTACATAGAGAGGTATTAGCATTTATAAGTTAGTTAATACAGTTTAGTTTCTTAAACATCCATGAAACAGATCTGTTTTGGCTTACAAGATTTTTATCTAAGGAACTTGTTACATAAACAGTTCATATGGTTTAAGTATGAAAATAATAAACTCAGATTAACATATGTCAAAAACAGCTTAGTTCTTCTACTAATTACAACAAATTGCTAGAAAACACCTTTCATCCAAAGGTGGACTTTATACATGTTTTTATCACTTGACAAGTGCATCATAAAAGCACTTTGAATAACAACTTTTAGAGCATCTAAAGATTAAAAAATTCTCTTATAAAGCAATCTAGTTCCGAATGAAAAATATTTGACTAATTAAATTTTAGGTTATGTTTCCAACTAAATTTTTACGTAGTATATAAGCATAAATACATTTAGCAAACAAATTTGAAATTTACGTTATTTAACGAAGGTTTCTCATGATTTCATAAATAGTAATTTAAAGCTTTAACCTTAAACAGCACACGAAATTGATTTTCAGCAAAAGGTTCATAAGTACCTGGTAGATTTAGTTTTTACAGCAACGATGTTGACGAATGTAATCGATGAGCTCGGACACTTTACTTCCCATCTGTTTGATATTTTGAAAGACACAAAACAGGCCTGCACTAACCGCAACTCCTCGGACGCTCCAAAACAATCAACTTCCCAATGCTCGACCAAAATCCAACACCATCGCTTAGCGTGTTCCTCAAATTGTGCACTAAGGATTTCTCACCACGTGTTGCAGCTGTTGCTTTGAATTGACTGGGCGGCTTCCACGAGAGCTCTTCGTGGAGCCTCCACGCGACAATCCAACAGCCCTACCATTCCTCTAGAGCTATCCTCCTCTTCCACTTACAAGCAGAATTCACCATCCTTGTAAGTGAAGTCTACGTACCCACGGTTGCTTGCAAGATGGCCGTATTCTTTATTTGTCGATGCTCATAGCCTTCGCGTCATTTTCGCGCAGGCGTTATGTTTAACAACGCTCTAGTGGACGCCAGAACGCCCGCAATATATGCAACACAAACCACGCTCAAGGCATCCTCGATATTGAAAGTATAGAAGTCTGTTAAATACTCCTTATAGGTAAAAATAACATAAACGGAAAAGTTGTTCTTCTTTATAGTTCATTAAATTAATTAATGATTACACGCTAAATGACAGATTCGCAAAATAATAGCAGTTAGAACTGTTTTTCTTTATAGATATGAAATGTAACAAAATTTTGTTACACTGCCTCCGATCAAAAGAAAAAACTTTGAGGTTAATTATATCTTAATATATACATAACCGAGAAGTTTTTTTATATGGACGAAAACTATCGCCTTAACCAAAAGATAAATACAAAAAAGCATTACAACAAATCGAAGTATGAACAAAGTAAGTTTGCACTTTGATTTCTGAACTAAAAAATCATGAATGAACTCTTGGATTAAGAAAAGGAAAATGGGTGCAACCAAATGAGTGTGTAGGTAACTCTGCGTACCACACATCCGTCAGGAGTCAATATAGGTATGTCGTAATCGGTAAAAGTCATAATCGGTAAAAGTCAAAATATTGTAGTCTAACACTCGAGTTGCAACCAAACGGGGACCAAAAAACAACCCACTTCTTAAAATATAAACTGAAATTCAAACAAAAAGCCTGACATGAACTATCGCAAAATAACAACAAAAGATTTACTTTCCTACTACTACCCTTGACATGACAACCTTACTAATGTTAATAGCAAAACAAAACTCACACCTATATACAGAAATATCAATACTGCTCCAACAATGATTATGTATTTGCTGGTCTCAAAATTCCAGCTCAATACATTCAGCAAAATTTGATTATTGCCTCTACCAAAAATAAACTGCTCGTCAAGCCACTACTCATTGTAGCTTACTAATGAATACTTGGCTTCTTCAGCTTATAGCTATTCATAGCCCAATCGCTACTCTTTTCTTTGGGACACTCCAGTCTCCAAAAAAATCCTCAACTCTACTGTGGCCACACCAAACATCTCGAACCAAAACTACTCAATACTACAATGGTCTCACCAACTAGGTTACTCCGACCTACGACAACAAACAGCACCTACCTTCCTCGCTTACTCTAGACACAACAACACATGACGCGATCAAAACACGTCCACAAACATGAAGCAACAAACATTTGCCTCACTCCCACTTCGGGCTATAACAACAACACGGCAAAATAACCTTTTTTTTTTTGAATAATCCATTAGTGCACATTTAAAACAACACTAGTTGAGAAACTTTCAATCTCTACCAGCAACGATATACTGGCAAAAGCCTTCAATTTGTCTTCACCACTCTATCCCATAACCAAATTTATACTATATTCTTTACGACACAAATACTAAAGATAACCAATCAGTCCTCTGGTACATATTCTGGATCTACGACAGAATAGGGTTTTAGATCCTTGACATGCCACCTGCCTGCTTTTGATCCATCTAGATTAATTAGATCGTACACCACATTCGAGCACTTCTTCTTGACTACACTCAAAATAAATTTTGGAGCCAGTTTAGCAGCAAATTTATTAGCCGCGCTCGACAACACCTTGTTGGACCTCCACACTTTATTGCCAACCTCAAAAGAAATGTTTCTCCTCCTTAGATTATATCGATTGCTTGACCTTTGATAAGCTACATGCAACTTCGCACGAACGTCTTCAAATACTTTAAATATACCTTGGTGGTCTGAAGCATATAATGGGCGGCTACCAGGAACGATTTCAACATCAGCTTCAGGAATAAATCCACTACCGTAAAATTTACCGGACATGGGGACGTGTCGGCCAAAAACTAAAAAATTCGGAGTATAACCCGTCGACTCATGCTTAGCAGAATTAATAGCAAACTGAATCTGCGCTAACTCAGCATCCCAGGTATCATGTTCTTCGAGATAGGATCGAATAGCTGTCCCTACCGTCCTATTAATCCTCTCAACAAAATTACATTGTGGCGCATAAACAGCATTATACCATATCTTTTGAATTTCAAACCTATTACATAATGACTTAAAAATTCGACCAGCTAAATTTGAACCATTATCGCAAATAATAAATTGGGGCACTCCAAACATTAAAAACACTTTCTGTTCTATAAACTGTTCTATGACATGTGACTTTGCACTGCGTAGAGGATGTAGAATTGTATATTTTGAGAACCAATCTCCTACTACCAACAACCATTTAAATCCTAATTTTGAGCGAGGAATGGACCCATAAGATCTAACGCGATAATTTGAAATGGAAACTTGGCCTCTTTCTCCTTTCCCATTAAGCCTAAAGGACCTGCATTAGAAGATTTTGCGCACCACACACTAAACATGCACGACAAAATTTCAACACATCTAAATTCATCTTGGGCCAATAATAATGTTCTTGGACTCTAGCATTTGTCTTCGAGAACCCAAAATGTCCTGCAACTGAGGGGTCATGACACGATCTAATGACTTCTTCTCTTTGAACCTTCGGCACTAAATATTTCCACTCTACTACATTTGACAACATAGGCAAATTTGATGGGATAAACTTAAAACAAAATCGTTCTCAACTTTCCATTGAGGGTAATCCTCAGGCGACGCCAAAATTTTCTCACGTAACGACACATACCAATTTTCTAAATTATCAAGCTTGACCTCTATTAAATTTACAACATGTTTTTCTTCCGGAGTTGCACGACTTAGACAGTCAGGAACTACGTTAAACTTTCCTTTTCTGTGTACTAAATCAAACGAATGTTGTCTTAACCTTACTGCCCACCTAGCTAACTTTCCTGTAGGGTTCTGTAAATTACTCAACCAAAGCAACGAAAAATGATCGGTTACGACCGTGAAACGAACTCCTTCAACCCATGGACGGAATTTTTCAATGGCAAAGATTACCGCAAGGCACTCCTTCTCCGTCGTTGAATAATTTCGTTCAGCTCGATTAAGGGTTTTGCTGGCATACGATATAACACGTTCTTCTCCACTAACATTCTGAATTAATACGGCACCTAGACCTGTATTACTTGCATCACACTCAATAATAAAGGAGCAGAATAATCCGGCTGCGCCAGAAGTGGTGCAGACACTAAAGCCTCTTTAATCGACACAAAGGAAGCCTCTGCTTCTGAAGTCCACGTAACGACTTGACCTTTTTTTCTTTTCTTGACTAGATCATTGATTGGTGAAACTAACGATGAAAAGTCTTTAATGAAACGACGGTACCAACTACACATACCAAGGAATCTCTTAACTTCAGTGGTGGTCTTTGGGCGTGGAAAATTGACCATAGCTGACACCTTATCTGGATCCGTCCTTAAAGAATTTGACCCTACTATATAACCGAGAAACTTGAGAGACTTCTTAAAAATTCGCACTTTTCTAAATTCAACGTTAAATTTGCCTCTCGAATGCGTTCCTTGACTTCGTACAATAACTTTAGATGTTCTTCAAACGTCGATGAGCACAGAATTATATCATCCAAATAGCAGAAAACGTATGGTTCGAATTTCGGACCGAAAATTGCATCGACTAAACGCTGTTGAGTCTGTGCAGCATTTTTAAACCAAACGGCATCGTCACAAATCTATACTGTCCCGCGAAATAACGCTAAACGCTGTTTTGTCCTTTGATGATTCACTAAGAGGACCTGCCAAAATGACTTTCGCAAATCAAGACTAGAAATATAATTAGCATTACGTAACATCCCTAGGATTCTGTCTATATTAGGAAGAGGGTAACTGTCATGGACCGTAACATCGTTCAATGCTCTCCGTCGAAGCAAAATCTATATTCTTTACTATCTTTTTCTTGACTAATAACACGGGCGAATTCCATGGACTCTGACACGGTTCTACTACTTTTAATCGAATCATTTCATCTAACTCCTTATCCAACTCTTTACTAATATAGGAGACATAACATAGGGTCTTTTCCTGAAGGGTTTTGCATCTCCTGTATCGATATCCATCTCAATCATATTAGTACGCCCTAATTTATCAGCACTAGAAATTTCCGAAATGAATCTATGGCAGTTTGCGCCTGTGACCTCTGATTAATCGACAAATCATCCAAATTGAGTAAACAGTCACTATATTTTAGGGGAACTGATGATGGACCCACATACGGAACACTACTTTCCGCATCGCCTTGCACATGCCACGAATTATTCTTAAAATTTGCTATCAATCCAAATAGCTTAGCAAAATCACTACCAAATATAAATGCGTGTGGTAAAGATGGCACTACGAGCATTAAGAACACGACATTGTTTTCCTACTGAAATGGGCAAATCTACGATTCCTTCAACTGGTTTCAAAGCTCCATCTGCTGTAAAAATACCTTGTTTCTGTGACCTGAAAATTTTTAACTCTAACCTATTGATTAAAGGAATAGCAAGAGACCCAACTACCGATGTAGTACATCCTGAATCCAAAAGACCAGTGACATCTATGTCAAATAATTTAACCATCACATATGGCCGATTATCACCAGATTTTTCAACAAATAACGAATCAGTTTTGGGCTGAGGGTTAGTACGACAAAAATTTTTACTACTTTTAACCATTCAGACCACTCTTTTCTACAAAATAATTCTTCTGTTCACAAATCATAACTGCCGCCTTTTGAGAAGGAATGGAATGCCGGCCGCGCAACATCCATCTCCTCACTCGTTTTTGAACATGCTGGACACCTATCACGCGTAACTCCTTTATGACCGCAACCGTAACAAAAATTCTTTTGGGAATCTACAATACCGAAATGAATGACCATGTCGCGAACAATTCCAACACCCTGAAATAATTTTCGTTGGACCTGAAGAACTAGCTTGGGTAGGTACTGGGAAAGTTTTATTATTACTTATAGTCTGAACTTGTGGAGCACACGTTTTTTGATTATCAACACGAGCTTCTGATGTAGAAGAATCTTTCAAATAAATAGGGTATTTACTCTTTACTAATGAATTAGCACTATTATGAAATTTAGCTGAGCTAGTCGACTGACTGGAAACTGATTTTTGTTTCAACATCATGGCCTCTTCCAATTTTTGCATAGTTTTATTAACGTAGCTGTATCCTCAATATCTGAAAGAGCTAGTTGCGATATGAATTCTGGTAATAAATTTTCCTGAGTATCCTCACTTTTGTAATTTCTGCTGGGGTATGGGGTAATCTACTAAATAAACTTTCTACATGAGCAACGAATAGAACAATTGGTTCATCCTCTTTTGACGACGATTTTTATTGTCTCCCAGATCTCTTCCTCTGAATGAGCGGGTAAAAATCTTCTTTCAAACGACTCTCAAGGGCTTCCCAATCTTTTACGGAATCTCTAATACTTCTAAACCACACTAAAGCATTTCCGACGAACAATTCGACAGATGACTCAAACAAGTCTTTATACGATACCTTACGTGATTGTGCCAACTCCTTTATCCTATCCAAAAGAAATACAGCTGCTTGGGGTCTCCTGAAAATTTAACTGACCAAGAGCCAACAGGGATCGGTGGTGTAAAATATGGAAACGTATGCATAGGTGCAGCTACTGCTAACGAAGTTGTGTGATTTGCATCACTTGCACTGCTTGACCCTGGGCTCGGCTTCACCTTCTCGTACAATTCAGCTTCGACAGTAAGGATGGTTGCTAACAATTCTTTTTAGATAGTTCAGCTTCTTTCAGTTTGTCAGACGGGAGTCTCATACGTTTAACTCGACATGATACATGGGCAAGCCTAGAAAGTACCCTTTTAAAGATAGAATCTCCCGAATCACCTTCAAATTCTAACACCAAATGTTTTATTGAATCGATGGTAGCATTTATCTCTACATTCTTCCTCAAATTCTACCCTATATACTGACAGATCTACTAAACAATCAGGTTTCCTACTTCTTTCGCTAACAATCTACCTAGAATTTTCTCTTTTCCATAACCGGCCTAGCACTTTCTATTCCTCGGATTTTTAATTCGTATTCCAGCTCTTCTTTGAGTAAATGAACAATTTGAAATGTTTCAGCCATTTTAAAAAATTTATTTTGACAACCTAAAGTTATTTTATTTCTTGACCAACTCTATATGACAAAAATTTCTCTAATGCGAGTCAAACCTGTTGTGACATTCAAATAACTAATGCTTAAGAGACTTGAGGTTCCAGACACGATATAAATCCTATGAAAATTTACAACCAAATTAATTTTGAGTTTACCAACTAAACCAACACAATAAGGGATAATGAAATAACTAATTTTTATAAATCAAACATCAACGAAATCGAGCCTCACACGTTGTGCGCCAGTGAAATGTTCTTTAATTATATACGCCTCTTCCACTTACAAGATTTTCTGGTCTAATTTGATCAATGTTAATTTCAATAAGTGAAATAAAAAGACAAAGGTATCAATTCAATGTTTAATCTAAATATATATCTCTTTTGTTGCAAAAATTACTTGTAAATAAATTTCATTAATCAATATATAAACTTTAAAACTTTTCTTAGAGTGTTCCTCTATAATCAAAATAATCAACATTAAATAAGTTACAGAAGTTTCTGAATATACTTCTCTACATAGAGAGGTATTAGCATTTATAAGTTAGTTAATACAGTTTAGTTTCTTAAACATCCATGAAACAGATCTGTTTTGGCTTACAAGATTTTTATCTAAGGAACTTGTTACATAAACAGTTCATATGGTTTAAGTATGAAAATAATAAACTCAGATTAACATATGTCAAAAACAGCTTAGTTCTTCTACTAATTACAACAAATTGCTAGAAAACACCTTTCATCCAAAGGTGGACTTTATACATGTTTTTATCACTTGACAAGTGCATCATAAAAGCACTTTGAATAACAACTTTTAGAGCATCTAAAGATTAAAAAATTCTCTTATAAAGCAATCTAGTTCCGAATGAAAATATTTGACTAATTAAATTTTAGGTTATGTTTCCAACTAAATTTTTACGTAGTATATAAGCATAAATACATTTAGCAAACAAATTTGAAATTTACGTTATTTAACGAAGGTTTCTCATGATTTCATAAATAGTAATTTAAAGCTTTAACCTTAAACAGCACACGAAATTGATTTTCAGCAAAAGGTTCATAAGTACCTGGTAGATTTAGTTTTTACAGCAACGATGTTGACGAATGTAATCGATGAGCTCGGACACTTTACTTCCCATCTGTTTGATATTTTGAAAGACACAAAACAGGCCTGCACTAACCGCAACTCCTCGGACGCTCCAAAACAATCAACTTCCCAATGCTCGACCAAAATCCAACACCATCGCTTAGCGTGTTCCTCAAATTGTGCACTAAGGATTTCTCACCACGTGTTGCAGCTGTTGCTTTGAATTGACTGGGCGGCTTCCACGAGAGCTCTTCGTGGAGCCTCCACGCGACAATCCAACAGCCCTACCATTCCTCTAGAGCTATCCTCCTCTTCCACTTACAAGCAGAATTCACCATCCTTGTAAGTGAAGTCTACGTACCCACGGTTGCTTGCAAGATGGCCGTATTCTTTATTTGTCGATGCTCATAGCCTTCGCGTCATTTTCGCGCAGGCGTTATGTTTAACAACGCTCTAGTGGACGCCAGAACGCCCGCAATATATGCAACACAAACCACGCTCAAGGCATCCTCGATATTGAAAGTATAGAAGTCTGTTAAATACTCCTTATAGGTAAAAATAACATAAACGGAAAAAGTTGTTCTTCTTTATAGTTCATTAAATTAATTAATGATTACACGCTAAATGACAGATTCGCAAAATAATAGCAGTTAGAACTGTTTTTTCTTTATAGATATGAAATGTAACAAAAATTTTGTTACAGAACATCGTATTACGCGATTGGAAGGGACAATATACATCTGTACAATTGGAAACTATGTCAGTGCGGAACAGGTGCATAATCCCTTAAAAGACTGTTGAACCTTATTGGGAGATAGTTATACTTCCTAAAGGAGCCAATGTACTCGGTACCACTTATCAAAATGTGTAGTAAGCTATCGGACAATCTGCTAAATAGCTGCTGTTTAGTGTATAATAACCTACTACAGTACGTGTATTGAGGGAATATCAATACAAAAAAATTGACGGGCTTGCAAATTAAGTTGTCCCAAAAATCAGAGGAATGGGAAAAATTGATAAAGTATGTGCTTTGGGCTTTTAATTTTATCTATTACCAGTAAATTATTTGGAGATAGTAGAAGAGGAAGACAGCCAAGATAAAATAAAAATCTTACATAAGTGCTACATTAAGGTAGGTAGTACATATTTTACACAATCTGCAACACCATATTCTGCAATTCTAAAAGAAATAATCATTTCGCAATAAGGGTTGATGAACATTCGCCCGGAGGTTGTATGACAACGCGTAAATATTGGCAGTAAACTCCATCCGTTTACGCTAAAGGAAATTGCCCCATTATGCACACCATACGCTGTAAGTGGAAGAAAAAGACAATTGGAATAAGGCGAAAGTTGGACTACATGGGAAACTCTGCGACAATAAGCGAACAATACAAAGATGTGTTAGACAAAGAACATCTTATTAGAAGCATTACAAGATTATTTTATGTATCAATAGACTGACTTGGATACATCCGGGTTCTACAAGCTGTATGCATTTGTGATTAGTAAAAAAGACTGATTTAGTTATGTAGGCGTCTTTGCGGAAAAAGGATGGTACTAAATCCGTACACTTTTTAAAAGGTTATTCTAAAAACGTATTTATCAAAATAGCGGATAACATAGACAAACTAGAGAATGCAGATTTCGTAACCTTGACGTACACTTCCGCTAAACATTGTATATTTGCCTAGTAGAGAACCTTTAGAATCATTTAAAACCAGAGGTCTTACAACCTATAACGATCATATATCCCCAAAGGTGGTAGACATGTAACTACGCAGCAGTGAGTGGGAGAATAAGGATTCCCTCCAATAAGAAATTAAAGTTTCCATGTACGTAGCACCAGCCATTGGGAAATGGTAAAAATGTTAAACCTATAAAGGTGATTATTAATTGTGGTTTGGAAAATAGTAGTTTCTTGGATTAAATAAAATAGCTTAGACTGATTAATGTATATGAGCACATATTTCCGTATACATCCACACACACACACACACACACACACACACACACACTCAGGGGTGCGCATGGACAGGGGCGTGCATGGACCACCAATATCTTATTGTCTTTGTAATCTGAAGAATGTTGGTTGACTAACAACGCGTACCAGTTGTAATTATTACAGTTAATAAATTTCTAAACCTAGTCTATGCGTTTTATCAAGTTTCCCTTTAAGAGGTGGATGGAGGGGTTGTGGATAGATGTGGAAAGATGTGGCGGGATGTGGATAGATGTGGAGGGATGTGGAGGGATGTGGAGGGATGTGGAGATAGAAGGATGTGAAGGTGTGTGAAGGGTGATGGAAGTGTGTGAAGGTGTGTGGATGTGTGGGGGGGGGGGTGTGTGTGGAGGTGTGTGGAGGTGTGTGGAAGGATGTGGAGGGATGTGGAGGTGGAGGGATGTGGAGGGGTTTGAATGGAAGTAGAGCACCGACAGAACAACTCCTTGATTTAAAGTTTTATTTGTACACAGTAAAGTTAAAATAATAGTTATCAAACCTGCATAGTATTAAAGAGAATCTTCTCAAGTTTTTTTTCGATACCTAATAAAGTTCTATATGTTGTGTCGGTTGACAGACCCACTTAGGTGAAAAGTCGCCTCATCTGAAAACATAAAATTTTCTAGGAAGTTTTCATTTTCCTCAATCCTGTTCAAAATGTAGGCTGCTAAGTCGAATCTTTTCACTTTGTCATTGGGTTTGATTTCATGCAGAAGTTGAATCTTATACCCACGTAATTTAAGCCTCTTTCGCTTTACTTTGTACACGGTAGACTTAGGTATTCTCAACACCAAACTTCGCCTTGCCAATGACTTTTTAGGGCTACAAATACAAGATGTACGGATCCGTTCTAGATTCTGTTCAGATACTGAAGGCAGTAGCGCTCTTCCTCGATCACGCGCGCTCCAAGCCACGCACTGCGATCGAATACTAGCAAAACAATTTTGACAATATACTGAACTCAAGTTCAAAACCCGAAAGTTTATTACTGATATCGTTTTTTAATTATGATTTTTTTAAATCAAAGAGTTCTTTTATAAACTCCCTGCATATTACAGTCATATATTATAAAAACCATCGTGACTAGCAGTACAACCTCTTTGCAATGAAGGCATACAAATCTACAATGGATTTGAATATATCCCGTTAAAACAAAACAAAAATAAATTTAGGCGTAACTTCATGTAAAATGTAATCAATAAAAAATTCTGTTTATGAGCATCTACATTTTTTTAATGGAATCAACCTCCTGGTAGAAACTGTTGATTAATTTCTAACTTCCACATATTGCATCTTTCTTTAGCGTGCGATTTTAAGTAAAAAACTTTTCAACTTAAATCAATTCAAGCATAGTAAAAATTGTGTACTCAACTCAGACAACATAGAAGAAATATAGAGTAGAGATAATAAGGTGGTAAAGAATTTTATAACTATTATACTACCGCTAAACATGCCTAATGTTTTTTAGTTTAGTTTTTGATAACTTACTGTTCTCTTGTTGCTAATGTTCGCGATAAAGATCATCACAAAACTTTCGTATAGCTAGACTTATGCTGTAATCAAGAAGCCCACAAATAGTTTTATTAGGTTCGAGGTTCTCTATCTTGCCAGTTCTACGTATAACTTTTTCTCTTAGTAGTGTTTCTTCTTAGGAATTTATTTCATACACTACAAGAACGTCGCATATTTTGGTCTCCTTTTTAAGAAAAAAAACCCTCTAGACACGTTTTTGATGTCATGAATTGAAGATAGTAAATGCACAGTATACTATCGCCCCACGTTGACTGGCAATGTAACTTTTGCACCTGAATCTAATTGCAATTTCCTAGAGACTCCACGCGGTGCTTTATTGAGGAAATAAAATGTCCTTAAAAAATGAACACATCTAAATAGTAAATCCAAAAATAAAAAGTGGGTTCAACCGTTAGTATGAAAATAATACAACAATCTTTAAAATAACAAACAACGTAACTGCAAGCCCAACACATAATAACAAAATAGGGTTAACTTGTGCAGAGACGTATAACCATCAGCTTTACTTATTAGGAGAGGCATGATACCAGCCTAATCATTAACAGCTTTAATTTTTTGTTAGCAAAATTTATTACTAATTAATGTTGCCATTTTGACAAGAACCGAACAAGGCCACCCACAAAAGATGCTGTTATTTAACCATCTTTCATTTTTTGACTTACCTTTGTCGAACATGATCTATATACTCCATTCTACCTTCTTCAGAATTTCATTCTTACACTTTGTGCGTCTAAACTATCCTGATTTTGAGGTCAAAATCTTTCTATCCGTTAACGCAATAATTTTATGGCTATACTGAGTCTATGTTCTTTTTTTGGGTATATTTCACGTGGTTGCGGTTCTTTGAATACTTGTGAATTTATACAAATATTATTGTGAACAATTATTTCCCCCGTGCCTATTTATAATTTTTTAATTTAATACAAAAAGCGTATAAAGGCTATATAGTCTTTAACCTTTGTGTTTAATATATTAGATGCTTTCCTTTCGTGTATCCTAATTTAATATAACATCGAAACAGCTACGTTGTTAGATATAAAACACCAATGCTTCTAAATTTTTACAGAGTGTTTTTGTGCTAAAAGTTTATTTAACTAACTGAAAATTAATAAATCCTTTTCTGCTACTTAATGTTTACTAAAATAACGCACTCACGTTACGTATTTCATATGCAATGTGCAATACAAGCTAATACTGTTAGTTAGATTAGATATTTAACGCAATAACAAGTACAAATTGCCTATTCTTATATCTGAATCAAGAAAATTATAGCAAATAAGCCAACAAATAATCTGATTTTATATTTTGAAAATTGTGTCAGATATACCATTTTTTCATTAGTATGGCAACTACCATTCGAGATGACAGCATTTAAACGGTGACTGATCATCACAAAGACGACCTACAATTATGGTATTGAGTCCACTTAATAACTAACTAAACGTGGCATCTACTTGGTATAACGATTTTCACTTTATTTCGGACATACTTATAGTTACGAATTTTATCAAATGCAAGTTTTTTGAAATTTAGATACGTATCTATAGGTAGTAATGCAGCAGCTGAAAACAGCTACTAGAACTTGAGTTTGCTAGAAGTCTCCTCGTATAAACGCTTAGACGCAATAACGCATGAAAAAATCTTAAACAAAACTTCCTTTTTGAGTCAGGTAGCTGCACGTGAGTTGAAGACAAATTTGTTTCCAAGTATAACAATAGGAATATCGAAGCTCGTAACTTAACGCAGGAAAGAAAATGCGTAGCATTAAAATCGACGACAAGAATAAATTTAGGCCGTATTATGAAAATGAGGCACCCAGGTGGAAAATAGTCTAATTAAATTGACTTTTCACTTTCACTCTTTCTTCCTGATTTTATTGAAATTTCTGTTTAAATTCGCTCTTATACAGTTTATTCAAATTTTACGTAAAACGAGACAATAACATTGGGTCTCCATAAGTGAAATACTTTGAAGGTAAAATGCGTTCATTGAATTTCATGTACGTTGCGGTTACAATTACTCCAGGCGTCCGTCATTGACTAAATAGATAAAAAAATTGCATACAAGTTAAAATGGCTTAAAGCTTTTTTAAAAAGGTAAAAAGCGATTTTAAAGAATCGAACACCTTAACTCTCCGGGAACTTATTCTTTACACAATGTATTTAAACGAATTTTTAGTATTTCAAAGAATATCGCGAAAAATACGAGTATAAACCAAAAAATAGGCATGTCCAAATATGATTGTTATTAAATTTGGTACAAAACGGTCTATAAGATCTTTCCACCCTTCTTATTTATTGAGCTATAACCCAAAAATGTAACCTCTCTGTCCGTGGTGTAATAAAAACAGCACTATACCGAAACTATGAATATTATTAGGTGCATTTAATGTTTATAATAAGGATTACAGTATATTATTCAATAAACTAGTATGATAGCCATTACTTCTGGTTTCACAACCAACCATAAAGCCATCTGAAGACTACCGAACTGCTAAATCATTCAGTTTCACTTTTATTTTATGTAATTTTGCTTATGTTTATTAAACAATTAATCAAGCCAAGCCTACTTGCTTTAAGATGCCGCCCACTCGAACGATAACAATGTTGACTATATCACCGCACCCGAACTGAACACAGAACAGACTGAATTGCAATTGACTATATCAAGGTACATGAGCTGGAAATAGAACAAACTAAAAATCGCGAGAATTTCCAACTCATTTTTTGTGGTATCTAAAAATCAGCACACTCATTGGTCAAACTAAATTTGCATATTCTTTTACATTTCAAAATCGAAATACGCAATTCCATTGGTTAAAGACATCATAAACGTTTTCAACATACGAAGAATAGGAAATGGAAGTGTATAAATATAATTTCAAATTATCCGAAAGACATTCATCAGTGCTCACCATACCCTAAGGAATCATCTTGCAGTGTTCCCCATAGCCTGCAAAACCTTCAGCAAGCAGCGCTCTCCATAGCCTACTATACTTCGACACGCAGTGCACTCCATAGCCTGCGTATTCTCCGACGGTGACGCTATCCGCCGCCGTACCTAGGGCACGTCATTATAACACATCAATCAATAGTTAACAACTACGTATGGACGTTAAGCTGCGTTCCATACTTCACCGACAATTCGTTATTGTGATTGTGTCTGTCAATTCTACCACTGGGACGACAACCCCGTAGAATTCATCGACGACGTACTCGACGAAGCCTAAGCCACCACTACCACGACGCCTTCCGAAGTGTACCGAAGATCACCAAAGACGTCTTGGCCTCCTAATACTGTAAATAATTTCTAACCCTCACTGTTCAAGTTCGTACTGGAGTTGCACAAATAAATTCGGAAGCCTTCCGAAGAGTACCGAAGACGACCGAAGACTTCTGAACCCTCTATACTTGTATATATTGTAAATTAGTAGTGGCATATCATAATTCTTTGAAACTTAAAGTTGTCGCACAAGTACAACACGAAGCCTTCCGAAGAGTCTCGAAGATTGCCAATGACCATCTGGACCTTTTCAAACTGTAAATATCCTCTAACTATCGTTGTTCAATTTCTCACTGGGCCTCGTAAGCAAATTCCAAAGTTTTCCAAAGAGCTCCGAAAACAACCGAAGACTTCCACACTACCTTAAACTGTATATACATTCGTTCAATAAGTGTTTAAGTTTGTTTTGGTTCCACAAGCAACCATGAAGAATTCCGAAGAGGTCCGAAGATTACCGAAGACTTCCGAACTGCTTCAAACTATTAAACTCATTCAAATTTAACGATATCACTTTTATTTTTATGTATTTATAATTATATTTTGCTTATACTACTAAACAAATAATTAAGCCTAGCCTACATGCTTTCAGAAACCGCCCACCCGAACGATAACATTCATTAGTTTAGCCATCTTACTGGTTGAATGCGTACCTCCATTGATTTCTATTCTGAGCTAGCCTACACATTTGTCTGAAATTCCTACAGCCTACATCTTTCACTATCTGTGTGCAGTAGTCTAACCTAGGTTTACCTCTACATCTCTTTTTTTCCTATCTCTGCTTCTAAAATATTCAACACTATTCCCTCATGCCTTAATATGTGGCCTATCATCCTATCTCTCCTATTTTTTACCGTTTTCCACATATTTCTTTCTTCCCCTACCATTTTTAGTACATCTTTGTTCTTAACTTTGTTTGTCCATGATATCTTCATCATACTTCTGTAGCACCACATTTCAAAGGCTTCTACCTTTTTCTTGTCCACTTCTTGTTTTTGATTTATTTCCCCTCCTTTACATACTAGTACTTTAGTTTTATTTTTGTTAATTTTCATACCGTATCTCTCTGTTAGAACCGTTTCCATTTCATTAAGAGCAACTTCTAATTCTTCCTTGCTAGATGCTAATACCGCTATATCATCTGCAAATCTAAGCATATCAATTTTGTGTCCCTGCATAGTAATTCCGAATGTCTTCCTGCATTTGACAGTATTAATTACCTCTTAAATGTACAAGTTAAAAACTAATGGGGATAGGGCACTCCCTTCTCTCATACCTTACCTAATGTTCTGTACGCTCCTGCTCTAGTTCTATTACTGCTGTTTGCTCTTTGTACAAGCTATGTACTATTCGTCTATCATATAACTCATTCCAATCTTTTTGAGTATTTCGAACATACTTTTTTCATTTTACACTGTCGAATGCTTTTTCCAGATCTACAAACCCTATATACACGCTTTTCCCTTTTTCTATTGTTTTCTCTATTATCACTCTCAGAGCTAAAGTAACCTCCTGTGCTCCCAAGTTTCGTCTAAATTCAAATTGATCTTGTCCTAGTATTTCTTCGACTCGTTTTTCCATTCGTCTTTGTACAATTCTAGTTAATATTTTTGACACGTGTGCTGTCAAACTTATTGTTCGAAGATTTTCACATATATCCGCGCCTTATCTGTACCCGGTGCCATGCCATTTTTCACGCTTTAATGCTAATTCAAACTTATCTCTAAGTATAGGATATCTCAAGTCATCATTTTTAATGTCTGATTTTTGATCTAATGCTGTTAGTTCTTCTCCTGCATATAAATTCCCTATATATTCTTGCCATCTACTCACTTTTTCTACATTTTCTATAATGACGTTTCCTTCCGCGTGTTTTATATTTTTGCTATACGGTTTTATATCCCTAAAATTGATTCTAATTAGTTTGTATGCTTCATCTGTCTTTCCTATTTCCATCTTAGTTTGTATCTCTTTGCACTTTTCATCAATCCATTGTTCTTTGGCTTTCTTGCATTTGCGAATAATTTCCCATTTTATGACTTTGTATCACTGTTTTCCTGTTCCGTCTGATTTATATTTGTATTTTCGTCTTTCTTCTATTAAATTCAGGATATTCTTCGTTATCCATGGTTTCTTATTTTCTTTTTGTGTATACCCTAGAATATCTCTGGCCGCCATGTCTAGGTTGGATTTAATGTTATTCCATTCTGTTTCTACTACCTTAGTATCTTTCAGCCATTCATTTGACTTTTTTTTTAATCTTTCTTGAATATCTTTATCTTTTAGCTTCTCAAAATCAAAGTGTCTCTTTCCGTTTCTTTTTTTCGAATTTTTATCTAAGTGTGGTTTTCATAAATACGATGTTGCGGTCAGTGTCTATATCTGCTTCTGGGTAGCTTCTACAGTCATTTACTTGATTCCTAAACCGTTGTCTAACAAGAATGTAATCTATTTGATATCTTTCTATATCTCCTGGCATCTTCCACGTATATCGTCTTCTAGCATGAAGTTGAAATAATTTGCCGATTGCTTTTGCTCTACACCAGAGAGGGATCTAAAAAAAAACGTTACTGGTCGCTCGTCTTGAGACAAAATCGCAGCAATAGCAAAATCAGAGGCATCCGTTTCCACATTAAAGAAACCATCATCGTCAATAAACTTCACCACAGCTTTTGCTACATCCCTTTTAATTCCTTCAAAGGCTGCGATTACACTTGGTGCTATAGGAAAGCTCTTGCTCTGAATAAGCAGTTTAATTTTTTCCGAAAATCTAAGTACCCATCTTGAGTAGTATGACAACAAACCAATAGCCCTTTTGAGAGACGCTCTGTTTCCCAGCACCGCAAGTTTCAACAACGGATTAAGCCTATCAGGGTCGGGTCTTAGCGTCTTATTTTCAATCAGGTAACCGAAAATTTTAAGTTTTATGAGAAAATTTACATTTGTCTTTATTCAGTGTTAAACCGTGCTTTTTAGCTGCTTCTAAAAATCTCTGCAAGAAAACACCATGCTCCTCTTGTATTTTTCCACACACAGTAACATCGTCCAAACACGAATAAGTATCCTTGAGATTCTCAGTTTCAATAATACTATCTATCGCCCGTTGAAACGCAGCCACTCCATTCGTAACACCAAATGGTATGCGGCAGAATTGGAACAGCTTCCCACAGGCTTCGAAAGCCGTATAATGTTTATCCTCAGTGAGAATTGGAATCTGCTGGTAAACACTTTTTAAATCAATCAAACTAAATACCTGGTATTGCGATATTTTGTTTACAATTTCTTCTATTCTAGGTCATGGATAAGCATCGAATAAAGTGTGTCTGTTAATAATTTGGAGTACTCGATTACCATTCGCTTTTTATAGTTCTCGCTTATACACACCAGTGGTTGGACTCCCCACGGTGAAACACTAGGCTCAATCATTCCTTCAAGTAATAGTTTGTTAGTTTCTACCTCAATAAACTCCAAATCTTCTTTAGAATAACGTCTGGATTGAATCGCAATGGGCGTACAGCTTGGTAGCAAGTTAGAAAATGATGAGATTGGTGGGATGTTAGCTACAGTCAAACTGCAAATTGAGAGTGGCTTCTGTCCCCCACCGAAAGATGCTTCCAATGAGCACTGGCGCTATAATACGTCATGACCAATTATGACGTCGCTACAGAGGTTTTGTAAGATAGATAAATTAACTTTTCCATAACTGTGTTTCATTATTTCTAGTTGAACTCTACAATGAGCTGAAACTTTGGAAATCATAGTTCAAGAAGCAAGCACAACATTTCCCTCAGAAGCGAAACTTCTAATACGATATTGCTTAAAAAACTCTTTATCTATAAAGCTTTCTTAGCTTCCAGTGTCAACTACAGCTTTAACCCTTATTCCGTTTACCGCTATTTCTACCATAGACTTTACTAAACAAGCAGGGACCATCGCTGAAAGCATTGCAGAAGCGTTAGTTGGTGCCTCACTAGAAGGCGTCGGATTACATTTACAAATTTTTGAATAGTGCCCTAATCTTACCACATTTGAAACGTAGCATTTTTGGCGGGGCAAGGTTTTGTGGTATCGATACTTCCACCGCAGAAATAGCATTTTTGCACTACTGACAATAGAGCTACTTTATTCTTATCGCTTTCGACTTGAGCCATCATCCTCTCGTTAGCAACAGTATTTACAAATTTAGAATCAGAAGCGTAAACCTTAGACTGCGGTTGAGCCATTTCTAGAGGTCTCGCTTTATTATAAGCATCTTACGATTCTATAGTAATATTTTCTATTAACCTTTGACGAATATTAAGCGCGTTGAACTCACATTCGTTGCCCAGTACTTTCAAGGCCTGAAAGTACCGATCAATTGATTCTGCTGGTTCCTGTCGGCGAGTTGCTAATGAATATCTGGCAAAAATTTCAGTTTTCGGCTTAACATAAAGCAATTTTAGTACGGCTACAGCATCTTCAAACGATTTGCACTCGCTAATATGTTCGTATACTGAGGGTGCTACTTGGCTGATGACCAGGTTTAGTTTTAAGTGTTACTAGCCTTGGCAGCTTCAATAAAATTAGTGAATATCTTGTACCAGTTAGTCCAGAACCTACGAAAGTCAACCTCGTTGGTGTCTCAAGTTTATCTGGTTTTAATAGTTTATCCATACAAACCACCGCCTACAATTAGAGCACGCATTGCACGCATTTTAAGGTTAGTAATCCAATTTGTGGTTATAAAATCAACATGTTATCTACATTATTCATAATTAGCTGTTATTAGCTAATCGATATAGTAAAATATTATATTTTTAGCATGTATAGACAATTGCTTTTGTCATCTATTCCTTTGTTCTTATCACACACCAACACTTTCAATTTATCTGCTTATTTAACAAAGTATTATCACATAAGGTTTTTCGCGAAAAGGTTTTTCAAAAGCAAAATGTTCGACTTCATTTCAATTTAATTCATAATGAGCTATTTGATTTTAAAAGATTGTAGTTCTGTGTCTTATTTAAGCATTTACGGGATTAAAGTGAAGGTAAGCATTGGAATTTATAAAATACAAATGAAAGACGTAATCAACTGTTGAAGTCATTAATTCTGAACTAAAAAGCAAAGAACTGTACTTTTATAAGTGGGAATCGATTGTTGCTACAAAAGAGAGACTCCGTGAGATTAATAAAAATCCATTTCCAGAGACAGCTTGAAAAAGTAGCATGATTTATTTCTTCAAAGTGCATTTTTGGAAAAGAAGAAATATCAAGCGTATGATACTGGTGTGTTTTTACTCCCCCAAATCAACATATGTTTGATTAAATAGAAATTATTAAGAAACTTAAGTTAGATGCAGCATTGTAATTCAAAGATAAGTAAAGAAAAGGTTAATGAAAATTCACAAGCAAATTGTGAAAGCGGATGTGTGATACTGCAGATGAAGATTGTTACTCTGTATTGTATAAATTAATAAAAAAATTAGCAGACATGAGCTCTGCAGTTCCCACAGAAATGTGAGGGGCAGGGACAACATAAATACCCCAGGAGCCTCAGGAAAGTCAGTCGATTTTGAGCCTCCCAGTTTTTACATTGTTGGTTTTTCAGGCTACTCGCCCTAATTTAAATTCATTTAAACAGTAATTTCGACTTAGAGTAATTTTATATAGTTTTGTAAAATTTCACTTGTAATTTCTGATTAAATAAAAATTGTTACAAGAGTTTAGGAAAGAAGACTTTTTAAAAAGGCCGATCCAAGGCAGAAAACGTAACTGGCGCAGCCGGTAGGATCTAGAAGGTCACTAGAAAACCCAAATTCGAAGAACTGGTGGTCTGGAATTCAATTCCCAATCTGGAAGAATAAAACAAAATTTGGACAAGGTACAAAAATCGACCAAACCTAAAGAAACAAAACTTGGATAAGGTACAAAATCGACCAAGCCCAAAGTAGGAAAACAGATGAAAGCGACGATGAAATTTATGTAAATTCATTTATCCTAACCAGTTTATTCTTTTCAAATTATTGATGCTAGCTAGTAAGACGAAACGAGTTGTATGTACAAATTTTTTTATTATTATGATCGCAGTTTAATATTTATACCATTTATGAAAAAAATCTTCTCAGAGAATTTAATTTAACAAGAGAACTATAAAAGACGCATTTATGTGCATAATTTACTACGAATTATTAATATAAAACAAAACGATTTAATTCAGCAAAACTGAAGTTAAAGTATAAATACAGAACGCAATTATTTTTACCATTTTATTTACAGCAATTATTATTACTGAAAGCTTAATGTATAATTAAAACGCAAATCTTATTATAGCAATAAATTACAGAAACGATTTATTGAAAATTTAACTTCGGCAAATTCTATAAATTAAACACTTCAGTGTATAATTGTAGAAACATTTTATAATTCATTACTGAAAAGATTTACTCAGCAAAGCGTGCAAATTTACAACGCAAATTCTCATACAATTATTATCGGAAACCGTCACTGAATAACAACTATTCAGAAAATATTCAACTCTATAAAGCTATAATTAAATATTTACAGTAATTATTATTAGTACTGAAAAGATCCATCCAAATTTGACACATTTATAATTAAATACTTTAGAACAATTAACGAAGTATATAATTATAGAAAAACGCAATTTATTAATGCAACAAAACTTATCACCGAGACAGGAGACTTAAAACTTTATAATTAGACATTTTCATTGTGCAATTATAAAGGAGCATCTTATGCACTTATCAAAGCAACAACTACTAAGACGAATATTGCAACTGATTATTACACTCAACTACGCAGCAGGACTGAAATAAAAACGTACAATTATAACGCAATCATTGCAAAAGATTATTACCCACTTAAAAAACCTTTCAGAAAATTAAAACTCGCAACAACTGTAACATCTGCGAAGTATAAAAATATACAAATTCAAGGCTACAGCAATTGATTAGACATTACCAAGCAGAAACTCCTAAATATAATTATAACACTGTATAACTACAGATAAAATATAAGTAAAGCAATTCTTTAAATAACCCAATACAAACCAAACCGAAAAGTAAATCTCAATGTATACAAAACCTTGATATTAATTAGAACTGAAAACGCCATAAATTATTAGAACAACCATGAGTTCCGATATGAAGATTTATCTCAAAAATATCACCTAATATAACGGAGTGCAAGTACTCCTAGGCAATTTTATTACCGCGTGTGAAATATTTTTAAAAACCTTTTACAAACCAGAAGACAACAATCGCAATCTTCTACTTTTACGCCTAATAATAAGTAAACTGACCGGATGGGCACTAACACTAATAGCTAACCGAGATGACCTTATACAATAGGAAGACTTCAAACGCAACCGAATTGCATATTTCGGCTCCCAAAAAAACATCAAATTTCTAATCCGCGATCTAATAAACCTTAGAATGGAAAGTAACTAATCCCATATCAATTCGGAATGAAATGTCAAGACGTAAAAAGTTTAATTCTAACAAAAATAAAAATTGAAGAACCCGGCCAAAATATCCTATTATTGAAGACAAAAATGTATGACGAAATGGCACTATAAACCTACATAAACGCACTACTTGAACGGTGATCAGACAAAATAAGATTCCAACATCCCCAAAATTTAGAAGAGGCAATGAATATGATCATAGAAGAAGAAAATGTTATGTATTACCGAAATAGACATACCCAAAATTCACACCATTTAATGCAAAAATTAATCAACCGCGAATTGACAACCCAAATTTTAATAACACAATTTTCAACAATCAATTTATACAATTTCCAAGACCAACATTTAACTCAAATTTTACGAAACCCACATTTACACCAATGTTTAACCAAAACATAAACTAACAAAGACAAGCATTCGGCGCAAACCCCATCATAAACACACCGACAATAAATAACAGTAACAACCCTAACAGTTATTACAAACCAACTCCTATAGACACTTCGTCTGGTAACACCAGACAAAATATAAAAATATCACAAATCAAACCCAATTATAATCAAAAACGAAACTTCATTTCCAAAGAACTATTCCAACTGAAAGTGGAAGAATTTAATAATGCCAGAAATAACTACACAAACTCCAGTAGAGACGATGAACCAAATCATTTAGAAACTGACAAACGTGACGACCCATGTGGAATCTACGAAGAGGACGATGAGGAATATGCGTCCTCAAATTTTCAGATAGACCGATTTATAAACGACCAAACATAATTAATTTAAATAATATCAATCAACAAATACTGTCATACATAGAAATACCCCACGCAGAACTTAAATTATTAATCGATACCGGATCTTCAAAAGCACTAATTAGCCCCCAAACCGTAAAAAGACATTATTTAGATTTTGTAGAAAGAGAACCCTTGAAAATTAAAATAGCCCATTAAACTACATTACATCAATTCATAGCGAACATACCTTTACCAAAAACTTTCAACGTAAGAATGAAACATAAATTTTGCATTTTTAAATTTAACGATAAATATGACGGACTAATAGGAATGGACCTTCTAAGCACATTAGGAGCAAACATCGACATAAAAAAACTGCTTATTAAGAACAAAGCACGGACAAATCCCCATTAAATTCCAAGATAGTAATACCCAAACCGAGCACAAATACACCATAGAACCCCGGACAGAGAACCAAACAAAATTTTTAATAAAGTCAAAAACGACGTAGGCATTATAAATCACATGGCATTCCAACCCGGAATAGAAATATTCACAGCATTAATACAAATAAAAGACAATTACGCCACTACAACAATTTTAAACTCGAATAACTACCCGTAGAACTATCTCTGACAAACCCAATTAACGTAGAAGAATTGAACTTTAACGAAATTGAAATGGATGGAAATTTAGGAAACGATTACAACCCAATAGAAAACGACAGTGTGTTAAAAGAAAATTTAATTAACATTCGTTTCAATACCGACATTAACAAAAAAGAGGAGAGAACAATTAAAAGCTTACGTTTTGAATGCCGCGAAAATTCCATTGCGTAGGAATACCTTTAACCTTTACTAACACAGTCAAACACAATATACAATTAACGGATAACAAGCCAATTTTACAAAGGCATACATACTACCGCAGGCAAGCCAAGAAGAAGCAGATAGGCGGGTAACAGATTTATTAGAGCAAGATATAATACTACACTCGAACTCACCATGGAGCAGCCCTGTATTGATAGTACCGAAGAAATTAGCCGCCTCAGACACGCAAAAATATAGAATGGTTATAGACTATAGAAAGCTAAACGAAAAAACGGTGGATGACAAATATCCACTACCCAATATCACCGAGATTTTAGACAAATTAGGGAAGTGTCAGTATTTTTCAACATTAGACCTCGTCTCAGGATATCACCAAGTAGAGATGGACGAGAAAGAGACAGCAAAAACCGCATTTAGCACACCTAGAGGACACTACGAATACAAACGTATGCCATTTGGATTGAAGAACGCACCCGCCACTTTTCATCGAGTCATGGATAACATTTTAAGAGGAATACACAACGAAAAATGTTTTGTGTACGTAGACAACATAATAGTATATTCAACATCATTGGTAGAACACATTGAAAGATTAAGAGAAGTTTTTGAAAGACTAAAGTTCAACTAAACAGAAGCGAATTTTTACAAAAAGAAGTATCATTTTTAGGACACATAATAACCCCACAAGGAGTTATGCCAAACTGAGACAAGACAAACGCAGTACTAAATTACACCTTACCCGAAACTAACAAATAAATGAAAGAATTTTTAGGACTTAGTGGTTATTACCGCAAATTCATCAAAGGTTACGCACAGATAGCCAAACCCCTAACAAATTGTTTAAAAAAGGGAAAATAAAATTGAACACTCCTCAGAATTTATTAAAGCCGTAGAAAAAATTAAATGGATACTCACGAATCACCCTAGACTTTTTGAGACCATTTATTTTGACAACCGACGCATCAAACGTAGCACTAGGCGTAGTCTTCAGCCAAGGAAAAGTAGGTAGCGATAAACTACTCAGCTTACGCATCTAGAACCCTAAACGAGACTGAACAAAAATACAACACAATCGAGAAGAAATTATTAGCAATAATTTGGGCAACGGAATATTTTAGACCATACCTTTATGGACGAAAATTTTATATATACACCGACCATAGACCATTAGTACTGCTATGCAAACTCAAGGAACCAAACTCAAAATTACAATGATGGAGAATTAAACTAGAAGAGTATGATTACGAAATTCTATACAAAAAAGAAATTTATAACAATAACGCAGACGCACTAAGTAGAATACAACTCAATGCAGTACAAACGGAGTCAATTATGTAGACGAAACAGAAATAAGAGAAGACCCAGACGAAATAGACACCATACACTCGACACAGAACGAAGAACCAAAAACCGCAATTAAAATCTTAAACGAAGCGATACATATAAAACCAAATCAATTTATAATTACCAAAGTTATAAACAACCCCAATCCCGTAAAATACACAAAAATAGACAGTAAGAAAATATACCAAATCCAAATAACTAAGGACGATAACGAAGAACAAATAATTAAAATTGTAAAAGAATATATCCCCGAGAAAAACGATTTTACTCTTACTTCACCACCGAACATTTATACAAAAGATTTTCAGAATTATATATTCAATTATTTAATAACTGTGGCCCTAAACTTATTAGGTGCACAAGAAAATTAATAACCTTAGACGACCCTGACGAGATAAACGACGTAATTAGAAATCAACACGAAGGCAAAACCAACCATCGTGGAATCAATGAAACACTAAAGCAACTTATAAGACGATACTACTTTAAAAATATGAAAGAGTTAACCACATATTTTATCAACCAATGCGAATTATGCGACAAAGCAAAATACGACAGAACACCCCCAAAAATACCCTTAATGTTAACCAAAACACTCGACAAATCTTTCAAAAAATTACATACAGACACTCTAGTAGCAGAAGCACAACACTTTTTAACAATTGCAGACGCATTCACCAAACTAGGCCAAGCAATATTCATTACTTCCAAAAATAGCATCGACGTAACCCAAGGATTCTTACAATATTTTACATTTAACGGTACACCCAAAACAATAACTTTAGATAATGGCAGCGAATTTATAAATGAAACGATACAAAATACCCTAGAACTCCACAAAATAAAATTCATTTTATAACTGAAAACCACCCTGAATCAAACGGACTAATTGAAAGATTACACCTAACCCTATTAGAGCAGATCAGATTATTAAGATTAACTTACAAGAAAGAGCGCATCACCAATTTAATGTCGTACGCACTAATCGCTTACAATAACACGATCCACTCATCAACAAATTTTACACCCCTAGAATTAACATTAGGACATTCAGATTCCCGCAACCCTTACGACATACATTACAACAAAGAAGTATACCAACCGTATGCTAAAGATCAGTGAGAGAAACTAAGAATAACTTATAATAAGATGAAAAATAAATTAGATAACGACAAAAAACGTAATAAGAACACAGACATAAATAAATTTTCAATAGGACAAACCATATACGAGAAAAACTTCCAAATTAAAAGACACAAAACAGTCCCTAGAAATTTAGGCCCGGTTAAAATCAACAAAAATATCAGACAAAAATATAGCCGTAGTAGACAACGAAAAAATAGTAAAATATATTCATTTGAAAAACCTAAGACACCATGTAATTCCAGATGGACAGTCATCACCTTTACCGTCAACCTCCACCCAGGTAGAACGGACTACGACATATTAGTTGAAGACATTAAAAACAACCCAGATTTACTACCAGTAAAATTGGGAAGTATGCAAAATACAATAGACTACTGGACATTCGCACAAAAATTCGATTTAACAGAATTAAAACAAGAATTTCACACAATTAAAGACAACTATTACAGATTGAAACAAGCAATGGACACATCCAAATTCGGAAAAGAATACGCAATAGAAATGCTAAATTACAACAGTATAATAGAGAACATTTTAAGAAACATTTAAGATAAATTTGATAGATTAATACCAACAGAACAAATTACAAGACGAAAAAGAGGACTTATCAACGGACTAGTTAACATTATAAAAGCTATCACAAGCAATTTAGATAACCAAGATGCAGAACGATATGATAACACCATACAGCAGTTAATTGAAAACCAAAACAATATAAAAACCATTGTTAGAAACCAAATATCTCTAACCCAATCAACTATAATAAAATTCAACGATACGTTAAGCAAGCTAGTAAAAAATCAAGACAGTATAGCCAATAGAATACAAACCCTTGAAATTAACATGCAAACCACAATGTTAGGAATGCGAGATTTAATCAGATTCAATACGATATTCACTCAAATAATATCAACCCTACTGTAATCCAACAAATTTTAGCCACATTAGAAAATGCTATAACATTTGCAAAATTAAACACACTACACTCTAGTATCATAGAACCAACTGACATATTAAAAGAATGATTAAGAATTAGATCATTTATAACTAGCAGTAAATTACCCTTCGAAGTAGTAGAATCAAACATTCTCATATTTGATAAAATAGCTATAGTGAAACGCTATGTAAAGAACAACGAAATCACATTTTTAATAGAAATCCCCATAGTAGAAAGTAACATTTATAATTATTATCATTTATTTACTTTCCCCATGAACATTACTAGCATGTAGCAAGTTATCAGTTCCAAAACCAAGTTCTTTTCCTTAAATGAACTCAGATATGGTTACACAAACGAAAAATGTAACGAAATAACACCAAGTTATTATTTATGTCAATCATTAACAACAACAACTATTTAAGAAAACAGTCCTTGCGAAGTACAATTATTAAAATTTTCAAATCATTACAACTGTGAAGCAAAACCAGTACAAATCACCAATATAAAAATTCAGAAAATTACGGAAAACAAATGGATTGCTGTATTTCCAACCTAAGTAATTGCAACCGCTCACTGCAATCAAGACGAGAACAATCTAGCATTAACCGGAAGCAATGTAATTACTCTTAAAGAAGACTGTCATCTAAAATTGAAGAACGAAATCATCAGACCCCGCAGTAACAAAGAAATTCTCCAATTTACCGGAACTGCAATTCAAAATAACACAACCCGAAGACGAAGAAATAATGAAGAAACCCATGTAACTACAACACCTAGACTTAGACGATCTCAACCACGCCATGAAACTAATGGACAATTACAAAGAACACTTAAGTGAATTAAAAGTGCAAAATTACACTATGATAACATAAACGTTTGGCCAATTTTATTCATCGTTTTAATCATGTTTCTAACTATGTATATATTGTACAAAATGTATCTTAGATATAAGAATAAAGAAAGAAATTTTAGTCATAAGGAAACAAAGGTAAATAAAGAAGTAACAAATGTACCCTTAGGGACAATAAATTTTAAAAAATTAAGTAAAGAAACCCTTAATTTTTCATTTACGTCGGGATGAGTTACATATCCCCCAATCCATATACGTATAATTAAGTAGAAGTCATTAAGAAATTTAAGTTAGATGCAACATTGTAATTCAAGGATAAATAAAGAAAAGGTTAATAAAAGTTCACAAGCAAGTTGTGAGAACGGATGCAATACATTGTATTCCAAACGTAAGTGATACTGCAGGTGCAGGTCACAGACGGTTAAGGAACCGCAAATATTAGAATTAAGATTATTACATTGTATAATATAATTGAATAAAGAAATAAGCAGACATGAGCTCTGCAGTTCCCACAGAAATGTGAGGGGCAGGGACAACATAAATACTCTGGGAGCCCCAAGATCATCAGTCAGTCTTGAGTATTTCAACTTTTACATTGTTGGTTGCTTAGACTACTCACCGTAATTTAAATTCAATTATTAGTATATTTCAACTTAGTATAATTTTATATAGTTTGTCAAAATACCATATGTAATTTCTGTTAAATAAATAAATTTGGTGCAAGAAGTTTTGGAAGAAGACTTTTTAAAAAGGCAGCTCCCAAGACCCAAAACGTAACTCGTGTTAAAAAAATAGAAGAATATAATAAATGAATATTTTTTCGTAAAGTATCTAGTGCAACCCGTTTCCCTAAATCTAAAGTCCGAAATGTATAATAAACTAATTCGTTGTATGATATAATTGCACCAGAGATTTTATGAAAGAAATTTTCAAAAAAGAATTGTGTTTTCAGTGGCTATACTAGATTTATACAGGGCTTTTCACGACGACCGTGCATTAGACATTTTTCAGAAAGTACAAAAGATAGAAGTATGAAATTTTATATGTAGTGATTGTTCGACATGCCGAGTTGATCTAAAATATTTTCGTTTTGATAGCACTTCCGGTTGTACCGGAAGTTGATATTATCTTTGTTATTTTAAATGGAACACCCTGTATATTTTACATTTTAGATTCTACACACAATTTTAACTTAAATTCCTTTAATAAGTAATATCTCAATTTTTTACCGTTTTCGAGATATTTAGCTTTTTATGTTTTTTTTGTAAAAAACTGATATACTTTCTTGACAATAATGTACATTTAAACTTACAGTTTAGAAACCAATTATTAGCAGATATACTATTCAAATGTTTGATACACATTTAAATGTATTTGTTTCCATTCAACACCATACCAGGTGTCCGACATTTTTACTTAAAGTTTCTTGCATAAAAAAATCTGAAAAGTCAATTTTTCTAAATGAAACACCCTGTATATTTTTGCATTTTTAGATTCTACACACAATTTTAACTTAAATTCCTTTAATAAGTAATATCTCAATTTTTACCGTTTTCGAGATATTTAGCTTTTATGTTTTTGTAAAAACTGATATACTTTCTTGACAATAATGTACATTTAAACTTACAGTTTAGAAACCAATTATTAGCAGATATACTATTCAAATGTTTGATACACATTTAAATGTATTTGTTTCCATTCAACACCATACCAGGTGTCCGACATTTTACTTAAAGTTTCTTGCATAAAAATCTGAAAAGTCAATTTTCTAAATGAAACACCCTGTATATTTTGCATTTTAGATTCTACACACAATTTTAACTTAAATTCCTTTAATAAGTAATATCTCAATTTTTACCGTTTTCGAGATATTTAGCTTTTATGTTTTTTGTAAAAACTGATATACTTTCTTGACAATAATGTACATTTAAACTTACAGTTTAGAAACCAATTATTAGCAGATATACTATTCAAATGTTTGATACACATTTAAATGTATTTGTTTCCATTCAACACCATACCAGGTGTCCGACATTTTTACTTAAAGTTTCTTGCATAAAAAAATCTGAAAAGTCAATTTTTCTAAATGAAACACCCTGTATATTTTTGCATTTTTAGATTCTACACACAATTTTAACTTAAATTCCTTTAATAAGTAATATTTCAATTTTTACCGTTTTCGAGATATTTAGCTTTTATGTTTTTTGTAAAAAACTGATATACTTTCTTGACAATAATGTACATTTAAACTTACAGTTTAGAAACCAATTATTAGCAGATATACTATTCAAATGTTTGATACACATTTAAATGTATTTGTTTCCATTCAACACCATACCAGGTGTCCGACATTTTTACTTAAAGTTTCTTGCATAAAAATCTGAAAAGTCAATTTTCTAAATGAAACACCCTGTATATTTTGCATTTTAGATTCTACACACAATTTTAACTTAAATTCCTTTAATAAGTAATATCTCAATTTTTTACCGTTTTCGAGATATTTAGCTTTTTATGTTTTTTTTGTAAAAAACTGATATACTTTCTTGACAATAATGTACATTTAAACTTACAGTTTAGAAACCAATTATTAGCAGATATACTATTCAAATGTTTGATACACATTTAAATGTATTTGTTTCCATTCAACACCATACCAGGTGTCCGACATTTTTACTTAAAGTTTCTTGCATAAAAAAATCTGAAAAGTCAATTTTTCTAAATGAAACACCCTGTATATTTTTGCATTTTTAGATTCTACACACAATTTTAACTTAAATTCCTTTAATAAGTAATATCTCAATATTTTACCGTTTTCGAGATATTTAGCTTTTTATGTTTTTTTTTGTAAAAAACTGATATACTTTCTTGACAATAATGTACATTTAAATTTACAGTTTAGAAACCAATTATTAGCAGATAAACTATTCAAATGTTTGATAAACATTTAAATTTATTTGTTTCCATTCAACACCATACCAGGTGTCCGACATTTTTACTTAAAGTTTCTTGCATAAAAAAATCTGAAAAGTCAATTTTTCTAAATGGAACACCCCGTATATTTTGATATTTTCAAATTGTTCAATCATTTTTAAGGTAACCTTATGTAACAAGTCCTATTCTGAAGTTCAACTGTCGTTAAGTTATTTGATTTTAGTGACATTAAGTGGTTCTACTACGATAATAAAAATAAATATCAGCATTATGTTCGCAGGAGACTTTAATAAAGGTTGAAAAAGAATAATTAATCTTTATACTATAACATATGCTCGAAAATGTGACCATTTCTTTCCAAACATGCATTTATTCTTTTAATAAGGTTATCGTGTGTTGTTTTTCTTATTGCTTGTGGTGTTAATGAATTTATAGCAGCTCTAACTCTATCTTTCATATTGGCTTTGGTTGTGATAGGATCTGAATAGACGATGTTCTTTAAGTGACCCCAAACGAAAAAATCTAGTGAATTACTATCTGGAGTTTTCGGGGGCCATCGAAATGGACCATTATTTGCAATCCATCGGTCTTGAAAAATTCCTGTTAAAAAATCGCCAACCAGTCGCTAATTGTGACATGGAGCACCATCCATTTGATACCATAAGTAATCTCTTTGTAGATGGTTTTGTATTATTGGCTGCACTCCATTTCTAAACATATGAACATACCTTTCTCCAGTTAAATTTTCATCGTAAAATTCCAGATAAAAGATTGAATCGCAATGAATAGCACAAAATACATTAAATTGCCATTTGTCTTGAAAATTTCTTTCACGGACTACGTGTGAATTTTGCGGAGCCCAATAATTGCTGTTGTGCCTATTAAAGACTCCATTTTTGGTAAACTTTGCTTCGTCTGTCCAAATAATGTTTTTTAAAAAGTTTTTGTCCTCTTGACTTTTAGTTAGCAACCACTCAAAAAACTGAACTCTCCGAGGCAAATCAGTGTATTTTAAATGTTGGATGCAGTAAAATTTATATGGGCGCCATTTGTGTTTATTAAGTATACGATAAATGGTCACATACGGTATACCTATTTCTCTTTCGGCTTCGTGTAATGAAGCAGTTGGGTAAGCAGAGAAAAATCCTAAAACAGTGATTTCATTGTCTTCATTTTCAACTTGCGGCTTTCTGCGTTTAATGTGTGGAAGAAATGCTCCATTCGTTCTACAGTTTTGAAGTAGACGATTAACTGTATTCTTATTGGGTTTTTGGAGATGCGGGTATCTATCTGCAAATAATCGACAAGTTCGACTATTTATTCTATTACATTCACCGTAAGTAATTATTAAATTTAAGAAATCTTCATTACTATAATCTAATCTTGACATTTTTATTATTTTATAACACACACAATCTAACACGTAATCTAATAAAGTAATAAGACAGTTTGTTAATTCTGTATCACCGTTCGATTATTTGCCAAAGCGTCGTACGAACATAATGCTGATATTTATTTTTATTATCGTAGTAGAACCACTTAATGTCATTAAAATCAAATAACTTAAAGACAGTTGAACTTCAGAATAGGACTTGTTACATAAAGTTACCTTAAAAATGATTGAACAATTTGAAAATATCAAAATATACGGGGTTCCATTTAGAAAAATTGACTTTTCAGATTTTTTATGCAAGAAACTTTAAGTAAAAATGTCGGACACCTGGTATGGTGTTGAATGAAAACAAATACATTTAAATGTTTATCAAACATTTGAATAGTTTATCTACTAATAATTGGTTTCTAAACTGTAAATTTAAATGTACATTATTGTCAAGAAAGTATATCAGTTTTTTACAGAAAAAAACATAAAAAGCTAAATATCTCGAAAACGGTAAAATATTGAGATATTACTTATTAAAGGAATTTAACTTAAAATTTTGTGTAGAATCTAAAAATGCAAAAATATACAGGGTGTTCCATTTAGAAAAATTGACTTTTCAGATTTTTATGTAAGAAACTTTAAGTAAAATGGCGGACACCTCGTATGGTGTTGAATGGAAACAAATACATTTAAATGTGTATCAAACATTTGAATAGTATATCTGCTAATAATTGGTTTATAAACTGTAAGTTTAAATGTACATTATTGTCAAGAAAGTATATCAGTTTTTTACAAAAAAAAACATAAAAAGCTAAATATCTCGAAAACGGTAAAATATTGAGATATTACTTATTAAAGGAATTTAACTTAAAATTTTGTGTAGAATCTAAAATGCAAAATATACAGGGTGTTCCATTTAGAAAAATTGACTTTTCAGATTTTTATGTAAGAAACTTTAAGTAAAATGGCGGACACCTCGTATGGTGTTGAATGGAAACAAATACATTTAAATGTGTATCAAACATTTGAATAGTATATCTGCTAATAATTGGTTTCTAAACTGTAAGTTTAAATGTACATTATTGTCAAGAAAGTATATCAGTTTTTACAAAAAACATAAAAGCTAAATATCTCGAAAACGGTAAAATATTGAGATATTACTTATTAAAGGAATTTAACTTAAAATTTTGTGTAGAATCTAAAAATGCAAAAATATACAGGGTGTTCCATTTAGAAAAATTGACTTTTCAGATTTTTATGTAAGAAACTTTAAGTAAAATGGCGGACACCTCGTATGGTGTTGAATGGAAACAAATACATTTAAATGTGTATCAAACATTTGAATAGTATATCTGCTAATAATTGGTTTCTAAACTGTAAGTTTAAATGTACATTATTGTCAAGAAAGTATATCAGTTTTTACAAAAAACATAAAAGCTAAATATCTCGAAAACGGTAAAATATTGAGATATTACTTATTAAAGGAATTTAACTTAAAATTTTGTGTAGAATCTAAAATGCAAAATATACAGGGTGTTCCATTTAGAAAAATTGACTTTTCAGATTTTTATGTAAGAAACTTTAAGTAAAAATGGCGGACACCTCGTATGGTGTTGAATGGAAACAAATACATTTAAATGTGTATCAAACATTTGAATAGTATATCTGCTAATAATTGGTTTCTAAACTGTAAGTTTAAATGTACATTATTGTCAAGAAAGTATATCAGTTTTTACAAAAAAACATAAAAGCTAAATATCTCGAAAACGGTAAAATATTGAGATATTACTTATTAAAGGAATTTAACTTAAAATTTTGTGTAGAATCTAAAATGCAAAAATATACAGGGTGTTCCATTTAGAAAAATTGACTTTTCAGATTTTTTATGTAAGAAACTTTAAGTAAAATGGCGGACACCTCGTATGGTGTTGAATGGAAACAAATACATTTAAATGTGTATCAAACATTTGAATAGTATATCTGCTAATAATTGGTTTCTAAACTGTAAGTTTAAATGTACATTATTGTCAAGAAAGTATATCAGTTTTTACAAAAAAACATAAAAGCTAAATATCTCGAAAACGGTAAAAATTGAGATATTACTTATTAAAGGAATTTAAGTTAAAATTGTGTTTAGAATCTAAAAATGCAAAAATATACAGGGTGTTCCATTTAAAATAACAAAGATAATATCAACTTCCGGTACAACCGGAAGTGCTATCAAAACGAAAATATTTTAGATCAACTCGGCATGTCGAACAATCACTACATATAAAATTTCATACTTCTATCTCTTGTACTTTCTGAAAAATGTCTAATGCACGGTCGTCGTGAAAAGCCCTGTATAGCAAGGTGCCCAATGTTTAGATTATAACGTCTGACCAAGCTTCACTTTATTTAAACCGGCGATATAATAAATATAATTGTAAAATATGAAAGCCTAGAAATCAGAATAATTGAGGAGTTTCTGAGAGGATCGCCGAACCTAAACTCAAAACGAAATTTACGAGCACTCGTTTGTTTTAAAATATCCTTAGTTACGTTTTGTTTTGTACTGGAAAGAAAGTTACGTAAGTTAATTTGATGTAGAAAGAGTTGAAGCATTGTTGTTTCGGACAGGAAAATAAAAATCTACAATATTAGCGTTCTTTGAGGTAATGGAAAAGCAACTTGAAGGAATAATACGGTAACGGAGTTCGTACTTTGCTAACTTTTAGAAAGAATTACATAATAATAATAGCATCAATGTAAATACGATTCTGCTTAGAAGAGCTAAAAGAGGTTTTCATACATTTTCCTTCTTATCGTAAATGGCTTTTCAAAGTACTCTTTAGAAATTTAATTTATGAAAGAGAATGATAAAAGCGTGTTTTGAACTGCTAAATTAATACGTACGAGAAAGGTTATACAGGGTTATTAAAAGCAAACATAAATGAAATATTAAAAGAAATAACTAAGTACAAGAGAAGTCTTTTTATGAGGCCGTTACCGAATGATGTTTATGACAAGAAAGAAGCGTAAGGTTCTTGAGAATAACCTTGCTCTCTCAGAAGACTACAACTGTGAATGCGAAAGCTCTTTATAGCTGTGGCAATTACTGGCATTTGTGGAAACGAGCAATTATATTGAGTTTAGACACCGTTTACTGTTTAAGTTCTAGATTATACCTACAACAAAAACCTATCTTTTACATAGCTTTTTTCGTAGATTTTCAGAAAAAATGGTTTCTTAAAAGCCTACATTTCCATTAACATCATGATTCAAACCGGCAGGAGACCGACTTATTACCCAGTGCTTTCCCAACGGTATTAGTCTGTCTGACATTATTTATGAAGATAGTTAGCGAAGTAATTTTAGTTAACCTCCAGTTCTTTGTAAGATATTTTTTACTGTTATACTTTGGTAAAATTGACTCTAGAAATATGTAACCATATTTAGAAACGTCCATTTTGCGGCATAACATCTTTTAAATTTACAAAGGAAATCAAATTCTCGAGACCAACACAACTTCTTACATTACCTCCAAACGTTGCTAGCTATATATCTAATAACGTAAAAAAATCAAATTTTATGCCACCGATTAACTGGAATTGAACTTTAGTTATGTACTCCCTCTGTACCAAAGCTCCACTTTTAGCCTATAACAAATGCTTATAATTCAGTCCCGCGACTCTCCAATCTGGATTAATATCTCACAGATGTTAAAGTGGTTTGGATTCGTATGGTAGTTGCTTCAACCGGCATACACAGAAAGTTTTCGTAATATTAAAAAATAGTGAAAACTAAAACGTGCATTTCGAGAGTGCGTAACAATTGTCCAAAAAATAATGATGGATATTCTAAATTCTGATGGAGAAGACGTCGATTGCCAAAAGAAGTACGGTTTGATTTAACGGTTGCAAGAACTTCACCAATCTACTACGCATTTCTATTCCCTTTTCTAATCAACATTTTATCAACAGATAAACAACTTCTCGCGCTCGCATTTGGAAAATTCCAAAGATAAAATTGAAATGTTATAAGTCGAAAGAATGCAATGTAACGTAGAGTACTGGAAACTGCCTGTCACTAAGAGCTACAAAAGGGACATTTAAAAAAACCAATCGCCTCTGCGCTTAGGTACCGCATCCAATTTAGAACACTAATTTATACAAGTGACTTCAACATTTTTCTGGAAATTATCCTTAACACAAATGAATTAAGAACTTATTCTACCTAAAGTGCTAACATTAAATTGTTCTTATAGGTTACAAAAAAATTAATAAGCTATACTTGCTGGTTTTATTGTCGAATAACGCTCTCCATCGTAGTTAACGACATTAAATATTCCTTGGTTCCACTCCACATCTCTAAAAATATTAGCTCGCAAAATAGATTTTATTTTGAATCAATTAAGCTCAGCGTATTTTCTTGCATGAGGATTATCTGTGTTGAAGATTGTTCAATTCTCGTAGTGTTTTACAAAATAATTATGGTATATATTTATGCAGAGTTACGTTTGAAGAATTAATTCCTTACTCAAAGTTACATCTTAAATGTCAAACACTGTGTGCATGCGGAATACTGAATGAATCACTTTCTCAAAGTACCATGGTCGACGTCTTGAATTGGATGACCCCTAAATTTCAATTGCTACGGTTTATACACAAAAATTATTTCTATAAGTAATTTTCCAGAGATTTCCCTAATTATTTAGAAGGATTAGTCACTCTGAGTTATGTAATATTTACTAGAATAATGCTATTTAACGATCTAATTAGTGTAAAGCTACCGCGTATTATCATGGTTTATGATTATCCAGAAGTTTTGATATGAACTAAAGCGTTAGTTGTTGGTCTAAGCTAGGTGACTAGTAAAGAGTTTAATATTTGGGTAATATAGTAGATTTTTCTGAAGATATGGTTGCTTTATAATCAAAATTAGAAGTTGTATAATACGACTACGGAGGCTATAAAATTTATTATTCCTATTATTTCTGCAAACTAGTGAAGTAATTTGAAAGTTACAGTATTCAATAAAATGTTGTGCATGAGATATATTGCAAGTCATGAAGTATTTTGCAGTTAATTTAATTTTTATGGATTCGGAGAAATCGTAAGTAGACAGACATATTTTAAATTAATTAAGTAATAGGGGTTGTTTTATGGCTATAAATACTACTTCAATTTTAGAAACTACTTCAGTTCAAGCGCTGCTTCAAATTTTGTTAAAGTACTACTTTAAGACTTGGTTCAAATTTTAGTACAAGTTCAAATTCTGTTCATATCTTGGTCAAATTGTAAGCAACACTAATTAAAATCTATTAAAGCTAATTCTACTGAGATTGAACTCGTTGCAAAATTGGTATTCTTAGCTTTGTGGTGGAAAAGTGTGTAATTTTGTTCAAGGAGCTATTATGTCCCAAAGAAAGTTTATGTAAAACCTAAAGCATTGAGAATATATATATATATATATATATATATATATATATATATATATTGCTGTGATTATTTTATTTAGGGTTAACAAGCCCCTAAGATGGGCACAATTAAATGCTGTGTTACTCGCCAGCCCCTATGATGAGCGTCATAAAATGCTGTGTTATACCCCTATATTAGGCCCCACGACTTGGGCAGACCATAAAATGTTGTGTTATCTTCCAGTAGGAAAAATAAAAGCCTTTGTTATTTTCGCCCCACGATTTGGACGGCATAAAATGCTATGTTAATCGAGCCCCGCGATTGGGTCGTGCATAAAATGCTATGATATTTTCCTATATTAGTAAAGCACTTGTAAAAAGGTTAATTTATAGATCTGTTTTCTTTAACTAGCTGATTCAATTAAATAAAGCAATTCTACAATACACAGTATAATGATTAAATATTTACAACCTTTTTAAATATCTTCCCCTTTTTCAGAATATTTACAATTTGTCAGATTTTGAAAAAATGAAGCCAGCAAAACGAGATTTTTGTTGTATTGAGAAACTTTTTGAAACGTTTCAAGATGCCTATTGCCTTTCATAAATTTATCAAAGAAACCCCGGTTTTGTCGGCTCTTACATTTTTGAATTATTATTGAATTAAAACAATTTACAGAAATAAATCATATCAAAATATCTAACCTGGAGTGGTTCAGTAGCTTTTCGTGTCCAGTCTAAATGTTTTGCGTCGAATTTGAAAGTCGACATCCAACCAAAATACTATCCAAATCGTTATTAATAAGTTTATTCCAATAAAAAGTTTTCCATCTCCGTAATTAACAAAACAGTAATAGAATATTTACCATGTCAGTGATTACCAAATTAATTTAACCGTCAGTAATCTCCAGAGTTTTCCTGACTCGTATCCAAAACTCGTACCCAAGAGCCCTGTTTTATTTATTTTTAGAAATTGTATAATTTCACTAAATCTAGTTTACTTACGTCTGTACTAGAACAGCTTGCTTACACAATTTTTACACTCTTATAAAAATGATTTTCACTTTACTTTTAGTTAACTGTTTGCGTGAATAATTTAGCATTTTTGAGTAGAGTGACTGCCCAGTTTCAAATGTATACTAACTCGTTTTTCAATTGTTATCGTATTTATAGGCCTTGCCCCTTTGTTTGCTATTCGTTGATTCCACGTGTTGGGCGACCCAATTGTCTATCTCTTGTGTTATTTCGGAAACTTTACCAATTGTGTAGTTTAATTACTTGGAAAAACGCTCAAGTTCTCACGTATTCATTTATATAACATTACCTTTACTTTAGGAATCTCAGGAATTTTCGTTTATTAAATTACGTATTCTTGTTATTTGCTTATTCTAATCTAAATAGAAATAAATTTGGCGTTTGTTTATTTTCTAGTTAAATTGGATTTTTGAACAAATGTAATATTTTTCTATCACGTACGATTTTCAAATAATGCATAATTTAGCCTGCGTAAATGATGATATATTTAACGCACTTGTTGAATATTTATCTAGCCAATTCATATAGGTTTTCCGTTGATTTAATTTTTATGCATTTCATTACATTTTTAAATTTTATATTTGCTCGTAACTACTTTTGGATATGCGTTTAATCGCTTGTACTGTTATATACAGTGTGCTCTCAACTAACAATATTTATAATGACCTATTTACTCTTCTAATATCGGTAATTATGAGCTTTTGTTATTTGAGAGTTTCTTTTGTTTATTCTACGACCCCTATGACTTAACCTACCCCTAAATTAACCCCATAATTACAGCAATATATATATATATATATTTTACTGATCTACTCTCTCTACCCCCCCTTTCTTCTTTAATTTTTATTTTATTTTACCCCTTTTTGTCGCGCCTTTTATGTAATGTGCACACCTAATGCACGCCCCGTACTTGCACGTTTGGTTGGTTCTTTAATCAAACTGTTTATTACAATGCCTCGACTATTTAAGCTCTTAATTCTCAGGGTGTTCACCTACTTATAGTGAGTTCCGTTATAAGTAGATGTGCAATGCCCAACCATACTGCACACTCTTTTGTTTTAGTACTAAATTTTTAATCTACTTTTGTATATGCCAAATTTTTATTACGATCAACGTTACCTTGTGCCAAATTAAATTACTACCACAAATTTATGACTTTTTTTTGACGTTTTAAGATATTTCAGCACTCACCTCATACATTTGTATGAAAAGTTGAAAAACAGGTAGAAGGAAATAGAGTGCCAGGATAAAATTAAACTGATTACATGTGCATTTGCTGTATCTACGACCGATAAAAAGGAAAATTACTGACCAGCCGTCTAAGGGTTCAAAATGGCGCCAAATTATAAATACTAGATTACTTAATATTTTACTGAAAGTCAGTAATTTTCCTTTTCGTTGGTCGTAGATATAGTTAATGCGCATGTAATCAGTTTGGTTTTATCCTGGCACTCTATTTCCTTCTACCAGTTTTTCAACTTTTCTGTAAAATATTAAGTAATCTAGTATTTACAATTTGACGCCATTTTGAACCCTTAGACGGCTGGTCAGTAATTTTCTCTTTTGTCGGTGGTAGATATAGTTAACGCAGATGTAATTGGCTTGTTTTTGTCTTGGCAGTGTATTTCCTTCTACAATTTTTTTTCAATTTTGTAATATTTGCATTTAGGGTATTTTAAAATTTTTGAAAAGTGCGCCAATTATTTTGTTTAGATGCCTTATATAGGTGCAAGAATAATGTACCGGTATAAATCTGTTTTGCCAAAGAATATTCAGCATAAAATAGTAAGCAAATGAGTAAGTCTCTTTATATTTGTTTTACCTACGCCACTGAACCTTCGGGTATTTCCGCTATTTTGTCTGCTGAAATGTGTCTGCTAACTTCAGGCCGATTGTGATATATATGATTGTGGTTTTACAATCTTTTCTCTAAATAAAAGAACGCATATTACCCACGTTTGTCAAGAATGTATTCCTAATAAATTGAACATGGTTTCTTTACACAAAAAATCCCACTGTCTAATTTTATTACCTTATCTACAAAATCCCCGAGCGTGTATAGTAAATCATGTACAGTTTAAAATTATCTTTCTCCCACGATACAGAAAAAACTATAAGCAAGTTCGCCGAACTGTAACGCATTTCCAAGGACAACAAGTTATACGCACATTACTACGTACATCCTTGTAGTTGCCGATTATAACACGAGGATAATAGCTCTTTATCAGATAGTCAGATAAAATACGTTTGTAAGCAGTTTTCAATCGCAAACTTATATTTTAAACAAGAATTGTTTGTTTGCTACTTGAACGCGAAGGCGTATTTTTATCTCGCTAGTGCATATTTAAAGGTACTTTATAAACACTAGAGCATTAAACAAAAGAAACAAATTCTAATGAGAATTCTCTTGGTAATTAATCTACCTTTCACACAGTTGGTCGGTGCTACTGGAAAATTTTAAATGACAGAAAGATCATTGCTGTTAAATCTGACGGCAAGCAATTACTGCTAATCATTTTTCATTCATTTTTTCAAGTAAAAAACTATTTTACGACCTCATAACAACTAATAAACGTGTAAGTCATCCCAATGAGTAACACACTGAAGATTTTATAATATAAAGCCGTGAAGGTATTAAAACTGGAATTCAATCAAGATCGGTCATTCCAAATAGTTGTTTTGTATATAAAGGCACTTGCCGATTTGTGTTTAACGATCAACTAGGAGTTGTAATTTAAATTGCGTGCTAGGTCATGCTTGAAATATAAATATCTGTTAAAAGAATATCTTTTTTTTAACATATGGAGTAAAATACAACGTATAAAAATTAATTCTATTAAAATATGAACGACTTATATGGGAAGCAGATTTATGGGGTTAATTAACGTATTAATGGCAACATAAATGGAGGAATTGAAAATTGATTTTTTGATGCAGTTATTATGGAACAAATGGAGATGGAAATTTGATCAACGACATAGCTCGAGGAATATATTTTGAAAACACAAGTTTATCCCTGTTTAAATCTTTTGAAGAATATTCACGTACTAGAATTAGTTCAAGTAGGTTAAACTACATAAGAGTTTGGCATTTATATATTTAAATATTTGTCTGTTTTGATCTCGAATTCGATAAGCTCGATCATTATCAAAGATTATAAAAAGATACCTGATCAGCTACTTTTTCGGAAGTAAGAAGGATTATTGTAATTATTTATCCTATATTTAATAAGTTGTACATAGTGTGAACTGCGTAAGAAAGTCTGAGAGAAACTCCATATTAATCTATGGTAATTATGAAATGTTTGCTTTTGACTTACAGTATTCTCTTCATTGCTAGCTTTAAAGATTGTGTGTAGGTAATAATTTTTGGATAAAAACGAGTGTTTATTGCATTAATAGATATCGTAAAACGAATCTAAAATGTAATCCTCTTTAAAAATACCTCAATAAACGTTATTTATTCAAAACGTTATAATACTAGTATTAATGCAAAGTACTTTTCTTCAAAAAAGTCAATTTAGGGACGGTTCTGCAAAAACTATATCTACGCTTATTTAATACAAAAATACTGCCATCTTTCTAGAATTTTCATGAAGTCACAAATCATTAAGAAATAAGCAAAAGACACTAATTATCTTGTATGAATGAACTGCCCAATTCGCGGAATATAATAGTACCGGTCGACTATAAAACCAGTAAGATAACGAGTTTTAATAGCTTAATTTACAAAAGTTTGTAGGAGAGAGATATATTAACTGTTGGTTGTATACACTAATACAGAATTAAAAAACTTTACAATCGCCATAAATTTTAAAACGGACAGTTCATTAAAGAGATAGGGACTAATACTTCCAGAATGTAATCAGAAGATTCGAGATATCTGGCGTATTTGAAATTTTATTATATAAAGAGGAATTTAAACGAGGAACCCGCAAATATAAACTTGTTTGTAACTAATACGACATTTGAGTATTATTAAGTAGATTAAGCTAGGATAAATTTTTATTTTGCGTATAAAAATTATTTGTGAATGGATAGTTTGATTTTAGCAACTTTGAAGTCAGAGCACGAGTCGTTATGATCTTTACCAAAAACTTCTGTTCACCGTTGTTGATCAACCACATTGACACGGGTTTGTTTAAGAATATTTCAATTATCCATTTTGGGGGTGCTCTAATTATTAACGAAGATTAGGTTAAGATTGTATTCCTACGTAGGTAGTGATTAGATAATTTTTCTTTCTATACTTAAGGTGTAAATTGCATTTAAAGCAATATTTATAGCTGTATGTGTATATTTCCTAGATAAAGTGTATAAAAGAAAAATGTTTTGGAATGTATTGACATTTGTTCATAAATGTTTTTCGATATTTCTTTGTTTCATTTCATTTTCGTAAAATGTACAGAATATTTGTCGCTAAACTTGTCAATAAAAAAAAGGGCACGGTAAGGTAAGAATATATATATATATATATATATATATATATATATATAACTTTTAATTGTGATGCACCCGTTCGTAAAGCAAAAACTAGTCAGTCAATTGTAATTTATTTTCTAACGTTTCGGCATGAAATTTATGCCTTAATCATAGACTAGAATTGGGTAACATTAGTTAACAAAATATAAAACAGTATACATATACAACTTACATAATTACTATGACTTAAAATTGCTATAAATAGGAACACTTATTCATGACACAGTTTTGAGTGATTGAAAATATTTTGACAACATGAATGTAGCAGTTAACAAAAGTAAACTAGATGTAATAAATTATTTCTGAAAATTTAAAAGTTAAATGTAAGCATTAAGATAAATATAAACTAAATTAACTATAATTAAAATGGAAAGAAGTAATTAAAGATTAAACAGCAATAAGTAATTGTTGTAAAGTGTTATGTAAGTATTGTTGTCACTTGAATCTGTAAAGAGAGGAATAAACCGCACTAAGGTTGTTAATATCTTGTTTGTTGTTAAGAATCCTTCCACATTCATCAGCAGCCTAATCCTCTTAACAACAAACACGATATTAACAACCTTAGTGCGGCTTATTCCTCTCTTTACAGATTCAAGTGACAACAATACTTACATTAACAACACTTTTATAACAATTACTTATTGCTGTTTAATCTTTAATTACTTCTTTCCATTTTAATTATAGTTAATTTAGTTTATATGTATCTTAATGCTTACCTTTTAACTTTTAAATTTTCAGAAATGATTTATTACATCTAGTTTACTTTTGTTAACTGCTACATTCATGTTGTCAAAATATTTTCAATCACTCAAAACTGTGTCATGAATAAGTGTTTCTATTTATAGCAATTTTAAGTCATAGTAATTATGTAAGTTGTATATGTATACTGTTTTATATTTGTTAACTAATGTTACCCAATTCTAGTCTATGATTAAGGCATAAATTTCATGCCAAAACGTTAGAAAATAAATTACAATTGACTGACTAGTTTTTACGAACGATGCATCAGATACATCACAATTAAAAGTTATACCTACTTTCGTTCGAGAAAAATACAATATTTATATATATATATATATATATATATATATATATATATATTGCTATGATAATAGAGTACTTTAGTGGTATATAGGGTTACAAGGGTAGTATAGTTGATGTAAATAATACCAAAGTCAAGGAAACTAAACATTTGAATAATAAAAAGTACACAATTTGCCAATTACGCAAAAAGCAAATATAAAACACACTGTATAAAATTCACAACTAACTTTAATCGATGAAAAGAGGTTCATTCTTAATAATTCAATCACATTTAGTAAGATAAATAGCTTTGTACGCAATCCAATTCATTTTTGAAACAGCAATAAACTCATAAACTTTAAATAAATACAAATCAGGAGCATCTAAAGTAAGACAAACATGCAACGAATCTTATTCAAAACTGACGCAAGTTAAGGTTGGGGCGTTGGGAGCTGTGTTTTTAAAAACTACTTCCAAAACTTTTTAACAATTAATTTGATTAATACAGAATTGAATGTGGAATTTTACAAACTTGATTAAAATTACTCTAACTCGAAAAAAAAATTAATTGTACTATTTTGAGTAGCTTAAGCAACTGCAATGTTAAAGCTGAATACTTTGACTGACTTTCAGGATATGGGGCTCCCGGGCTATTTATAATGTCCCTACCCCTTACATGGCTGTGGGAACTTACAGAGCTCATGTCTGCTTATTCTTAATTTTATTCATTAATACATTGTTACAATCTTACTTTCTAGGTAATCACGGTATCTTAACCGTCTGTGACCTGCCACCTGCAGTGTCACTATCGTCTGGAATACATTGTATTGCATCCGTTCTAATTAACTGTTAATAAACTTTATTAATTGTCCTTGTACTACATTGTTGTACTTCACTTAGTAATTTCCTATTAGATTATATTTTATAATACATACATAATTGGGGGATATGTAACTCGCATTAGTGTAAAAAATTAATCCTGCATGCCCACAATAAACAGACCTTTCAAAACAAACATGTCTCATAACGCAGGAAGTAAATAGCTCATCTAATTTACGTCACTATAAAATTCGTCTACCCGATCATCAATGTAAAATTGACACAAAACCCAGCAGATTAGATAAACAAAATATGGAACAACAAGTTTGCATACGTGCGGAATTAAAAGAAAAATTTGAATAATTCCTATACAAAATACGAAAAAACGATATTGAGCGTTACAAAGTATCATAGTCAACAAATTCTACAATATAAAATTTTGATGTCTACGTAGTCGGGATGAGCATTTCAACAATCTATAGAATAAGTAACTTCGTGTAAAACCCAATGGATGGACGATAAACTGAGCACAACGCCTTCAATATGACGGAATAACAGAGATAAGTGCGGTAAACCAATAATAGCAAGTGGGTTGGCGTGCCCTTATATACTGGACGAGTTAATAAGAGACAACTGAGACACGATCTTTACTGGTCTGAACTAATGAACCACGCAAAGTTTAATTGTAAAAATGTAACGCTGTCACTCAGTGTCGTGTGTCTCGTCTCGTTATCACGCCTTCTGGCACTATCAGTTGTCCATAGCGCGCCGTTGTGTTTACATCGTAAAGGTCGCGAACCTGTATCAAAACCGTTATAATGTATTGTTAACCAACATTGATTACCTTAAGAATGTTACATTAAATTGTATGCTTATTTTGGTTTTTGTTATTAAATGTTTGCTCATTCGTGTTGCATAAATCTCAATGATGGAATACACTACCCACCTCCGTCACAAAATTAAATAATAAAATTTAAGTGAAAGTCAGTTATTAAGAATTTCAAGTGTAAATAAATGTACAATAGTATTTCGGCGTTGGCATTAAAACGTAAGTCCAGATTTTAATTAAAATCAAACATGATCTTTAATATTTATTAACTTAGGGCACCAACTAACTAACCAATCAATTAAGTAAACAAACTAACAAACTAAGTAAATCAGCGACTTAATAAGCGTTCGACTGGGCTTTTAACCAAGCAAGTTCACTAAGTTAGAGACTAAGCGATTCAATAAACAATTACCAAACCAACCAAATCAGAAATCTAACGAAGTATGGACGACGTCAAGCTGAAAACAACTCAAGGGTACTGGTTAGCAGCACGTAGCGGATGGTTAACCGGATTGGCGTGTACTCAGAAACTACACATTCGAACCAGAGAATCAACCTAGAAAAATACCAGGCTAGCGATAATTAATTTATAGAATAAGACTGAAATTTTTTGAACATTTAAAACTTGCATGTATTTAAATATTTATGTGAAGGGTCATCTAAGATTTTGATTGATACGTAGAAATTACAAAGAGTTATTGAACGTTCAACGAAACTTCCAATATAATACAGAGTTATTTTTGCTGAATTTATATTTGAATAGGATTATAATTTGGTGGTGAACAGAGTTATATTTTACTTTGATTCGAGGGCTTTAAATATCAAATAATATTACGAAGGTTAAAGAGGTGCAAATTGTACATATTTTTTGATTTATTATATAAAATTTTTGTTATTTCGTTTACATTATTTAAGTATGAAGTGTTAGAGAGAAAAAGGAAAGTGGGTATACATTTTTTAGTTATTGTATCGGCGTGCACTCTGTGTGGGGTTGAACTGAGCTAGTCGAGGCATAAACCTAATTGTGTGAAATCTAAATTTTATTCTAGATTACTTAGGAACACAGAACGGGGGCGGACAGCAGGCAACTGTGCGTTAAACACATCAAAGTGCGGCGATATCATAACAATATATATATATATATATATATATATATATATATATATATTATAATGTATGAGGGAGCTACCAAGAGTTCTAAGGGTTGTTTAGTACAAGGTAGTGTATGCACAAGTAAAATAATCCATATATTTGATCACATAATTTAAAAATGTATGTTTGCCGTATTTTACAATTCAAAATGGTAGTTGAAATATAAGTGCCAAAAGGTAAATTAAAATGACTAAATGACGTAGTAAGATGTACAGTGCTCAAGGGTTTATACCGAGTTTGAATTTTATAGGCCATTGAAAGTACATTTGCCGTCCAAAAACCGGATGCGTCTATGGATGTTCACTATCAACCACGCATCCAGGTTCAAGTGTGATTTATTTTGGCTTTTTATTTTAAATAGAATCAACTTTTGGACAAATTTTGTAAGCTCAAAATTATTAGTTATAACAATGTCAAATGTGATTGAAGGACTGTAAATATTTACGACCAATACTAGAATTTTATGTGAATTATGAAAGTGTAAAAAGACATGAATTATGGTATGTGCGACACAAACGTAGTGTTTGGATATTATTGGACGATTTTAGTTATGTAATTTTATAATTTAGTAGGCAAGAAATGTTATAATGGTCGCCTTGGAAAGAAAACAAAGGGAGATTATTTCGAAATTTTTTTGTATAAAGACGTGTTTTTATAGAACTGCGCTAATTTGTGTATGATTTAAAAAGTTAATAAAAGTGTTTGATTTTGAATAGTTTTTGATTGAATAAAGAAGGGTAAAGAGCAGCAGCGAAAGATCAATAAGCAAAGACGACGATAATAAAAAGTGTAAAGATTGGTAATAGTGCGACGGCGAAGCAACGAATACTTGAATAGATTTGGGACGATATTGGGAAAGGCGGAAGGAAAATTGAGTGGTTATACATAGGGACGAAGTTGGATTTGGATAGAGATTAAAAGGCGGAAGGACATAGAGTGGTTATATAAGCGACGGCGAAGCGACGAATATTTAAATAGATTTGGGATTGATTTGGATAGCGATTTAAAGCAGAAGGACAATCGAGTGGGTATACAAAGGAACGAAGATTGGTTTGGATATAGATTTATAGCGGGGCATCGAGTAATTTGAAACAGGGCGGCGATTAGATTTGGATTGAATACGAAAATGCGGACGGATTAAAATAGAACACAAGGAGCGAAATTAGGAGAGCAACAATTGGTAGTGGAGGATTCAAAGCAGAAATTAGGACAGAAGAATTAGCGCAGGGGAAGTAACATAAACGGGTATTCCAAATTCTAAATTAGGGTTAATTATTTCAGATATTGGGGAGCATCTAAAATTTAAGAACGACACCTGGAGGCGATACGAAAATTCTATCAGATAGTACAACCGTGTAAAGACGCATACGGCAACGAGGATTTTGAGCCAGCAGTTGCAGTTAGAGAGGCCAAGAACGAAGTATAATCCAGGTGAGTGCTGAAATATCTTAAAACGTCAAAAAAAGTCATAAATTTGTGGTAGTAATTTAATTTGGCACAAGGCAACGTTGATCGTAATAAAAATTTGGCATATACAAAAGTAGATTAAAAATTTAGTACTAAAACAAAAGAGTGTGCAGTATGGTTGGGCATTGCACATCTACTTATAACGGAACTCACTATAAGTAGGTGAACACCCTGAGAATTAAGAGCTTAAATAGTCGAGGCATTGTAATAAACAGTTTGATTAAAGAACCAACCAAACGTACAAGTACGGGGCGTGCATTAGGTGTGCACATTACATAAAAGGCGCGACAAAAAGGGGTAAAATAAAATTAAAATTAAAGAAAGAAAGGGGGGGTAGAGAGAGTAGATCAGTAAAATATATATATATATATATATATATATATATATTGCTGTAATTATGGGGTTAATTTAGGGGTAGGTTAAGTCATAGGGGTCGTAGAATAAACAAAAGAAACTCTCAAATAACAAAAGCACATAATTACCGATATTAGAAGAGTAAATAGGTCATTATAAATATTGTTAGTTGAGAGCACACTGTATATAACAGTACAAGCGATTAAACGCATATCCAAAAGTAGTTACGAGCAAATATAAAATTTAAAAATGTAATGAAATGCATAAAAATTAAATCAACGGAAAACCTATATGAATTGGCTAGATAAATATTCAACAAGTGCGTTAAATATATCATCATTTACGCAGGCTAAATTATGCATTATTTGAAAATCGTACGTGATAGAAAAATATTACATTTGTTCAAAATCCAATTTAACTAGAAAATAAACAAACGCCAAATTTATTTCTATTTAGATTAGAATAAGCAAATAACAAGAATACGTAATTTAATAAACGAAAATTCCTGAGATTCCTAAAGTAAAGGTAATGTTATATAAATGAATACGTGAGAACTTGAGCGTTTTTCCAAGTAATTAAACTACACAATTGGTAAAGTTTCCGAAATAACACAAGAGATAAGACAATTGGGTCGCCCAACAAATGGAATCAACGAATAGCAAACAAAGGGGCAAGGCCTATAAATACGATAACAATTGAAAAACGAGTTAGTATACATTTGAAACTGGGCAGTCACTCTACTCAAAAATGCTAAATTATTCACGCAAACAGTTAACTAAAAGTAAAGTGAAAATCATTTTTATAAGAGTGTAAAAATTGTGTAAGCAAGCTGTTCTAGTACAGACGTAAGTAAACTAGATTTAGTGAAATTATACAATTTCTAAAAATAAATAAAACAGGGCTCTTGGGTACGAGTTTTGGATACGAGTCAGGAAAACTCTGGAGATTACTGACGGTTAAATTAATTTGGTAATCACTGACATGGTAAATATTCTATTACTGTTTTGTTAATTACGGAGATGGAAAACTTTTTATTGGAATAAACTTATTAATAACGATTTGGATAGTATTTTGGTTGGATGTCGACTTTCAAATTCGACGCAAAACATTTAGACTGGACACGAAAAGCTACTGAACCACTCCAGGTTAGATATTTTGATATGATTTATTTCTGTAAATTGTTTTAATTCAATAATAATTCAAAAATGTAAGAGCCGACAAAACCGGGGTTTCTTTGATAAATTTATGAAAGGCAATAGGCATCTTGAAACGTTTCAAAAAGTTTCTCAATACAACAAAAATCTCGTTTTGCTGGCTTCATTTTTTCAAAATCTGACAAATTGTAAATATTCTGAAAAAGGGGAAGATATTTAAAAAGGTTGTAAATATTTAATCATTATACTGTGTATTGTAGAATTGCTTTATTTAATTGAATATAACCCCAGTGTGTTGTTTTATCATATTCAGGATTAAGGTTGTTTTGTATAGGAAGGAAAATTCTGAAAGGACTTTAGAACTTCAGTAATTTCAGAATCTTTCACTACAATACCCAAAATTATATCTTAGAGTAACATTGAATGTGAAAGCAATGTGTACTACGGACGGCCACTTTTTAAATCGGCCACTCTTGTGCATTGTACATTTCACATGTTGTAGTGTGGCCTCTCATCGTCGTCGAAAGGTAAATGAATGGTACATCATAATAGAGCGGTAAATTATGAAATATCGGTAGCATGTATGTTATATATACCGTTCGTTTTCAATAAATGAAAGCTAGTTAGAACTTGAAATGGCTTTCACATCATCCAATAGAAGTCGACTCCAGTTAAAAAAATATACTAGAAATAAACTCAATACAAAAATTTATTCGAATATTGAATTTACATGGACAAACGCCATAAAAATAAAAATATTAAGATTTCAGAGAGATACAAATAAAAAGCTAAATAAAATTGGAACTAATGACGCTATCAATATTATGCAATAGTTTTCTCACTGTTTTATCATCTGAAATATTCTAAGTGACTATAAGACTGTATTGGAACTTAATTGCTTACGTACATAATTGCAAACAAGCAGGTAAACAGAGCAAGTCATGAGGTAGGGAAGGGGGTGGTTATGGTGCATATTTGACGGCGAAGTTAATGGTGCATCTGCAGGTATTTTCAACCTAATTCAATGTATTATATTTTCATGCGAATATCAAAAATAATAACATTAAATAATACGAGCGTTCTCTCAAGTTTGTGACTCATATATATATATATATATATATCTATATATAGATATATATATATATATATATGAGTTATTAAAACCGTGAAGCATAAAAATTCATTCGTTTCATTAAAAATAAGAGATTTAAATTATTTACAAGACGCTTTCTATAAAAAGAAGCAGTATTAAAATGCTCAACGTGTATTTAATTATTCCGAGTAAAGAAACAAATGGAAATTACGTGCAAAATTTATATTAATTGATTCAAGTTTGGGTAACGAGTATTAAACAAAATGTATGATTGTATAATTGTATTTCATGTCTTTAAGAAGACGAATATTTACATATTTGAATGATACTTTGTTTTTAATTAAAAACATGGATTTTATGATCAGGGAATGATCTTGTACTGTCAGGGGTTGCACTTGCGTACTAAAATTAATTATACTAAGCCTATCGTATTACGAAAATATTATTCAGGGTGTTTCTTTGCAAAAATATATACATATATGTATATATATATATATATATATATATATATATATATATATATATATATATATATATATATATGAGTCACAAACTTGAGAGAACGCTCGTATTATTTAATGTTATTATTTTTGATATTCGCATAAAAATATAATACATTGAATTAGGTTGAAAATACCTGCAGATGCACCATTAACTTCGCCGTCAAATATGCACCATAACCACCCCCTTCCCTACCTCATGACTTGCTCTGTTTACCTGCTTGTTTGCTATTATGTACGTAAGCAATTAAGTTCCAATACAGCCTTATAGTCACTTAGAATATTTCAGATGATAAAACAGTGAGAAAACTATTGCATAATATAGATAGCGCCACTAGTTCCTTTTTTATTTAGCTTTTTATTTTTATCTCTCTGAAATCTTAATATTTTTATTTTTATGGCTTTTGTCCATGTAAATTCAATATTCGAATACATTTTTGTATTGAGTTTATTTCTAGTATAATTTTTTAACTGGAGTCGACTTCTATTGGATGATGTGAAAGCCATTTCAAGTTCTAACTAGCTTTCATTTATTGAAAACGAACGGTATATATAACATACATGCTACCGATATTTCATAATTTACCGCTCTATTATGATGTACCATTCATTTACCTTTCGACGACGATGAGAGGCCGCACTACAACATGTGAAATGTACAATGCACAAGAGTGGCCGATTTAAAGGGTGGCCGTCCGTAGTACACATTGCTTTCACATTCAATGTTACTCTAAGATATAATTTAGGGTATTGTAGTGAAAGATTCTGAAATTACTGAAGTTCTAAAGTCCTTTCAGAATTTTCCTTCCTATACAAAACAACCTTAATCCTGAATATGATAAAACAACACACTGGGGTTATTGCTTGCGTTAAAATGCACACGTTCAGTTTTCATAATATTCAGTCGGTTTTCTGTTTCCTAGCAGCAATAGACCGGGTGTTGGCCATATATCAACCCTTATAGTCTATACCTTTTTAAAATCCCTATATTTAGATTTATTTAAAATATTCCTCTGCAGTATTTGGGACCTCCTCGTAGTTTTAGGCAATTCGCCTTTATGATTTAAATACATTTTAACCGCCCCAAGTGGTCGTTTTTGTAAGAGCTGTAGAACTTTTGCTGAATATGTAAACAACTTGGTTTGGATAAATGTTATCATTTAGTATTTTAATAACTTATATATCTGGAGATATTCAAGGTATCGCAACGGTAATGCTTACTTAATTTATGGGAGTCTACTAATGCTCGACCGACTAATGTTGTCTTTATTGATTCTGCTTTGAAAACCTTTTCAAATGAGTAGTAGGTAGGTTTCCATAATGAAGCTTGTACTAAAATGATTAAAATTATATTTCTTGGTGTCTATTCAACTAATATCGTATCATCATCATTTTATTTTCGACCTTACTTAAGATCGGTTTGACGCAGCTCTAACTTCTTTTCTATTCTGTGTTACTCTAAAAAATTCTACATACCCTGCACAACCTAAATTTCTAATAATTTGACTAAATAGCTTGGTCTAGGTCTTCCTATACTCTTCTATCTTTTTCCTATCTACCTGGCTCGACGTAGATATTAGCAACCTGATGGTTGTTAACGAACTCCAACATGTTTACATGATTCTCATTTATAAGGAAATGAAATATTACTTGGTTATCTTCTCCAAAAAAGGAAAAGTGTTAATTTTTTATTTACAATTATTGTAAAAAGCTTAGGCGTAAATAAATAAAAAAATTATATGTTATGGTAAGGTTTAAGCAGCAAATCGCTGCCAACATGTCAGATCGCTAACTAATTGTGAGTTATTCATGGTGACATTTAGTTAACTGATTTTTATTTATTTTTTTGTTTTGTTTTCGAACTTACTTAAGGTCGGTTTGACGCAGCTCTAAACCCTATTCTATTTTGAGCTAGTCTAAAAAGGTCTACATACCTTTCACAACCTAAATCTCCAATAATTTGACCAATATAGCTTTGTCCAGGTCTTCCTACTCTATTTTTATTTGGTAGTCTATAATCTAAGGCCTTACTAAATAGTCCTTCATGTCTTAACTGGTGCCCTATCATTCTATCTCGCCTGACCTTTAATTGTTTCCACATACAGGGTTCCTCGCCTATCTTTCTATAAACTTCCTCATTTGTTACTCTATCTGTCCAACTAGTCTTTAACATTCTCCTATAACACCAAGTTTCAAAAGCTTCTATCTTTTTCTGATCTCCCTCTTTAAATGTCCAAGTCTCACTACCGTATAATTGAACGCTCCACACATACGACTTTAAGAAACTTTTTCTATTATCTAAACTAATACTATTAGCTATTAGTAAGTTTTTCTTTTTTAAAAACATTTTTCTAGCTTGAGCTATTCTAGCTACTATATCCCTTCTGCTACGTCCATCCTTTGTAATTATACTACCTAAATAGCAAAATTCATCTACCTCCTCTAACTCGGTATTACCTATTTTTAATTTTGGTTTAGAACTAGGCTGTAACTCACTTGTCATTATCTTTGTCTTTCCCGAGTTAATTTTCATACTATAGTTACTCTGTAGTATCTCATCTAAAATATTTAAAAACTCTCCTAACTCTTTTCTAGACTCAGCTATAATGGCTGTATCATCTGCAAAACAAAACCTGTATACTTTCTGTCCCTGTACACTAATACCTATCTCTTTTCTCTCTCTAGCTAAGTTTAAAGCTTCTTCAATATAAACATTAAAAATCAAAGAGATAGTATACAACCCTATCTAACACCATTTCTAATCTTAGCTTCCTTTTCTATTTCATCAAATCTAATTACTACGCTTTGGTTTTTATATAGACTGTAAATAATTTTTCTATCCCTATGGGAGATTCCTATTTTTTGCAAAACCCTGAACATAACAATCCAATTAACCCTATAAAATGCTTTTTCTAAATCTACAAACACGAAATGAGTCTTTTTATATTTTGTAACCTTTTTTCGATAATTACCTTAATCATTAGTATCGGTTCTCTAGTCCCTCTGTATTTACAAAAACCTTATTGGTCTTCGCCTAAATAATTCTCAGTCAAAGCTTCTACTCTATTTTTAATTATTTTTGTTAGTATTTTGGAAGCGTAGGAAGTTAAACTAACCGCTCTAAAATTCTTACAGCTTTTGACTTTTTTGGGATTGGGATAATAATTTTTTTTTTAAATCTATTGGGACCTCACCTTTGTCATATATTACTTTTACTAGTTCATATAATCTGTCTAAAGTTTTCTGACTTGTATATTTTATTAATTCTGCGGGTATATCGTCTATCCCGGGCGCTTTATTTAGTTTAAGATCCCTAACATCTCTATCAAATTCCTCACTTAATATTGAGAACCCTATTTCTACATCCTCTTCTTGGTCGTTCTCTCACTTATCCATATCGTCTCCCTTATATAAATCTTCTAAATATCTTTTCTATCTATCTTTCTATGTTCCCTCCTATGGCTATTTCTTTGATCTTATTATCTAATACTTGTTTATATTCCTCTTTTACCTCACTATCATTAAGCTTACCTAGATTCCATCCCTCTCTTTTAACCTTTCTCAATTTTTAATTTCAGCTCACATTTTATTTTAACTAAGTTATCATCGCCATGTCAGCCCCTGGATAACCACGACAGTTTTTAACTTGGTTTCTAAATCTTTGTTTAACTGAAATATAATCTATTTGGTATCTAGCCCTATCACCTGGCCCTTTCAGGGTTTATCTTCTTTTAACATGTTGCTCGAATAGGGTGTTTACAGTTACTAATCTATGTTCCTGGCATAACTTAACTAATCTTTCTCCTCTATCATTTCGTCTGCCATATCCAAATCTTCCTACCATTTTTCCCTCACTACCGTCTCCCACTGACGCATTATAATCACCTATAACTTTAAATTCTCATCTACCTTTCCTTTTCTCACTATGCTATTTATATCCTCGTATACCTTTTCTACTTCCTCATTATCGTACTGAGTTGTTAGCATGTAAACCTGTACTAAAACAGTGACTATGGGTTTCGTACTCAAACTAACCATAATTATTCTATCACTAAATTGTAAGTACTCTTTAACTTTACGTTCTAATCTTTTACCTAACACTATTTCTACCCCTGCCTGTCCATTAATTGAAGAAGTTGTAATTATTCTATAATTCTCTTTCCAAAAGTCATTACTATCTGGCCATTTCACCTTACTAATACCTAAAATGTCCAGCTTTCCTTTTCTCATTTCGACTAATAAATTCGTTTACTTATCTACTCTAAGTAATGACCTAACATTCCAAGTCCCTATCACTAAATGGAACAGTTGTTTTAAATTCTTACAATGACGAGCCCCAAGTACACCCTCCCCGAGGTTCTAATGGGAAGGGGGGGGTTTATTTTATCTCCGGACAAGAATTTTACTTGTGAGCTCATACATATTTCCTGTTTTAGGCCACGCATACCTGAGAAATATTGTAGTAGGTTCCCATATCTTTCCACAACGCAGTTTTAAAGATTTTAGCAAGAAGCCGTATCTGTCACGGCCAACCCCCAACAACCTTGTAAATTATTGAGGATCGCCCGAGGCCAATATCTTTTAGCCAACAAGGCTGCTGCCCCTTGCTGCGCCTTTTAATCGCCTTTTACGATAAGCAGGCTTACTATAGTAGTTTTCTTTGTCCCCTAATACCATAAAGAAGAAATAATCGAAACTTCATGCTTCACACTTGTATCGATGACCACCGATTCTTGATGTGCCGGCCCCTCTATTTTTTTATCTATTCATAAACCAGTATACAGGAGTATAGTGCAGTTCTTACAAATAACCCTTTCAGTCTTTGAATTGGCGTACTTCGAGTTGAAAGTTAAATTGAATATACGTAACTACTTGCCAGGGCCGTAAATAAGGTGTGGGGTGTGTGTGTGTGTGTGCGTGTGTGTGTGTGTGTGTATGTATGTCGTCAAAACCTCCCGATTGTGGTTGTCAGAAAATTTTTGCTTTAGTCGGCAAATATAGTCGACTTTAGTTGGCACCCTTTGGATATTTATTTCTGTAATCGCTTACTAATACTTGGGTATTCACAAAAATATAATGTCTACATATGCGCTATTAGTTTTGTCGGCAAATTTTCACCACAAAACTTCACCTTACCCCAGATAAGTTGGTCTACTTACGGCCCTGCTGACTACCTCTTTGCGTCTCACCAATGCAGTACTTTTAGTTCAAAATATCTTAGGTATTTGTGAACAACAACTTACTTTGGATTTGAACTAACGCATTTTTTAGTCAGCCGAAGCTTAACATACTGTCTAAAGCAAGGCAGCTTTGGTCGCCTGCCTATTTTTGTTATACACTTTTGTTCTGTTTAGTCAAATTGCCTATATTGAGTCCAAAGTAGCAAAGTAGTGTGGTGCCGTTTAGTTTACCTTTGACCAAATTAATACATCAAAACGCAAACGAAGCATTTGTATACAAAAGATAGTTAATAGCTATTCTGTAATGCGACATTTTCAAATGGGCTTGATTGACAGTTGACAAGAGTTTACATTTAAAGGCATTATTTACCTAACAATAGAGGACCTCTAGAAATTTATTTGCAAAATTTCTGGTATATTTTGGAAATAATCTAGAACAAACGGTTATGGTATGAATTGCCGTTGAGGGGTTTTAAAGTGGAGTTCTAATTCGTAACACTTGATTATAGTACTAGCTACAAAATTGTAATATGAAATTAATTAGTGGCACACACTGTTAAAATAAATTGCACAGTGTGATATAAATTATTATAATGTGATCGATATAATTTAATAATCAGTGATTGGATAGTTCATTATAGTGTTTTGCTATAAATTAAGTATAGTGCGTCGATGGTAATTAATAAGTTAGTACTGTAGCTTATAGCAAGCTAGTATTTGCACTGTTAGCGATTAGTTAGAAATAAATCTGCGTGAGTGCTTTAAAAATTTCACTATAGCTACGAGCTGTTGAAAATGCAAGTGCTAAATCTCAAAATCTTCGTACAATACAACAGAGCACAAAATGCTAAATTTCTTGAGAAGTGAGATGAACAATAATGCGTCTCCAATCCTTAAAAACTTAATTTAGAATAAATCGTATTGCTTGTGTTCTAGAATGAGAGCAGTAGTTCTAAAAAAGAAACCCCACATTAGGTATTTTAAACTAATGTTATAATACAAATCAGCGCATATTCTTGAACGATTAGAAATATTTTTCAATTCATTTAATTAATTTATGTTCATTTCAACTCACACACGATACCACACCTGTTTTATTTTTTAATGAGTTAGGTTGCACCAATCAATTTTCGTTAAAAACGCTTACTTCATTAAATGGAGTATATGGCCATCTAAAGATCAATTATGTGCAGAGGTAGTAAATTTAGTTCCAAATTAGCGGAGGATGGAGTTCAAATTATACTAAGGAGTCGTTTTTCCTGAAGTAATTAGCGATTTCAATTGACACTAATGTGAAGAAAACACCTTAAACTAAATAAGTTGTACCTTTACTTATTTCGCCTTCTACTTTTTATCACCATTGAGTAAGAAACAATTATAGTTTTCAAATCTTGTTACGTGTCGAATTGACCTTATGTTATTTACTTATTTATACTCTACAAAGGCTGGCGTTACGTAACAGTTAATTGGTGCACCGGTTAGATTTTAGTGTGCGGGTTCTATGAAAGGAAATATACTACTTGTAGGGGTATACAAGTTGTAACACTTCTACTAAATACCTGTTTGCTTATCTTGAAAGATCTTTAAACTCTCTTGTGTATGTTATGTTTTTCAGCCCTAACCCATCTGAGGAAGACACAAATAAAACTTACTCGAAAGGTGGGTGTTCCAAGTAACGGTTTAGCGGTTATTACTGCTGCTGGAAGTTGATGGAGCCAAGCTTACACCCTTATCACTTTTTTCTACTAGTCGACGTAAACAAAAATAAAACTCCCCGTTGTGTATACAACAAAGAAATAACTAGAAAAAGTAATTCAATATTATCATTGATAGAAATTCGATCAATTTAATTTTTACGTGCAATTCTGCGGATACAATTGTGAACGTCTCTTTATGAAAAGTCAGTGTGTACAATACGCTTTAAGTAAGCGTGCACCAACGTTAATAGACTTTCTTAATAATAATAAACCTTATGATGACCCTTAAATACAAGTATTAAACACAAGACAGCATGTGATTTAATATAAAATAGATAACAAATATTTAATGGGTTTGGTTTTTGTTTTCTTCAAAGTCCCGCCGACTTCCAATGTAGATCAAATTCAACCTATAGTTGCACAAATGCACCTAGCATAGGCCACCTTTACGGTCAAGGTATATTCACATTCTCACTCGCGTTCGGAAAGCCTGTTTTCACTAACAGTTCTGAAGTTTGGATATCGTCACATTAATTACCTTGTTCTCAACTACATCCAGCACTGCGCTGGTGGTTCGTGTGTTGACTGATTACTGATGTCTAGTATTAAATAACTAAAGAATGAATGAATCCTCCTTTAACTATTCTTCGCTTTTTATAAGTTATTCGTCACAGGTTCATTGCATACTATTTTCGTTCTTACGAACTGTACGTCTAAGCATTTCTAATTTTGAGGTAAATGTCATTTAATACCAAAGACTGCGACATTCGTGCGTTCTCGGTGCATTAATTTTATAGTCGGATTTTTTAAGACTGTGGTCTTTGGAGTGTACCTCTCAATGTTGAAGGTTCTTAAACTCGTGTAAATTTGTACAGATAACTGTATTATGCTGATCATTTTTAAGGTTACTATCTGTAATCTTTTTAAATTTAATACGAAGGGGTATAAAGTACAGACATTTATTACCGTTTGTATTTAATGTACTGAATTCTTAAATATTTTAATTTCTTATTCTAATTTAATATTGCATTAGAACAGCAACGATATTAAACGTAAACTTATACGCATTTTTGCAACCAATGCCGAATATAGAGCTAAGTGCATTCCGAAACTGACCTCGCATTACAAAAAAAGAGAAAATATGGAAAAAGCTAATTTGCGACACGTTTAAAAATATTGAATTTTACAAATACATTTTGTTTTGCATGTATTCTCAATTTGAGCCTAAAATTAAACTTCTTCGTTACAGCAGGATCTCTTGCATAATGGTGAGAACGCCAAAACGTAAAATAGGGAGTCGCAGCTACAGAGACTTCTATGAGAAAAATTTAAGAATGTCCCAAAATTCCATTAAAGAAGGACGTATGAGCATTCATAAAGTTTCTGAACAATATGAAATCCCAACAAGTACACTCAATCGACACATAATGGAGTAAAGGCAGGTAAACCTGGAGGACCTTTTGTTTTTGATAAAAAAAACTAAAAATACCATAGTGGACTGTATTATTGTTGCAGCAGAATAGGGAGATGATTTAAGGTTTAATTATTAAATCATTTCTCAACAGTAGATGTTTTGTATTAATTAAAATTCAAAACTATATTGTGGAACAAAACTGTGTCGTGCGCCTGCGCCTCTTGTAGTGTAACGCGCGCGAAAGTAGTCTGTTAAGTTTGTTTTGCAACCCTTTTCCGTCCTAGCACGGGAACGGTTGTGTCAAGTTACCGGGCAACCTATGCAGACAATGAACAATAATGCCTTGTAACCAGTGCATTCAATCGACTCCCCCGCGGGAATTGCAACAGTGAAGAGGACGACACACTGTGGACAACATCAGTGAGTGACTATGTAAAATTATTGTTTGTCTTTTACATACATACAAATTCTCGTATAAAACTCGCGTTTTGTTATCTTTTCGTAATACAGTCCAATCAAATGATAAGACGCGCCAGCTCATTTATTTACAGTAAAGGGACTTTGGAGCCCAGATTTAAAAGTTGCTACGTACTTAGACGTAGCCTGAAGAAACGTAAATACCAGGCTAACTACCAGACGCGGAGATTGGGAGGATTCACCTACATACCAAAAAAAAAAAAACACGTCGCCCACGATTATCTACTAACTATAAGAATAAATAAAGGATTCTGTACAAAGCAAGCAAAAGAAATAAATTAAGCGTTACTATTTCAAAGTAAACAATTATGTGATACGAACAATTTAGTACTTTGGATACGAAGTGCGCATCTCGTATTTTATACAAAATAAAACTAACCAGTAGAAAATAAACATGTGGGAGCTTTTGTCAAGCGTTTTTAAAATTGCACATAATACCTTTTGTAAAATAAACTAATCAGTAGAAAAAAATAAGCGTGTGGGAACTTTTGTCAAACATTTTTAACAATGGTGCGTCACACCTGTAGAGCGATAATATCGATTCACAGCAACAAACAATAGTCCTACAGTGTCACGTGTCTTATCACGTAACTACACCCACCGCTGATAAGGAACATGCCCTTAATAAACACCAAAAAAACAAGTTGTATACCTGTATGTGTCGGAATACTTAGCTTGCACGCCCTCGGGAGTGAATCAGCACCGCATCGCCACGATCGTCGGGATCTATTTACCTTGTTACCATAACGGCATTAGCGATCTACATGCAACGACAGTTGATCTGTGGCAAAGAACAGTTGGGCATACATAAAAAGAACCAATTTTGCCTCTAGGTCCTACTTGTCAAACAAAAGAACGTGTATCGCTTTTGAAGTACTGGGACGAGTAATGTAGAAAATATTTCAACGCACAAGCTGCAGAATCAAATTAAAAATTGGTTCCAATAACACGAGTTTGAACTGCAATCCTCCCGTTATCAAAGCGCGATTAGCAAACTGGAAAACCCGCTATCAAATAATAATAGGATCCATTATTTCGACAAGTCTTTAGATGGGAAACACATGAGAAAGCAATTATACGTTATCGGAATGTTTAATAAATCAGCGGATACATAGAACAAGGTATTGACTATTTAATTTATCGAATAAATTTTCGTTTTAAAAGCAAAATGGGTTTGAGTTAAAATTAAGTTAAAGCGGATTTATTCTGAACAAGTACACTATATAGGGTATTGTTGGAGAATTTAAGAATAGAAATGGTATTTATTCGAGCGGGTAATGACTTAACCAGGGGAAAAAAGGATATTTAATTTATGTTGAAAAATAAACGTAACAAAGTAATTTACCAGGATGGGACTAGTTTACATTTTTTCTAAAAAAACATAAGAAAAGGTTTACACAACGAGTATATCAAAATATAAAATAAGTTAGCCAAGAGCAAGTCGAGCTCACACTATTAGGGTTTCGTATCAATACTACTGTGAGCAATCAATAAACCAAATTAAGCTGTTTTTATTTTTTATGTATATTTAAATCTTATCCAAATTTGATTGTGAATAACTGAAAATGAATATATTGTCCCACATTGTACTGGTAGATTAGTAAATACGTTGTCTATCACTGTTTAAAAAAAAAATTCTCAGCAACTATTACATTGTCAAAAAACCTGCAGCTTTTCGATAATCTATGACTCAATAGCTACTATCCTTATTAAAATCAAAATTTTAGCTATGGAAATGTAGGAGAACGGGGGGCGACGGCCATTTTTGGCACATTTTGAGCTATATCATAAAGACTACTGCACCGAAAGATATAAAAGAAATATTTTTAGAACCCTTTTAAAATCCTTTTTCAAATGATACCTTACGATATATTTATTAAAATTTTTTTCTTTTGACCTCGCCATTTTAATCTAAAAATTATTTTTTTCTATTTTCTGACTATAGATATATGCGCGCGTCATAAAAATCTAGCATTGTGCCAAAAATCAAAGTCCTACGTTACATAGTTTTCGAGAAAAACCTCTGTGATAGATGGACGGACGGACACGAGAGTGATCTTATAAAGGTTCCCTTATACCTTATAGGGTACGGAACCCTAAAAAGAGCTTGAGCTGCTGTTGAACAGAATATTATCAACCAATTTTTTGAAGAATTGAAACCCGCATTGGATACCGTCAATCTAGAATTAATTATGAGGCAAGCACGAGGGATGACCCAAGAAGGCAAAATGTTGTTGTTCGCAGAGGATGTCGTCATCCAAAATGAATAGTTGCTTCATCAAGAGAGCAGCACATCTGTGATGTTTGCGGCAAATGCTGCAGGCATATTATAACCTCCTTATGTTGTATATAAGTCAGAGCATTTATACACCACTCGGACAGAAGGAGGTCCAAAAGGGACTATTTATAACCGCTCTAAAAATAGATGGTTTAATATGAACCTCTTCGAGAATTGGTTCCAAACGGTTGTTTTACCATATTTTAATAAATTTGATATAAATGACAATAAAGTAATAATTGCAGGTAATCTAAGTATCCATGTCTCTCTAAAAATCATACAAAAATGTCAAGCTAATAACATCAGCTTTATTTTATTTCCGCCAAACTGTACTAGAATATTTCTACTACTGGATGTGGCATATTTTAAGCCTTTGAAGACTAACTGGAGTAAATTGTTGAATGAATGAAAAACAAAACATAGAGGATCTGTACCAAAAGATAAATTTACTAAGATTCTCAGCTCTTGCTTAAAATAAATGGGACAGGAAAATACAAAAAATACGTTAAAGCGGGTTTTAAGGCATCAGGTATATATCCCTTAGATAAATCTAAAGTACCAAAAAGATTACCAACGCATTTTAGTACTATAGAGTCCTATAGAAATGAAGAAAAACTTAATATAGTTCAAAGTTTTGAGGATTTCTTGAAAGAAACTCGTGCTAGAGAAACTCGCCCATTAAGAGTGAAAAAGAAGAAACTTAACTTGGCAGCGGGTAAAAGTATTGATGAAGGAATACTGTTAGACGAAAAAACTGTGGAGCCACAAAGGAAAAAAGTAAAAGACATTGGAAGTAAAAATCTAATAAAGAAACTAGAACAACAAATAATGGACTGGGAACAAGCGGGAATAAAACAAAAAAGTTGCATTGGAAGAGAGCGATATCAGCGATGATCAATTTTCACTCCATGATTCCTAAGATTCTCCACTAGAGCTTTTACATAGCGAAGAAGATCTTAACGCTGAAATTAATGTAATATTGGGAAAAAATACTGTTTTATATACAAATGATCCATTGACAGATACTGCTTTAGAGCAAGTTTTAGACAGAGAACATGAGACCATTAAATTAAAAGATTTAAAGCCGGAAATGTTTGTCTCTGTAAGATATATCTATGACAGGGGAATTAGAAAAGAAGCTGAAGTAGACCATTATCAGGCAATCCACCCCCACATTTCCACCAGCATCCACATTTCCACACACATCTGGACCAAAAAGTTTTCTTCGACTAACCATTTTTCATCTTTCGAGATAAACCTATCTTAAATTTTTCATCTTTCGAGATAAATGAGCATCCTCATTTCCACACACGAGATAAACCTATTATTAAGATTTTTTTTACCGCTAACATTCTGGACCAAAAAGTTTTCTTCGACTAACCATTTTTCATCTTTCGAGATAAATATCTTAAATTTTTCATCTTTCGAGATAAATGAGCATCCTCATTTCCACACACGAGATAAACCTATTTTTAAGATTTTTTTTACCGCTAACATTCTGCACCAAATAGTTTTTTTCGACTAGCCATTTTTTTATCTTTCGAGATAAACCTATCTTGTTTGGTATCAATTAATATTAGAATTTTCTCAGCTACCCGAATCTCTAAGAATTTTTTAGATTGCGCCATCCCTAAGGGAGCTACCCCAATTTTAAGATTTCTTACCAAGACCGATTTCTAACCGTCCGCATAAATTTTTTTAGTCATGCGATACATCTTGTTAGCTTAGAATTTTATGTAGAATCCAAATCTGTAAACAGATTTGAAATCGGACCACGCCCTGCAAAGTTATACCCCTTTAAAGTCCTGATCTTCTAATTTTGCTATTTGCTCTATAAGCAAACCTAACAAATAGTTTTCTTCGTCTAGCCATTGCATCTTTCGAGATAAACCTATCTTGTTTGGTATTAATCAATATTAGAATTTTCTCAGCTACCCAAATCTCTAGGAATTTTTCAGATTGCACCATCCCCAAGGGAGCTACCCGAATTTTAAGATTTCTTACCTGTAGCGACTTTTGAGCGTTCTTATAAATTTTTTTATACATGCAATACATTAAATTAGTCTAGAATTTTATGTAGAATCCGAATCTGTAAACAGATTTAATATAGGACCACGCCCTGCAAAGTTACACATATACCCTCTGCGAGATAAATCTTTCTCCACATTTCCACCCACGAGATAAACCTACCTTGTTTGGTATTAATTAATATTAGATTTTTTCCAGCTACCCATATCTCTTTAAATTTTTCAGATTGCATCATCCCTAAGGGAGCTACCCCAATTTTAAGATTTTGTACCAAGATCAATTTCTAATCACCCCTCCTTTTTAATATCTACAATCCTTTAACCAAACACGTAGCAGTATTAACATAAATTAAGCATACGAAAATTTATTTATCCAATTTACAGTTTAATAAACTAATTACAATTTTTACAAAGTATAACATTATTTCCTGTGCGTAGCCGAAAGTTTAACCTGTAACAAAAAAAAGATTAATGTGTTGTTTAAATAGACCTGTAATAAAAAGAGATTAATGTAAAAAAAAGGAGACGTGTTTTCGGTTAATAAGACATATTATCGTTAACCTAACAATATGTTTTACCGTCCAGCGACACCACGTGGAGGTAAACACATTCCAATGTAATGGGTTTTAAATATGAGAATGGGGAGGTCAACTTTCACGTAATCATCGTGTGGTTAATAATTAAGAAAGCTGTATATAATTTTATTTTAAACGTGTATATCTTCTCCAAACAAATGCGGTTATTATAATAGGAAAGTACGCTAAATACAAGTCAATTAACAGCAATTAAATATTGCTTACTGACCTACCTTAATTAGGTTGCTGTGCTTTTAGGAATGATGTTTAAGACTTCGTACGTATTTTCCGGATTATATGTTGTATTCTTTTTATTAGTAATCGAATAAATCGTTCCTTCTGCTTCCAAAGAAACTCGGACACTCCATTGTCGACGCTGGCGTTATTTATGCGATAGCTAGCCATGCAGTTGTTAAACGCTGTGCTAATCATTTCTACCCATCTTCGTTAGTAGCGGTAACTGATGCATTTTATGTTTGTTGCTCCTTAAGTGTGCGGCGTACGTAGTTTTCCATTTCGAAATCGCATACTGTACACATAATTCGTGGTTGTTTCGTACAAGACCCTTTAACAGCTGGTGGCGTTGAACGTTTACTGCTTAATGACATACCGTGCTGTTTTCCTTGTGTCGCTGTGAGCTATTCTCGTAAAAGCGATACCGCAAGACCCAGAGTTTAAGTACTTTGCTGCGGACGGCTTAACCCTGGGCGATGTTACACTACGACATTTGTTCTGGTGCCGTTTGAGAGCATTTTCCAGGTATAGGAAGCACCGCAAGGTTACACTTATAAACGTTTGCAGGTACCATTTTAGTACAAAACAAAATCCGCACTATAGCACTTTGGTTAAACTTGTAATCGAACTAACTAAAAAGCTTACTCGAGCGTACCTGATTTATGTTCCTTATAGAATGCATACCGAAGGTTTCCGAAGACGACCGAACGATGTTGAGGATTCGGCGGGGAACTAAATGATGTCATATTCCTTGCTGCTCGTCCAATACATTTAGCGCTAATGCATGCACCTGGTTCGCTTCGTCGATGGTGCGAATGCCGTTAGTAGAAACACCGGAAAACGTCTTCCATGTTATACGGATCGCGTGCATATTAAAAATCCAAAAGGGTGGTAGCACACGCACACAAGTTGTGTGCAAGTTGTGCTGTAGAAGATGCAGTGCTACTATAACCAAAAACACTTTAAACCATTACTAAGAAAATACCAACTTGTTGTCTACAGGATACTTACAACAATTTAATTTTAAATAACTTCTACGTCATATTTTAGGAAATGGGGCTTGAATATTTTTCCAAATGAATCACCAAGCGAAAGTATATGCTTAACGGTATTAGAATTACCCATTAATTTCCCATTTTTACGACCGTGGTTAATTATAGATTGAAATTTAATTTGTGCACGTTCGAGCTTCTCGTAAACTAACATATTTTAGAGCAACAATGCGCTGTATAATACATGCATACCCCTTCGCCGCCTACTGCTATTCTTGTAATTGCTAGAAAAAGTCACTCTCCTTTTTACTGTTAGACCGATGCAAAGCACCAATTTTTTATACTTTCTATAGCACATCGCGCGCTTTTCGTTGATAATTAAATTTTGCTTCTGTGAGCTTTTACACTTTCGCATAGCGGTCGATCGCACGTATTGATTTCTAGAACCGGTAAGTACTCGATATCGTCCAAATAGAGAATTAGATGCTCGATGTCTATCAATTTCCGATTCCCTCGTAAAAGGTAGAAAAACTCGGTCAATCATCCATTAAACTTCGACCCGCTACCGTTTTGATAATTTCCAAACATTTTCGAACGACAATGGGCTGAGAATTTTTAAACCTCCGAGGATCTTTAAGTCGTGATCAATTACACATCCGAGCTACGCGTAAACTAACATATTTTGCAGCAACTGTATAATACATGCATACCCCTTCTCTGCGCTACTGCTATTCTTGTAGTTGCTTGGAAAAGTCAGTCGCCCTTTTTACTGCTAGGGTCGCTAAAAAGCACCATTCCATACTTTATTTATAAGTGTAGCACATCGCACACTTTTTGTCAGTTAATTAAATTTTTGTTTATGTAGGCCTTTACACTTTCGCTTATTTAAACATCTAATACGACCGATTAACCACTTTCGATTATTCTAACGGGAACCACCATACATCCCGCTGCACCGTTCTTTTTGATTCCAACGATCCTATGGGCTTCCACGCACTAACACCTGACGTATCTTTCCTACTATTTGTTAAACAAAAACTACCGGTATCGCCATTGTGGACGTAAACAGATGTTTGTGGATGTGTACGAGAGTATGTAACCATATACATTAACCAGTCTAAGCTATTTTATTTAAGCCAAAAACTATTATTTTTCTAAACCACAATTATTAATCACCTTTATAGGTTTAACATTTCGACCATTTCCCAATGACTGGTGCTACGTACATGGAAACTTTAATTTCTTATTGGAGAGAATTCTTATTCTCCCACGCACTGCTGCGTAGTTGCATGCTTACCTCTTTTGCAGGTATATGCTCGTTATAGGTTGTAAGACCTCGGTTTTACTTAACTACAATTCGTGAGACCCCTTTAATTTTTTAATCGTATCTTTTTCGCCTACAATACAGTAGGACTTAGCCCTACTACCAACAAATTCAAAACTGGACCCCCATTAAATACGTCTTTAATTTTCCTACAACTTTTTGTTGACAAGTGTTATATTGTATTTATTATACATGAGGTAGTCACTCTTTTAAGATAAATATATTTTGTTTGGTATCAACTAATATTAAATTTTTCTAGGGACCCCAAATCTGTAAATAGATTTTAAATAGGACCACCCCATACAAAGTTATGCCTTTTAAAGACTAATTTTTACCCATCTTTATTTAACTCCATCTTTAAAACCCTTTTTCGCTAACCAAGACATATGCTTTAACCAACCGTTTCCTAAATCTAAAACCGATGTGCCCCGAATACCACGTGGAAAGGTAACACGTATACTCTGTCAACCAGGATAGAAGCCAGAAGAAGGATTTGGAAGGTGGGCGAGAACTTAAAAATTATGGAATTTAAAACTAATATATACAATAGATTTACAAAATCTATACAAATATAAACAACTATCTTATATCTTTACGTCCCCATGCGTAGATTGTTGTACTATTAGGAATGATATACCTTTTGTCATCTTCCTCGATAAACTAATTTTATTAATTATATGCGTGTACAAATCGTGTTTTACTCCGGATACATACGCAAGTACTCCACAAATAAAAATTAGATGCTCGGTGACTGTTAACATCCGCTTCCCTCGTGTACGCCCAAACATCAGCCGAGCACCCTGCATGACACCTGCCCATGCGCGCCCATGCGCACACCCTGCCCATGCTCGCTGCCCATGAACACCCCTTTCTGTGCGACTGCTATTTCGGGGTAACGTTACAGCCTTTTATAAATAAGGAACAATGTTATATACTATTATAAAATGTTTATTCCGACATTATACATAACAAATTTAAAAATATTTAATACCAAGCATGGAGTCATTTAACTTAATTTTAATACAAAGTTATACACAGAAGACAGTCCTTTCTTCATGTTTGTTTGGAGTGGCTTTAATTTTATCTAATTTTATTCGCAGCTTAAAATTTAAATCGATACCCAAGTCCTCTATCTCCTTTTCTAACCAATAGTTTGATACATAGAGACCGTCTAGGTTTTCGAATTGTAAAATGTACCGAAGTTTGCCTCTATATTTAAAGTCTTTGATTCCGCCGACAACCAGATCCATTCCTTCGTGTAATTCTTGCAGCTTGTGACAATCTTTTAATCGCAGCTTTCCACTATATCCTGCATACGTATCTTGTTAAGCTTGATCGACTTCTTCTTGTCGGTATTGGAGAAATCCTTTTCTCCCACACACCGTTGTGTAGTTGCATATCCACCACTTTTGGGAATATATGGTTGTTATAGGTTGTAAGACCCTCGGTTTTAAATGATCCGAAAGGTTCTTTACTAGGTAAATATACAATGTTTAGCGCAACCTCTTTGCGTGTGGTGTACAAGGTTACGAAACCCGCATTCCTTAGTTCGTCTTTGTTATCTGCCATTTTGATAAATACGTTTTTAGAATAACCTTTTAAAAAGTATACGGATTTAGTGTCATCCTTTTCTGCAAGAACGCCTACATAACTAAAGAGTCTTTTTACTAACCGCAAATGTATACAACTTGTAGAAACCAGATGTATCTAAGTCAGTCCATCGGCACATAAAATAATCTTTTAATTCTTCCTCATTTTCTCTAATAAGATGTTCTTTGTCTAACACATCTTTGTATTGATCGCGTATTGTCGCAGTGTTTTCCATGTAGTCTAATTTTCTCCTTTTGCATCCATTTCCTCTAATTCCAGTTGTCTTTTCCTTCCACTTACAGCGTATGGTATACATAATGGGTAATTTCCTTTAGCGTAAACGGATAGAGTTTACTACCAATATTTACGCGTTGTCGTACAACCTCTGGACGAATGTTAGGCGTATCTATCAATCCCAAGTCCGAAATTACTATTTCTTTTGGAATTGTAGAATATGGTGTTGCAGATTGTGTAAAATATGTACTACCTGCTTTAATATAGCACTTGTGTAAGATTTCTATTTTATCTTGGACATCTTCCTCTACTATCTCCAAATAATTTACAGGTAAATAGTTAAAACTAAAAGCCAGCACATACTTTATCAATTTTCCTTTCCTCTGGTTTTGGACAACAATTTGCAAGCCTGTCAATTTCTTTGTATTGCCATTCCCCAATACACGTACTGTAGCAGGTTATTATACACTAAACAGCAGCTATTTTGTAGCTTGTCCGATAGCTTACTCCACATTTTGGTAAGTGGTACCAGTACATTGGCGCCTTTAGGAAGTATAACACTATCTTCCAATAAGGTTAAACAGTCTTTTAAGGGTTTATACCCATTCCACTGACATAGCTTCCAATTGCACAGTTGTATATTGTCGCTTCCAATCGCGTAATACCATGTTCTTTGGCCAAAGTAGACGCAAATGTTTCCCTTAAACGTACATCTGGACAACGTAAAAATCTAGTATATGATTGCCAAGTTGTTTATTAACACCAGGACTTGTTATCTGACACACAAATTTGTTGTAAATCTTAATTCTTGCATTGGTTGTTAGCCATGTTAAACAATCAATCCCCGCAGTTTTATCGTTGTCAACTATAATATTATACTTTTTTTCGTATTCTCCCTTATAGCAAAAGTTATGGTTTGTAGTTAAATGATTACACATCTTCATCTTGCTAAATATACCCGCAAAATCTTGGGTTACATCCATGTCAAAAGATAGAAATAATCTTTTCGACTTCGTCTAATATATCTGTGGTAGTTCCTCCAATAAAGTTTCCAACAACATCTGCTAGTTCCACTTTGTATGGAACACATATAGGATTTTGGAATTTTTATTAATGCATTCGAGGTCTTCTTTTCCGATAATTTCTTTTACTCTCTGGCCCATCTTGTGCTTTCCAGAAAACGGAGCTTAGCTTTAACACCATGCCTAGCGAAACAAATCGGTTGAACTTTCTTCGTAGATAGCTGTTAAATACCACAAATTTCTTTTTAGGATAAACATCCGTTTGTTTGCAGATGCTTGTTCGGTGTCAGAAAGGTCGCAAATTTTAACCAACATTATTGTATTGTCACAAAATAGTTCTGTAATTGGTGTGTGTAGTCCACCAGTCAGCATCTTTTCGCCTTCGACATAACAAATATTACCAATGTCTGTCACCAGATTATTGTTGCACATATTTTCTGCAACATAATCCAAATCGCTCATTTGTCGGTTTCACTTTATTCCCAAGAAGTTGAGAAACGTTAATCACCTTTGAGACGCTCATGTTTACCATTCTAGCTACTATCGAATACTAAATTGAATACGAAAAATTGTTCTCTTATGTATTCTACAGAGTGGGGGCGTATATTGCCGAAGATAGTCGAATATGTTGTTATCCGACCTAAGCCGACAGGGATGCGCATCGACATATATCCGGATATGTAGGATGTTAAGTTAGGGTGAAATTACCCCATAGGGTGAAATTGCCCCATGACATGAGACCATATGACCACATGACCGCATGACCATATGACCACATGACCACATGACCATATGACCACATGACCACATGACCACTACCTTATTGCTTATAAAGCCACCACGTGCACTGATGGGCGATAATTGCTATCAAGCCATTATTTCGCATTATCGCTGTGGTGACGTGGTGCTGGTTTGCATAAAGGAAATAATGTCAGGTCGTCATGGCGCGGCTAATATATGTCGTAATATGGTCGCAGTAATCCTGACGTGGACGTGCGGCTAGGTCGGCATAATTGTGTGTCGAATCGCGCAGTGTCATGTGGGGCCATGAGAACATTTTTCGTGTTGATTCGATCGATTATGCTCGGCGACCGGCGCGTGTGAGCCGACAAATGGGCTTGTGGTTTGACGTTGCTGGTTGCTGTTGTGTCGAGGCAGAGGCTGATGAACCTCGGTGTATTGCTATTGTTTTCGACTGATGACTGCTGGCTCAAACGGTGTTATTGTTGATCTGGTACAGCGGTTGTTGTTGCTGCGTGAAAGCTGGCTGCAGCGCACAGATGTGAAATAAAGGTATCGGAAAGACTCGTCGATGTCTGTTCAAAATGGTGTGTTGTGATCTGTGGTGATTGACAGGCTTCGAACGATGCTGTTGTTCTGGATGACGCTATGTTGCGTTACGAAGAAGAATAACGGTTGACGGGCTGCGGGATGATTGGTTGTAATGCTGTGCAAGTGGGTGGAGAACGCATGGTGTAACGGCGGCGATCTGCTGACGTTGTCGATGTGCGTTTGAAAGGCATTGCGTCTGCTGACAGCGTGGTACGCGTTGGGCGATTGATGCGGTGAAGCTGTCGGTGAGATGGAAGCAAGCTGTTTATTGTGGAAGATAATGGTATGCTTTCAAAGGCGCTGCGTGCAAATATGCTGGACAAGCTAAAATGCTGTTGTGGCTATATGCAATACGTGTGGGGTGGACGAACTGGATCGTGTCCGGAAAAAGATAAGTATGTTAACTCGCTTTACAACCTGGTGTGGTGGAGATATGAGGAAGATAGAATCTTACAGGTCTGATAACGGGTGTCATTTTACACAATCTGCACCGCCTGATTCCAATTCAAAATGATTCGGAGACGATGGCGGGTGTCGCGACAACTGGCGTTGATCCGTTAAAAGCCGATGTGCCATGCGCTGTGGAAAAGACAACTGGAGGTGGGAAATGGGACAAGTGGACTACATGGAAAACATGCGATGTGTGGAAAGTTGATGGAAAATGAGGAAGTATGCTGCGACCTGGCTGTTCTGAAACAGCTCATCTGGTTTGGTGAGCGACTCTGTGAGGCTCTTTGAAATGCGACTATTAAACGTTATGACGGCTAAAATGTTTTATCGAAACGACGAACAGATGCGGGTTCATTGGATTACACTATAACCTATAAACAAAATCATTGCTGTCTTAACCATATTTTCTGATGATGACGGATATAACGAGGATCCTCAGCCGACAAGGATCGCTGGTGCGGGAATGGGTGAAGATGCTGGCTGCAGAATACGGTGGCTGTGATCAGGAACGGGGCAGGCTGGTGCGTTGATTCGAAACTGAACGTCTCTATCAGGCGATTGAAAGGAAAGAGATCATTTAAATTAGCTGCGGTATGATAGGTAAACCACTCCTGGTGTAACTGTTTCTGTGTGCTGTGTTGTGAAAAGATTAATGACTCCGTGTAACATTTGTTATCGTTGTTGTTATAGATAACGTTTTATATTATGGGCTGTGTGCATGACTTGAAAAGTGTTCATGAACGGCGCGAAATGCTCTGTGGGCGCAGTGTGCGGTGGTGTGCGGGGCATCATGTGGGTGCTGAGCCACGGTGCGTGCTGGTCGGCGTGCTGTTGATGTGGTGCCGTGCACGTTGCGCGGCAATGGTTATCGAGGAAGATGAAAAGGTATCATTAATAGTACAACAATCTACGCATGGTGCGCGCATAATTTAGTATTATGGTAAATCTGTGTATTATATATTAATTTTAAATTCCATGATTTCGTTCTAGCTAAATCGCTGTTCTGGTGACGTGGTGTTATCCGTTCTGTCGCGGGGCGCATTTCTGGGCTGAAGCATATGGTTAACGGGTTTAGATGGGTTAAATGATGGTGAGTAGTCTTAAAAACGTAACTATTTGGTCTGTTAAATTTTAAAAGGGGGATGATGCCAAAAATATATGTAAACAGAGTGATGCGACAAATCATGTGTGTCGGGTTGTGGGTGTGTCGTCAATGAAATTTGTTGGATGAATGTCTACGTGAGGCGTACGATTAATAAAAGTCTCGATGTTATAAAACCGGGTCTTCCATGCGGCTGCTATGCAACTGTCTTGCGTAATTCTCTAATGAAATTGGTCCATGTGCAGTAATCGGTCGGTGAATGGTAGGCGAAAATGTAGTGGTTTAAAAAATTTTGCCGTCGACAGACATGTGCGGTGTGCATCCTGAAACGTGTTGCGTCACAATACCAGTTGTTTGAAATAGTGAAGCGCCGTCGTTGACGGGCGCGATGGTCGTTGAGAACGGTCGATGATGATGGTAATCGATGTGATGGGCGTTAAATAAACAGCGAAAAGTGGCGTGACAAATTGCTGGTGCAAATAAAGGATGGTGCTGGCTGACAAGCGTGCGGCGAAATAACGCAGCACATGCTGCGGTTGCTGCGCTGTTGGTTACGCGGCTCAGCGATCACGATGTGTGTCGGGTGTCTCGACGTTTAAATGTCCGTGTGTTCGAAATATCAAAACGACAGTCGGTTGTGGATGATGACCTTTACGAGGTCGGATCGAATCTCTGTTTGGATCGGTCTGGTTCAGAAAATGCGGTGTGATGCGAAGTGAAAGCCGGCTGCTGTCACGATGGCGCGTGCTATGAAAATATGTTGATTCTATCGGCTAACAAGGGCGACTTTAACGTGCAGATAACGTGGCGGCGCGATATACGGCACGTTGCGCGTATGTTGGTTACGAAATCGAACGTGCGCAAATAAATTTCGATTGGTAACGTCATCGTAAGTAATGGGTATTAATAATGGCTTCTGCTCGGTGTTCATGAAATTTCTAAAATGATGCGGAAATTTATTGAAATGGGTGTTGGACAACGCAGTGTGGTAATGTTTAAAGTGTTTTGATTAGTGCATCTTCTGCACCGACGCAACTGCGTGTCGTGCTGTTTAATATGCAGCGTATGTGAAGACGTTTTCGTGTTCTGCGCATTCGCACGTGCGTTAACGCTGTGATGAACGAGCGGCTAAATGTGTTGGTGCTCGGTCGTTGGGTGCGAGCGCCGTCGGCCGCTCGGTGGCTCGGTGGTTACAATGGGTGCGCGGTGCTGTTTGTGCTAAATGCTGCAAACGTTATGGTGCTGCTGGGACGCCAGTGCATGGTGGTCATATCGTGCCGCGGTCGTAAACTCTGGATGTGCAGTATCGCGCGAGGCCAGCTGTCGCTGGCAGGCACGTAAACGTCAACGCGTGTTAAAGTCTTCTGGCTGCTCACGGTGTGCGTATGCGTTCGAAATGCGCCAGGGCTGTGAATGAATGCAACGTTAATGATATATTGACGATATTGATCAAGTGCAATAAATTACGTAACTAGTATCATAAAACCCGTAAAAATTGATCGAGGAAAACTGTATTTTGTCACCTGATCTGTACTGATACTTTCATTTTCGTCGGTACTTATAAGTTTTCTAGCCCTTTAAGAAGGTAGATGCCTAAATCAAACAATGTTATTTTAATTTTGGGTTTTTATTAGAAATAAATATAGTTTATAGTACCTTATGTTTAAATTTTTTCATTAAAATGTACCCGTTCCGAATGGACTTGCGCCTTGAAGAAGTTCTAGTTTACTAGAACGGGTGGAACGGCTTGAGTGTTCCAATGAGCTAAAGAGCCGAACCAAAGGTTTTACCAAATTCGTGGGGTCTTTAGTGAAGAACCAAACTAAGACAGGTCCCCGAAAGAGGACAGCAGCTCTTTCGTACTTACAGTGTCAGAGACCATAGGGGTTGGTTTGGCATTCTAAAAGACACTACTGCAATGTAGAAGGCAACGGGAAACCACCACATTAACTCCCAAGTACACAACGTACTTAAATTGTACTTAACTTGATGACATCTTCTGGGGTAAAAGATTCCAGAAGTAAAATAGTCCACTATTTGGATCTCCGAGAAGGGACCACTTCGTAGGATGTGATTGGAGAGTTCAGAAAAAGAGTGAGGAACATTTTGCGATTAGGAGCGTGAAATGTCAGAAGTATGAAGCAAGTAGGTAAGCTAGTGAACTTGAAACTTGAAATGGATAGATTAGCACTAGACATAGTAAAGATCAGCAAAGTTGGGTGGCCAGAGGCGGAGAGATTTAGAGTGGAGACTTTAGTGAATTCATACAGGATCAGAGTAAGGAAGTTCGGTGGGGATAGTTATGCGAAAAAAGATAGGATACTGTGTAGAAAATTAGTTACAAAAGAACGAAAGAGTACTCATGGTTAGATTAGAATCTAAACCGGTAACTACAGTAATAATACAAGTATACATGCCCACCTCCAGCCACTGTCAGGAAGAGGTAGAAGCGATCTACAAAGATATCGAAGACATACTAAAATACGTAAAAGAACATAAAAATTTAATAATGGGGGGGAGGGTTAATGCAGTGGTAGGTGAGGGTATGGAAGGAGCTGTAGTAGGTTTGTTGGGTTTAGGCACGAGAAGCGACAGGGGAAATTAGCTGGTAGAATTTTGCGATAAAAACAATTTAATCATTACAAACACATTATTTCAACACCATGCTAGAAGACGATACATGTGTAGGATGCCAGGAGATATAGGAAGATATCAAGTAGATTACATTTTTGTTAGACAACGGTTTAAAAATCAAGTAAAAAACTGTAAAAGCTACCCAGAAGCAGATATAGACACTAACCACAACATCCTAATTATGAAGGCCGCCCTTAAATTTAAAAATTTGAAAAAGAAACGAAAAAAGGCACCTTGACTTTGAGAAACCAAATGATAAAGATATCCATGAAAGATTTGAAAAGAGGTCAAATGAATTGCTGAGTGATTCGAGATGGAAAAACTACGTATGCCGCCATAAAATGTATCAGTTACCGCTACTAGCGACGATGGTGTAGAAATGGTTAGCACTGCGTTTAACAACCGTATGGCTAGCTATCGCATAAATAACGCCAGCGTCGACGATGGAGTGTCCGAGTTTCTTTGGAAGCAGAAAGAGCGATTTATTCGATTAATAAATGAAAAAGAATACAACATACAGCAGTAAAGTCTACGAACTCTACGGCGTTTACACCAAAATGGGGAAGAGAAGTCCGATGTGAAATCCTTTAACACAAAAATATGGTTATAACGTCTTCTAGTAATCTGGAAAATACGTACGAGGTCTTAAGCGAAACCATGCGAACAAAATCAGAGGAATTTGAAACATGCAGTCCGGTTGGTCTTTGGAAAAAGTGCTCTATTTAGAAATAAATATTAATAAGTATGACCCGATATGACAAGTTCTAGGTTGAAAATAAAAATTGTAAATATGTATTTAGAAATGTGGTTTTAAAAATTTAAACTGTATTAGTAAAATTGTTTGTAATAAAAAGTTTTAAGAATGGTTTTAGATTTTCTTTTATGTATAAGCCGCAGGAAATTTATAATTTAAAGGGTGTGTAAAATGGTAAGGGTCGTTCGATTTTAAATCTATTTAGATTCGGATTGTGCATAAAATTCTAGACTAACAAGATGTGCTACATGTATAAAAATTTATAAGAACGCTCAAAAGTCGCTACAGGTAAGAAATCTTAAAATGGGGTAGCTCTCTGGGGATGGTGCTATGTGAAAAATTTAAAGAGATTTGGATAGCTTAGAAAATTCTAATATTGATTGATACCAAACAAGGTAGGTTTATCTCGTGGGTGGAAATGTGGAGAAAGATTTATCTCGCAGAGGGTATATGTAACTTTGCAGGGCGTGGTCCGATTTCAAATCTGTTTGCAGATTCGGGTTGTGCGTAAAATTGTAGACTAATTTAATGTATTGCATGTATAAAAAAATTTATAAGAACGCTCAAAAGTCGCTACAGGTAAGAAATCTTAAAATTAGGGTAGCTCCCTTGGGGATGGTGCAATCTGAAAAATTCCTAGAGATTTGGGTAGCTGAGAAAATTCTAATATTGATTAATACCAAACAAGATAGGTTTATCTCGAAAGATGCAATGGCTAGACGAAGAAAACTATTTGTTAGGTTTGCTTATAGAGCAAATAGCAAAATTAGAAGATCAGGACTTTAAAGGGGTATAACTTTGCAGGGCGTGGTCCGATTTCAAATCTGTTTGCAGATTCGAATTCTACATAAAATTCTAAGCTAACAAGATGTATCGCATGACTAAAAAAATTTTATAAGAACGCTCAAAAGTCGCTACAGGTAAGAAATCTTAAAATTGGGGTAGCTCCCTGGGGGATGATGCTATCTAAAAAATTCCTAGAGATTCGGGTAGCTAAGAAAATTCTAATATTAATTGATACCAAACAAGATAGGTATATCTCGTGGGTGGAAATGTGGAGAAAGATTTATCTCGCGGGTGGAAAGAATGCGGGTGTGATGTAATCAAAATGGTTGGTGTAAAAATTCCACAAGGCGGTCCACAGGGCGGAGCAAGGATAAGATTCATCTCCCTCATTTGCTCCTTATGGGAATTTACATGTAAATTGGTCCAGATGAGGGAGCAAATGAGGGATTCTGGAGCAAATGAGGCGGTGGGTTGCCTGATTTTCCTCTACTCATTTGTTTTACAATTTATCATTGTCACTCTAACATTATTATTTACAATGGAGTGCACCGAATTTGGCACCAAGTTAGTACACGGTAAAGTAGATTAACAAGAGGTTACGCTTTCAACATGTAAAACTATGACCAATGTTCAAAGAATTCATTGCACATTAAATTCATTACGAGTTCGAGTGCAAGATCGATATTTTAATTGAATTTCAAACATCAAACTAACAAGTCTCATATTATTTAATGTCGCAGCACTATTTTTTCAAGATTTCTATCACAATTAAAGGGAATTCAAGTTGCATGTTTATGAATAGAGCTTTGATTTTATTAGCTTACAAACTTGCGTGTCACAACTACATAACGCCGCTGCGTGTCCAACACATAACATTTCGTATATCCTACTTCAATTATGTTCACTATCAGTTCCACATCTTTACGATATATCTACCTTTGCGAGCGAAAATTAAGTGTCAAAGTACTTAATTCATCGAAAACAACCAACCTCCTAATAATGATTTATACATTTTAGTCTATTGCGGGTTTATGTAAACGAATTATATACAGTTTATGGTTTATTGTTTAATTATTCCGGATCCTAAAAATTATCTTGCTCAAGGGTGGTCATGGAATAGATCCCGTTTGTTTCACTTATAACGTTCTATACTTATTGTGACATTAGCCGTGTTCCTTTTACCTCATTTCTCAGATAATATTACCTCATTTTGGTAATGATCACTTTATTGCACGTTCCTTTAATATTTGTGATGTGAGTTACTCACATCCCCTCTTTCCTCTTAAACACAGCCTCTTCAGTTCGTGCTTTAATAAGATTTCTTGTTAAATTAAATACTGGGATGAGCTTGTTCTCCTTTAACTATGTGCGTGTTTGTTTGATAAATAACCTTGCTTTAATACTAATCGAACTAAAAATTTGTAGTTACCTATTGGTTAATTTTATTGAAAAATATTGTAAGGAAGCAAATATAAATTACTTACATCTCAAGAGAATGAATAAAATTTAAATGAAGTAGACTGCTTTCTCCTTAAAGATCGTGGTAAGATTAGTTTTAATATTGTAATATCATTATGTTAATTAATATTTGTAACAGTTCGTTTTTACTGTTACGAATCTAGAAGTTAGGCAACTTTGTTTACCTGCATTTGGGTTATAAGTTAAGCGGAAGAGCAGTCTTCTTTGTCTTATTAGTCGAAATTCTGTTGGGTAGGGATCAAAAGGCGAATTGTGGTCTTCAGCGCAATCCCACTTATTGAGGTTGGGGTACCTTATTCAACTTTTGGTGGAAGATGGACAGGAGGAAGCGTGTTATTTTCCAAATATTGGTTTGGTTGTGGGAAGCTTTTCCTTTTAAAAATAAATTAAATCGTCGACTAGGGGTAAGCTGATTTTATTTATTATACAATGATTTTAAACTAAGGTTATCTGTTGTAGCAAATTAATTTATTTTTTAAAAACGTGTTGCTCACTTCAATATGGTTTTGGATAGATTGCCATTTAAGTGAATTTGAATACTTGTTCAAGTACTGTAGAATGAGTAAATGGGAAAATATCAGCAGAAGTATTGAGCTAGTTTACACTGTTTCCACATCTTGGATTGAATTCTGGAAGACTTGCTTTTCATGGGTTAATATTCTTTGGTTAAGAGGATCAGGAGCTCGGGTGCCCGGCATGAGGTCCACCATCTGTTGTTAGTTTAACTGATTGCGTTTTGTCTTGACGTTTGGTTGAGGTCAAGGACTTTGATAATACTTTATATATATATATATATTGCTATGATAGGGGGTAGTTTAAGGGTATATTAAGTCATAGGGGTCGTAAGATAAGTATAAATATTATTAACGTTAAGAAAACCAAACAATTCCACCAATAAATAGGAGTAAATTGACTATTTTAGATAAAGTCAATAGAGAGCACACTGTATCTAAATCATAAACAATTTAATTCATAAGAAATAAGCTCATTATTCAATAATCAGATACTATTTAGCAAAAATAATAATGTGTACGTCGTATAATACGTTCTAAGTTAAATATACAAGTCCAGAACTGGAAAGAAACAAGCAAAAATAAAGTTTTAAACGCTTCAAATTTCATCAAATTAACACGTAATCGGTGAAGATAAACAACCTGGCATACTTGCTATTTAACAATATCATTAAATATATCAACGCATTAATAAGTAAACGCGTTCAAATACGTCATAATAGGAATATGAATGCGTGACCAAAGATATTGTATTTCGATCAAATTCAACATATTTGGACTAACAAACAATAAATAACAGGCGGTCCGTGATATGATAAAGTTTGGACTATAATCAACACAAATATGAAAGACGTGACAAAATTCAATAAAAGTTTCGACTTTCTGCGAAATATGCCACACAAAATTGAACATCTACGTGTGAAATGAAGCGTCTGACCAAGAATCGGAACAGGGAATTTTTAGAAATACCGAGTTCTGCAGATATAAGCGCAAGGTGCGACGCCTTCATCAACAAGCACACGATGAACACCAGTAGGAAAAGAGATAGGAGAAGTCTATAAATACTATGGGGGACCTCATAAACATTCATTATCTTTTCGACCAAGGCACTAAGAACGTAAATTTAGAATGAAATATTACGTAAAAATAAACTTAGTAAAAAATAATTAAAATAGTAAAAATTAAAAGTGCCAATTGATACAAAAAGAAGTAGCCGTTTTGCTATTACAACGTAAAGTAAGCTATTAATTGAATTTAATTCTAATATTTAGAATTTAGGGCTCTGACTGTACCTCCAAATATACTTCTAATTCAACATCTGAATGTACCTCCAAACATATTTCTAAATAAACGTCTGAATATACGTCTAAATAAATGTCTAAACAAACTTCGAGAATATTCTAAAAATACTTATGAATAAACGTACAAGGAAACAAAAAATAAACGTCAAGATACTCAAATTAAACTACAAGTAAATTTCAAGTCATTTCAAAATCCAAAGGGAGAATTCGAGCCACAATCAATTAATCATTTTGGTCAACAAGTGAAGAAACTACGATAACAAATCAAGCTGTAACAATCCAGGGAGTGCTGACCATCGATATTCAGAGGCAGTTTTTAAAACCAAGCAGGAAAGACACAGGTCAGAGATTTTATTTATTATTAGTAAAAGACTTTTTCAAAATTTTAACATTAAATATTTGCTATATCAAATATCTGTAAGGGTTATCAAAAATCATTTGAAAATTTGAAAAATAGAGAAAGGATCGTTTTGAACCTTCAAAAGGTACTAAAAAGTAATTACAGTGATATTTTTGCTGGCTTTCATGGAACAAATTTTGGTGGAAGATAAATATCAATATTTTATTCAGGGCTAATTTTGAATATTAAACAAATCAAGAAGTTATTGACATAAAAGTGTACATACTATCGATTATTATATTGTATATTTTTGGATTGCTTCATTTTCAGTTTCATTATTTTAACAGATAGGTAATACAAAAAAGAGGTTAAACAATTTTTATTATTGTGACGTAGGGCACTCTGTGTTTAATAGGTCAAGCTAGCCGAGGCATACAAATTCAAGGAATTATAGGATTTAGAGACGCAGAGGAAAGAGGTCGAGTACGAACACAACAGTAAAGTTTTAAAAGGCGACGGCAACGTTAGGGGCTGTGACATAGCAAGATTGTATAAGGAAATAATCGTGGGCAACAATTACAGCAAAATTAATAAGACTTCAATCGCAGGGGCAATTTTACAGCAATTTATATAGAACACCCAACGTAGGGGCTATTTCACAGCAATTTATATGACATACCAACGTGGGGCGTTTTACAGCAATTTATAGAACACCCAACGTAGGGGCGTTTCACAGCAGATTTAGATTTATATAGAACAACCAACGTTAGGGGCTAGTTCACAGCAATATATATATATATATATTTCTTTCCTCCCCTACCATTTTTAGTACCTCTTCGTTCTTAACTTTGTCTGTCCATGATATCTTCATCATACGTCTGTAGCACCACATTTCAAAGGCTTCTACTTTTTTCTTGTCCGCTTCTCCTACTGTCCAGGTTTCACATCCGTACAGTTCTGTGCTCCTCACATATGTTTTAAGCAATCTTTTCCTTGTTTCTATGTTTGTGGTCTTTGAGCACAGTAGTTGCTTTTTCTTGTTCAATGTAGCACGACCTTGAACTAATTTTTGTTTTATATCTTTTGTGCTTTTCCCATCTTGCGTTATTTGGCTTCCTAGGTAGCAGAAATCCTTAACCTCTTGTAAGTTCGTGTTACATACTTGTATTCTTGTTTTTTATTTATTTTCCCCACCTTTTCAAACTAGAACTTTAGTTTTAGTTTTGTTAATTTTCATACCGTATCTCTCTGTTAGAACCGTTTCCATTTCATTAAGAGCAGCTTCTAACTCTTCCTTGATAGACGCTAATACCGCTATATCATCTGCAAATCTAAGCATATCAATTTTTTGTCCCTGCATAGTAATTCCAAATGTCTTCCTGCATTTGACAGTATTCATTGCCTCTTCTATGTACAAGTTAAAAATCAATGGGGATAGGGCACATCCCTGTTTCACCCATTTCCTAATGTTTACTTCTCTACGTTCCTGCTCTAATTCTATTACTGCTGTTTGCTCTTTGTATAAGCTATGTACTATTCGTCTATCCCTATAACTCATTCCAATCTTTTTCAGTATTTCAAACATTTTTTTCCATTTTACATTGTCGAAAGCTTTTTCCAAATCTACAAACCCTATATACACGCTTTCCCCTTTTTCTATTGTTTTCCCCATTATCACTCTCAGAGCTAAAATAGCCTCCCGTGTTCCTCTGTTCCGCCTTAACCCAAATTGGTCTTCTCCTAGTATTTCTTCCGCCCGTTTTTCCATTCGTCTTTGCACAATTCTAGTTAATATTTTTGACACGTGTGCTGTCAGACTTATTGTTCGAAGATTTTCACATATATCCGCGCCTTATCTGTACCCGGTGCCATACTATTTTTCACGCTTTAATGCTAAATCAAACTCATCTCTAAGTATAGGATATCCCAAGTCCTCATTTTCAATGTCTGATTCCTGTTCTAATGCAGTTAGTTCCTCTCCTGCATATAAATTCCCTATATATTCTTGCCATCTACCCACTTTCTCTAAGTTTTCTATAATGGCGTTTCCTTGTGCGTCCCTTATATTTTTGCTGTACTGTTTTATATCCCTAAAATTCATTCTAATTAATTTGTATGCTTCGTCTGTCTCCTATTTCCATCTTCGTTTGTACCTCTTTGCACTTTTCATCAATCCACTGTTCTTTAGCTTTCCTGCATTTTCGAATAATTTGCCATTTTATGGCTTTGTATCTCTGTTTTCCTGTTTCGTCTGATTTATTTTTGTATTTTCGTCTTTCTTCTATTAAATTCAGGATATCCTTTGTTATCCATGGTTTCTTATTTTCTTTTTGTGTATAGCCCAGAATATCTCTGGTCGCCATGTCTAGGCCAGATTTAATGTTATTCCATTCTGTTTCTTCTTCCTTAGTATCAGATATTTTCCCGATATCTTTGAGCAATTCATTTGACTTTTTTTCGTATCTTTCTTGAATATCTTTATCTTTTAGTTTCTCTAAGTCCAAGTGCCTTTTTCCGCTTTTTTTTCCATGTTCTTAAATTTAAGTGCGGCCTTCATAATTACAATTTTGTGGTCAGTATCTATATCTGCTTCTGGGTAGCTTCTACAGTCTTTTACTTGGTTTCTAAGCCGTTGTCTAACAAGAATGTAATCTATTTGATATCTTCCTATATCTCTTGGCATCTTCCACGTATATCGTCTTCTAGCATGATGTTGAAATAATGTGTTTGTGATAATTAAATTGTTCTTGTCACAAAATTCTACCAGCTTATTTCCCCTGCCGTTTCTCGTGCCTAAACCAAATAAACCCACTACCGCTCCTTCCCTACCCTCACCTACCACGGCATTAAAATCCCCCGTAATTATTAAATTTTCACGTCCTTTTACGTATCTTAATATGTCTTCGATATCTTTGTAGATGGCTTCTACCTCTTCGTCACTGTAGCTAGAGGTGGGCATGTATACTTGTATTATTACCGTGTTTACCGGTTTAGAGTACTCTTTCGTTCTTTTGTAAGTAATTATCTACGCAGTATCCTATCTTTTTCCGCATAACTATCCCCACACCCAAATTTCCTTCCTCTGCTCCTGTATGAAATACCCTGAAGTCTCCACTCCAAAAATCCCCCGCCTCTGGCCACCGAACTTCGCTAATCCCTACTATGTCTAGTGATAACCTATTCATTTCGATTTTTAGGTTCTCTAGCTTACCTACTTGCTTCATACTTCTAATATTCCACGCTCCGACTCGCAGAATGTTTCCGACTCTCTTTCCGATCGCATCCTCCGAAGTAGTCCACTCCCGGAGATCCGAATGGGGGACTATTTTAACTCCAGAATCTTTTACCCCATTTAGAACTTCGTCAAGGTGCATCCTAATGTAAGTAACAATAAACAATTTTGTGTAAGATTGTAATATTTACTTTGTAGATCGATGCTAAAAAGTTCAAGAAAGAGGGTAGGACAATTTACTTCGAACATATAAAAATTCTAAGGATAAGTCAAACAAAAGCGACAGATGACCAACTAGATTTCTATTTTATGACAGGTTGGATGAGATGTTAAGAGACCAACCCAGTGATTGTAGTTCGCATTTAGTCGATGTGACTACTGTTAGTTCAAGGGCGTTACTGAAAACCTGTGCTACTGTTGAGTATGATAATTATTACAGGTAGTGAAAATGCAGTTCCACAAGAGACTACAATAGAAGTTCAACCGTTTCTTAAAAAACAAATTCCACTTCTGAATATATAAAAATCAAGGATACATATTATGAGCAGAAACGGGCTGCATACAGTAGTTACTTAGAAGAAAAACTTGCATTACAAAAACAAAAATTATAATTGGACACTAGAAAATCTGCAGGCAAAGTTCCATTCTTCTTTGAAGCAAAACAACTTATTACTTAACACTTGTTATCGGTTAAATTTGCTGACTGCTGATTTCAATACACTAGCAGAGCACGACTAATCGATTGTATTTTAATGCTCCCTACTATTATTATGCAATGGTATGTATAAGTTAATATATACCCGGTGGTTTTCAGGCTATGCTAATTCACATAGAGTTCATTCGCACATGCACTAACCGTGCGGTTAAGGTCAAGAGTTGTGTTGGTGCATGAGAAAAATATGTACTAGAATATTCACAAGATCACCATTTAATATTAACATCTACGTTAGGGTTTTGTTCCTACGTATTTAAATTTTACGAGCTCCTGTCTGTTTAAATAATTTACCATGGTTTCAGTAGCGTTGCAGTATATGAGAAAATTTTCAGTTTTTTTGCATTTGTCATACATTGCTCTTGTACCTGAAACTCCGTTTTTTAATACTCAAATGCGGTGCTGCACCCCATTAATTCGTTTTCGTCTACCAGATCCTTCTCTACGACGTTGTTGGCCCTCTATAATCTATACCCGTTAACATCACATAATTATGAATAAGGTTCAGTTGTGATGAATTGTCATTTCTCTAAATGAAAGACCACTATTCCAAGAAATAATTAATCTGCTACAAATTCGCTCAACTGGCATTAATCTATCCCCTACCGTTTTTTAGGCGAAAGCACACTTTCAAAACAAGTGAAATAGAAACATTACAAACAAGATTAACAATGATTCGCAAGAAATGCCCATAATCGTAATACAGGATAAACTGTCACTTTATCAATCTAGTCTGAATTTGAATCAATCATTGTCCCTAATAGTCAAATACTTTCACTAAATTTGATCAAAAAATCTATAGTACTTATTGTAACATTTTCTACATCGTTCACTATATATTTACCCTGGAAGGTATATAACCATGCAGACAGAAAAATAGACTGGTACTTACCAACATATAGCTTCCGCAAGGTAAGTTCCATTTTAATTTAGCGCTGTTGTAGCATTGTGCGTCTGACGTAAAGAAACTGCTGCTGGTTTCGAAATTTCATTATTTGTTTGCTGCATCTGAAATAATATTGCAATTAGTAATTAAATAAGAGTGTAATCTATATTTTGCAAAACTAAAATTATTTTGGGTGATATAATTTAAGACAAACACCGAATTGAAATTTTACTTTACTATATTCTTGGAATAAAAATCAATGACGTGGTGATCAGGAATAACACTCCGTTTAAAATCCTTTTTGATAATTTTATTAAATATTCAGTGTTGAAGTTATCAAATAGTAAAAGACGATAAATATAATTATTTTGGAATTATTTAAATTACATATGTATTTAAAAAACTGCTAAGAATAAAATGATTTAGAATTAAGCACCCAGTTTGACTACCAAGTGGTCATCATCAGTAGAAAATTGACTTAAATAAAAAAGTTTATTAGGAACCCTTCAGAGGATGTTCTTTTACGACGCATTAAATGTTTTAAACAGGCAATTAACAATGTAACTCCGAACACATTGTTGGGTGTATAACAGTAGAGGATTGGATTGTCTTGAGACAGCGTCGCCGTCGCCGTCGCCTCCGACGCCTCTCTAACTTCTGATGTCACATCTGTCTACCGTCTATAAAATTTCAGGTTCTTTAACATGCATCATCTTTTTGATGACCTCAATTTTCCTCGACTCACCCTGTGTATAAATTTTATAAGACCTTAAACCAGTTGTATACAAGATTTTTGAACCATAGCATTTTTGCGCTGATCAAAAAGCTAGGAATACCTATAATAAAATTTATTGATAAAATAATGCGTGATATTGACCAACAAAATACTTTATTGCTCATCGAACACCTCGGAAGGCCATACACGCTTTGCTCACCGGGGTAAAAAGGTGTAATGAATAGCAGTGGAAAGCTGCAAAAGAAACCTACAACTAATATATACAAAAACTCCTCTATACAAAAATCTTAAAACTATTACATACACATAACTTAAAACTAAGTGAAATAAAAATCGTCTATTTTTCGGTGCCTACGGGCATACGTATTGTAAATTCCAGGGATAATAAAGCATTTGTTGCCATTTTCGGATAAACTAACCTTATATATAAGCTTGGTGTACAGCTCGTGGTTAGCGCTTCTAATCATGGTCATTGTATGCTTGAGAACGCCTATATTGTTAATTGCAGAAATATTATTCAACAAAATATTTTGTTGTTCAATTAATTAATATAAACAAAAATTTTTTTGCAAGCCACTGTAATTTAAACATCATTAATGATAAATAGTTTATTAATTATAAACCCCTTGTTAATGCGACGGGTAACTTCGATAACCACAGATGGTGAGATCAATGGACATGTATACTTAACAATTAGAATAGCGGATTCCTTCAAATACCTATTAGCGGTGTTCGAAAACTAGTAGTAAAAAATAAACATAATAATCTTAAAATGTATAGGCAATTCAATAGGACCCGTATAATTATTCTGTTAAGACACACTCACCTGCACGTCCAAGTTGATGGGTTTGTCACACCTCCCACAAGTACAGAGGAAAACAGATGAACCCAGGACAATGCAAGGCGTGTATCCTTCTTACTCGAACAGTCGTAGTTCATGTACAGTAGTATAGTTGTCCTGTCAAAAGAAGCGGTAACTATTCAATTAGTCATAAGTCAACGCGATGAACAGGTCATGCCCACCAGAGGAAGCACACAAACGGTATGCACGAAATTTCTGTAGCCAACGAAATAATGTAACGACAGATATTCTTTGTCGTATAGGTGCAGAAAGAATAAAATGAGGAACTCGTTTTATAGCAAGAATTAAATTTAATCCGAGCGTCATCAAACACACAGCTGTTGACAGAAACGCGAAACAGACTTTTTCGGATAAGTGTGATCTATTATTTCAAAGAGTTTTTAGGATTTGGTATTATAAGAATTAAATATACTATATAGTAATATGCACCAAGATGACGAATACTTAAAACAAGGTACCGATTATTTAAATTATAGAGGTACTTTTCATTTCGCAGCAAATAGGTTTAAATGGAATTGTAGTAAAGCGTGCTTATTGTCGTAATGTCTAATATACAGGGTAGAGTATGGGTATCACAAGCAGAATCTATGCGAATGAATAATTAAATAAAATGGTGTAAGGTTTAGTATATCATTGAAAGGTGGACGTAACAGCGTGATCATGTCGCAAGGTGGTTAATACGTATATTTTGAACATCCCGTACATTTTTACCGGTTAATAATCAATACGCGGTCCTATAATTTTCAACTCAAATTTCTTTTGCTTTAAAAATGACAAGTTTAGGCTACAATAAAGTAGTTTACATCCTGTATATTTAATTTTTCTGCAATAAATACGCTTTCGAATAATTCCTCAATTTAAATCTATTTGATTTGCAACATAAAGTTTATTATGCTATAATTAAATAGTTCATATCCGGTTTTTAGGAAACCTTCAATTTGTTCAACATTACAACCGCGTATAATGGGTCTTCTCTATTGTGCCAAAGTAACGACTTGTTGAAATAAAGTCGCGCAGTATTCTCCGGTAAAACCGTATTTTCTAGTTTCGATCGCGTTTCGATAACACAGATGTTTGGATTTTGAATTGGTGTCATTTAAATTCATTCTGAATTTGATTCTGCGGCCCGTACAACAAAATATGTTCTACATTACCCGTTCTATCACTTTAAAAGCAATGCACGTTTAATGTTGTTCTGCCAATTAGAGATGTCTTGCCTTTCTTTGCCGCAGACCAAAGGCGTTCCTTCTGGGTGTAGCCCACCTGTTTGTTGCCGTAGACCAGTCGCTGTAGTTACGATAGTAGCTACGTTGTTATGCTGACTTTCTCCCCCCGGCGGTTGGCAAGTTATGTATCTTGACGCAGAGAGTTATGTGCCTTGTGTTTTGTTATACATGTTAAGGATTTTTATTTATCAACGGTGGATGGTGTAAAACCAGTCCACCATACTTGTTGAACAGCTGGCTACGCTGGTGGTTCTGGATATACGTCGTTAGTTCTTGCTACAACGTGGTCTGTATTTAATGCTTAAGTTTAACACCTGTACTAGATGAAAAACCTAAATTTACATTTAATACTTTAAAATTTAACATGTTTTGTTATACATGTTAAGGATTTTTATTTATCAACGGTGGATAGTGTAAAACCAGTCCACCATACTTCCTAGGGAGTAAATTTACATTTAATACCTAAATTTAACATACTTGCGATTGAAAAATTTTAAGCATTAATTTTCCTTTTTTTTACTGAGTTTTATTATATGTTAGCTTCGAAATGCGCACTTCGTGGATCCACTATCCAATTTGTCCGTATAATATAATTGTTGACGTTGAAACGATAACGCTTATTTTATTGTGTTCTCTTGTTTATACCGAATTATGTATTTAATTTTTTTTATTTGTTAATAGATAATCGTGGGCGATGTACTTTAGGTTTTTTTTTTGTTTTTTTGGTATTTAGGCAAACCCCGCCACTCTCCGCGGTTAATAGTTAGCCCGGTACTTACGTTTCTTCAGGCTACGTCTAGGTATGTAGCATGGTTATGTGTTCAAGTTACCTTATGGAAAATAATATGCATCTTTATTGCAGGGAGCCGAAACATAGCAACACACATCAGCAAATTCTTTATGTTTACTCTCGGTTGTTGTAACTTAACCACTTTAATTCTTATTTTTAAATTTACACCTACGAGTTTATCTTCTACATCCTTTACTAGACAGCAATTGGATACGTGCAGTATGTTTAGATTTTCGATCTGAAAATATAACCGACTTTGTCTCCATGTAAATTTCTACATTTCCGTCATTAACAAGTTTTGTTATTCCATCTGTTCCCTCTATCCGACGATGGTGCATTGTCTTGATAGGTTTTTTATTTTCTGCATAACAACCTTATTACAGAAGAATTCGAATTATATAATAAAAACAATCGGGTTATAAATTCTTGTACAGTTTAAACTCGTACCACTACTTATTGAGGAATAACGGATCATATCGAGCCATATCTGACCTTGACGGGCCATTTCGGGCCATATCGTTTTATACCGGGCCATATCGAACCATGCCGGGCAATATCGGGCCATATCGGACCTTGCCGGACCATTCCGGGCCATATTGAAGCAGATCGGGCCATATCAAATCATACCGCGGTCCAGTGTATACGGCAGCTCCTTCTACAAAATTTCTAACTAAACATCTGCTAATTTCACGTTGTACAAAATATATATTGAATTTGTATACTTCTTGTTTATACTATCCAAACCTTCTTCCTCAGTAATATATTTACTCTAATATTTTTTACCTCCGGGGGCGCCGATCTAACCTAAAAATTTGGGCCAATCTTACCTAACCTAGTGTAAGTGCTTTATAAACTAATATGGTTGAGCCTACCCGTTAATTTCTACTTCTTGTATTGTACCTTAGCTGCATATGTTTAATGTCGTGGGTGGACTCCGCAATAAGAGTTCGATGCAGAATAGGATTGAAAACCTACGCATAAGATAGCCCTGATGAGATTAAGGACAATCATTAGTTATCCAACTTGTTAAAATAAAGTAGTCCAAAGTATTTGTTACTGGTTTACCTTAGAACAAAACATTTGGATTAACATAAAGTAAGCACAGTTATAATTAATTTGCATATTAATTTTATAAAATGAATTAAATATTTCGTTTGTAATTTCTGTGAAACCGATTGCGCCTTCCTGGCGAGCACGTGATTCACTATTATAGTACTTTACCTCTGTGTAAGGTATATAATAATTGGCGCTCAAATTTTGGTAATGTTGTGTATAATTTACTAGTTATCTATCTAATAAATATTTTATTATTTAAGGTGTTGCTTTTCGAATTTAAAAAATAAAACAATGAAAATTTTAAAAATACTTTAATCTATAGATTATAATAATTTCAACGACTTCATTTTCATACTAATTCTAAGATGGCCAACTGCCTGTTTGTTTTTGATTAGACATTTATTAAAGTTTATAACTTTTTACATATTAAAGTTATTTGAATCAACTTCACTATCTTTTCTAAAAAAAAAGAAAACGTAGTATGTATAAAATTACTTTCAGTGTATTGTTTGGGTAGCAAGGATTATTCATAACATAATTAATATTATAATTAATGCGTGAGTAACGATGTTATTAATATATGCTACGTAGACCTATATACATCAAGAAATTAATACCTCTATCTTAATAAAAACAACTTAATTAAAAATCGTCAAAATTATAAAATAACTCCATAAACAAGCTTCGAAATCTTTGTATCTTACCTTGAAAAAACTTTTATGTAATTAACTTCCAGTAATTTAATTGTTTTTATAAAATTTTCCTAATTACTTACTTATATCAGCTGTCTGGACCTTACTTTGTGTGATTTATTTTATGTATAAGTCACAAAATTTTCTTTAAAATTCTCACGAATCATAAAAATATTCTGATATTAACCGGTGCAAATGTAGTTGATCAACGACGTTGGACAAGAAAATTTTGATAAAAGTCGAAACGCCTCGATTTCTGACCTCAAAATTGTTAAAATTAAATTATCCATTTACAAATAACTTTTATACGAAAAATAAAAACTTACAAATGTCTCTTTGCCGGTTAGATCGTCAATTCTTTGCTTATAAAAATATTGTTTCTATTAAAATTAACTGCATTGAAAAATTCATGGTTCCAAATTTGTAACGCTCTTTTTAATTAATTTTTATCCGTCGAAGTAAGTCTTTAAAAATATATTTATATTTAATAGATTGCAGTTAGCGTGTGATTTTGCACTTATTTATATATAAGTAATAAATCGTCGTACTCTGTAATTATGTCTCATAGCTTCTGTTCAAAGTTATATGTTACACGTGGAATGTCGAAACAATGAATCTTGAATGAATTACCGCTCTTCGTAAAATCTTCTTCATATAATAAATAATCTCAATACGTCATAGGTTCCGATTTTTCTGATTATGTACTTGATGCATTAGTCACTCCCTGATGTATCAATTACCCTCAATTTTGTGCTTAGTTATCTTTTTAATGAACTGTGAGCATAGAGTTATTGCGGTCGTAAAAAGTTTCGCATCCTTTGTCAATGAACGAAAACAACCAGTTGTTATATCTTTCCTACAAACTTCTGTAATATAATTAGAGCTATTGAACTCGTTATCTTATCCGTTATTATAGTCGTCCGGTATTATTATGTTCCGCGGATTGGACCGTTAATTCATACAAGATAATTGATTAACCGTCTTTTGCTTATGATTTATAACTTTTAGAACACTTCTCGAAGGAAAGTATTCTCCGGTATATTAAATGGATTCTAGAAGTATTTCTAAATTCGCTTTCTTAAAATAAAAAGTACTTGGCTTATAACAATCAACTCTCCCAATAAACCCCCAGGTAAGTAAATAATGTTATAAAACACTTACCCCGACATTTAGATAGGCGTCGAAGTCCTTCTCAGGGACGGTTCTTGGCTGTTGCCCTGTTGTGAATTGCTGCTCCTGTTGGTAGTGCCTCGCTAAACGATACGATTAGGATAATGGTAGAAGAATGGGAACGCAAAGAGGCACTTACGGCGACACTATCTGGCAGGCGGTACGGTAATTTTTACTCCACGAAAGTCGGTACGGTAATTAACGAGCTAGGCGGCGTTTCTTGCCTAAAGGCCTCCAACTGAGATGGCGCACTTCCGCTTGCGTTCATGGGAAAATGAACTTCTTATCAAATACAAAGCTTACGATCGCAAAGATACGCGAATGACGTCAAGACCTGTGTGAACGCTAATAATCTAGGGTTTTCACGGTGTCAACAAAAATTGCAGTATTCAGTGGAAATTTTTCCACGCCGAAGTCTAAAAAAGTCCCTAACTCTAAATTAATAACCCTATAGTTGGAGCTTACACAATAAAGCGTAACACGCTCATAAAAATGGTATTTTAACGAAAATGCATTAAAGCTAGCAATTGTGTTAAATCGTTTTGAATAAAAATGTTTATCGACTGATGCTTCTAAAGATTGAATTTACTTTTAGCAAAGTTTGGATTGAAATTTAGTATTTTTAAAGTGAATGAAACGCGTTTTACGGTCTTGTTTTATAAATGAAACGTGCTTTAAAGGTGTATTACAGGAATAATTGTTTAAGTATAGATGAAGTGAATACTTTTATTTTCACGGATTTGAGTTGCTTCATTCTTAAACGGTATCTCACAACGCTATATGTACTGATAACGTTTCATTCTAAATGGGAATCCTATTTTATGGGCTAAGGAAATACGCTTACATGTTTATACTGGGTTAAAATTATATATTGGAAAACGTTACTTTTCTCTGTTTTGGGTTAATTTTCTTTGCTGTAACGCCAGTGTTTTTAATATATTTTGAGTTAAAAAAATATCTTAAAGGTATCTGAAAAATTTGTCTGCATTTATATACAATGCAAAGAGAAAGTTAATCTTGTATTTAGCTATCTAGCCTCATACCCTTCGACTAATTTTGTGCGGTCCGTACGGCGGCAAACAAAACCTTGGGCGCGTAGATTATGTAGGATGATGATCGGATGGCTATTTATTCCGTTTTCTGGTATAGCAAGAATTTCTGCGGTTCAAAAACCCAGGTGGTACCTTAGTAAAATATAAATTTCTGTGTATACGAACTCTTGTAAGAGGAGTCTTTTATTTAAACTTTGTCGCGATTGCTAGCGTTAAATATTGCTTCATTGGTATTATTAATGTAGTGTTATCACACATATTTGTACAAACTAGTTTTAGATGTAAGGTATTACGCATTATATAAAAGTGGTGTAGTTTTCCGCTGGCAATATTTAAGAGGAATTGGTTTTATCATTTTGGTGTAGAAACGGTATACACGGTCGTGAAACGGACCAATTGGAACGCGCTACGTACATGCCAGTGTGTTTACAAATTAAAAAGAACGAGCCGCCATGATTCGTTTTATACGTGATTACCTTATCATGAAGTACTAGTATGAGGACTTTATAAATTAATGTAGTGGTATTTACTCGTCAATTACTACCTTTTCTGTATCGTACTTTGCCTGTTCTCATATAACGCTGTAGGAAAACCAACTAGTCTTGAAGAATTTGATCTAGAAAAGGATCGAGAACGCACGCATGAGATAACCTTAAGCAGACTAAGGACAGGAATTAGTTATCTAGCCGTTAAAATGCAGTAATCCAAAGGATTTGTTAGCTGGTTTTACCTTAGAACTTAAATATTTAGCTGGTCATTAGGTAAGCAGAATTATAATTTGCATGTTTATTTTGTAAAATAAATTAAATATCTTGTTTTCAATTTCTGTGATACTGACTGCGCCTTATAGGCGAGGACGTGATTAACTACTGTATCTTGGTTTGTATTATAATAATTTTTATAAAAAGGTATGCCGTTTTCCATTGTAGCAGACTATAATTTTTTCAGTTCGATATTTTATTCTAAAAATTTTTAAAAGAAGAATTAATTTTGTTCGAGGAAAAGATTTCAATACTATGACTACACATTCACTCGCGCAAGGGTGCACACTCGAATACGCGTAAGTGCGCAAGTACCACACGCATTGCGCTTGTTCTACCACGCACGTACGAAAGCACAAACATGCTGGAAAGCAGCCGTATGCTTTCGCCATGTTCATATACTTGCCCATATACACTGAAATAAGCTCCTGAACACACACAAACACGCACACGCACACACACGCACACACACACACACTTCAGATCTATACACGCGTTCACAAACACGCTGCATTCGCCTACAACAGATTGCTGCTTCAAATAAAGACAACATATTGCATTTTAGTAAAAATGCGGCTTCCCACTACTATAAATTAAAGCTGCATCTGTCGCTTTTCAGTTCTGTATAAAAAGAGAATTTGAAGAGAAAACCTTAATTATCTATTATCTTTTATTTTCATTCTCTTATTTCTAGCATTCCCAGTGAAGGATTACAATATTTTCAACTTCTACAAATTAACTGACACAAATAGGAATGATTTGTCCTGTTTTATTTCAAACATTTCCACCAAGTATAGAGATATTTATTTCTCAAATGTACTCGTCTGAATTTCAATTTGTGTTTTGCTTTACAAACGCTGTATGTACATGTCACATCTATTGATGCAGAAATACCATTTGCGACGTTTGCTAAACTTCTAGAAAGGAGAATTGTAGAACTTTTAATGCAACTCCACGGGGAGCTCGACAGCATGTAGTTTCTATTTGGAGCAACCCTCACTACATGACGCAGGAAATTGGAAAACCTACAGCTAAACTAGACCGTATTTGTCGATTTATTTTACTATAGTTTTGTACACTTAAGTTTAGAGTTGAAAATATTTTCTATGTACGTGAACCTTTAACTTCGGTCGAGCCACCCTTATGTTTAAAGCGGTTTAGCCCAACAAATAAAAGGAGTCTAGCCTAGAAGCCCAGTCAATTGGTGACGAAAAAATTTCCAGGTGGAAAATTTTTGCGAAGTTCTAATTTCTTGTATATATGGGATTTTGGGTGTGCTAAATACAATTTTTCACTTTTCCCGTCCTGAAAAAGCTCGGAGAGTACGAAAAAATTCAAAAAAGCTTAAAAATTGTACATTTATGTTTTTGCATATACCGTAAAAAGTATGCGCTATTTAAGATAAATGGTTATGAACAAAAAGAAAACAAATAAAATTATCTATAGGTTTTGTATAAACAGCATTTCACATATCGTCCCTGATACTGAAAAACGGTCTATGTCAAGAAAGAGAATTTTACCGGAAAGAAAGAAAACTTAATAATTTTTGGCCCGTCCATTTTTTTTGATATGAGTTGTTGATGATATTTCTACCATTGTATAATCTTTGTGAAAACACAAAAATGACATCTATGTTGAATTTATAAAAAGCGACATTGAACTTATTGCACTGCTCAGCAGGGGCGACTTCTGTACATAATCTATGACGTAGTGCGTATTGTAACCAAACCAAAGTAAGGTAGATTAAAACAGAATAATATTAAAAGTTATAGTGAATCCAGTAGTGTGAAAACAAGGATTAAATTTCTGCTTGAAGTTGAGGCTCCACTGCTACAACAATTTGCAGAAAGTCGTTGCGCGAGACGATTTACCGTTAATGTCAACCCATCTGTTCGGGATTTAGAATGTACATAAGTTTTTATGTTGTTTAAGATTATTTTACTTGGATTCTGAGAAATCATATTAATGGTAGTAGTTAGAAGTCAATCCTGTATTAGCTTAATATTTTAGTAACTATGTAGCCGGGGTTGATTGCCGAATTAGATTGAACTTTATGCACAACGCTTGTTAGTTGCTAGTTTTTAGCCTTTCGGTAGTAATTAGGTTAAGTAGCAACGAACTTTAGTTTGATTTGTTGATAGTTAAATAGTGAATATTCTTAATAATTAACGAGGGTTCATTAGTTTTATACGAGCATTTATTCTTTTTCATTAAAACGATATCGACACTTCTGGATTTACTTTAGTTCAAAAGCGTATATTTTCTTAATAGTAACCTTCAAGGACCCCCCCACCCATCTGTGCTTAGGTGGGCCTTTTATAGTACTGTTAGGATGGTTTGAAATGATGAAAAATTACAAAGCGTTTGAAGTATGGACTACCTTACTCGATGTTAAAGGTGAAATTAAATATCAACAGAAAACCAGTTATTTTGTAAGTTCTAGTACAGTAGTTTCTGTTTCTTAGTTTTAAAGTTGAATACGTACATAATGGCTCTAATATTTAGTTTGCAACCCGTTCATTTATTAATTTTCAATGGTTAGCTTAATTATTATTGTATTAATCTATTAAACCTCCTGGTCCCTTAGTCCCATTGTAATGTCTGAAATAATTTTTCAGATTTATAACTTTATCTAGTAGAATTTCTAGTCCCTTGAGTCTTGCAATAGTCCAAGAAATAATAAACACATTACAAATTATTTGAGAAATAATTTTGTTGCTAAATCTTTAAGAGTTTAGCCCTAATTACTTGAATTTTTTTAGATCAACTTTAATACTGTTGTTAACCTTTTTTTAGTTTATAGCTTAGAATTTTTTAATTTTTTGTTCTGAAGAGGACTATGTAACTTTTTTTTTATTTTGTAAACAAATTGCTTTTCGTAACAACTTAGAAGTGTTAATGGAATAGAACAAACTAGAAAAAATTCCCAAGAATATTTATTTGCAAATTTAGATAGATTTCCGAATTTTTAATAAGTCCTTAGTCTCATATAGAAAACAACATGCGATTTGTTATTTTCTAGTTTCATTCAATTACAACGCTAAGTTCAACATTTTGTATCCACAATCATGTAGAAAACAATTTTCCTGCTTTGAAACGTGGTTTGTCAAACCATAAATAGCAATTTAATCTTTCAAAAGTTCTGTAAACACCTTATTGTTCACGAAATACCTCAAGGTTTTCATACACACGACGCGTGGGCATTGAACATTTGTTCTGATAAGATTTCTCTAAGTTGAACTGTCTTTGTAAGTAATTTTTTGAATTCACTCACCTCCAGATGATCTTCGAGTCAGCCGGTTGTGACTTCGTTGATGCGCAAAAGCCCGGTAGGGCCAACAAAAAACCCTTTACAGCAAACTAAAAATATAAAAAGCTGTCAAAATGCAATAGAATCAAGAACAACCTACTAGGCCCTCTAGCCAACCAACGACGCTAATTATCCCCGAGTTCATCCATCACGTACGACATCAGTCTGGGGCTATAGCATTTGTCATTGTAAGCAACTAGTAGAACCTGTGCCTAACCAATCCATGGTTAGCAACCAGCGGTTAAGGATAAGTAACTTTTCTATGATCCAAAAGCAATTTCTTTTACAATCTCCTTTTTCAAAACGGCTAAGTTTCGAACCGTGAAAACCTCCATCGTTCCTGTCTATAAGGCCTGACACCCAACTCAATCGAAATTATAATTTTTTGTTGATTATTTTATATTTTTAATTAGAATATACCGGGTGTAACAAAATAAGTGTAAAACATTTCAGGGGGTGATACCTCATCGTAAAAGAAATAGGGTTTTTCATATAAAGAAACTTTATTGAAGCATCCCTTGTTAAGATACAGCCCTTTAAAGAGGGTACATAAAATTTGTTTTTCATTTTTTTTACAAACTCTAAAAAAGTTACAAAATTGAAATTAAGGCGACATTTTTTACTATCAAAAATACACTTACTCAGTAATTTATCTGGTTTACCTTCTGGTTGTAAGGGGTGGAAAACGCAACTCCTAAAACTTATTTCCAATGTAACTTTTTGTCTTATTATTTGTTTGCCATTTAAAAATTTATTTCCAATAGCTTATTTCATTCTAATCAAAAAATGTCTCTTGAATTTTTTGCCCAAAATTAACCAGTTCGCAGAAAAAAATTATTTTACAAACAAGTACAGAAATACATCGTCATAAGACGAAAATGCGAAACTAATTTATCTAGTAGGCCGCTATTAGTGATAGTGACAATTAATTGTTATCACGCTGTCAGTTTGTAAATTTTTGAAATTGAATTAATAATTGTGTGTCGTCTTGTTCTTAATTTGTTAGTTTAATAATTAACTTGTTATTAAAATGGCATACACAAATTCAGAAATGGCTGATATGCATTACGTATATAGTTTGTCGCAGGGTAATGGGTTAGAAGCTTGTAGAAGGTATGCTGAAATGTATCCTCAACGGCAACTTTCTTCGCATAGAATATTTGCCCAACTTTATCAACGATTACGAGAATATGGTTCATTCGAAAAAAAACGCAGGATTGTGGTCGCCATCGAGAAGTTAGAACACCACAGCTTGAAGGAGCAGTACTTAATTTGGTTGAAGAACAACCCACTAGCAGTACTAGAAGGATTACTTTCGAGTTAAATGTTGATCATATGACAGTATTTCGAATTTTAAAGGAACAACTCTTATACCCCTACCATCTACAACGAGTACAGGCACTGTTACCGCGAGATTTTCCAAACCGTCTTGAATTTTCCAATTGGATGCTGGAAATGATTAGAAGAAATCCTGACTTTCTGAAGACGATCGAATTCACAGACGAATGTACTTTTTCTCGGGAAAATATTATTAATTTTCATAATCACATATGGGCTGATGAAAACTCTCACGCTATTGTCCAAGCTAACCATCAAGACCATTTTTGTCTTAACGTGTGGTTCGAAGTTATTGGGAATTATTTAATTGGCCCTCATTTTCTACCTCCTCGATTAAATAGTGAGGCATACACTCAATTTTTAAAAAAAGTGCATCCAGTACTGCTGGAGGAAGTTCCTTGTGGTATCAGAAGGGTTATGTTTTTTATGCATGATGGGGCTCCCGCCCATTTTAGTCAAGAGGCACGTCAGCATTTAACTCAAACATATCCAAATCATTGGATAGGTTGAGGAAGACCATAAAATTGGCCCGCTCGATCCCTGGATTTGAATCTTCTCGATTTCTATACTTGGGGCCATTTACAGAGTTTGGTTTAGCCTACTCCTGTTCGCGATATAGAGGACTTAAGAAACCGCATCATCGATGCGTTCAGGGTAATTAGAGACTCCAGGAATATTTGAGCGAATACGTAGCTCAATGCGCCGACGTCTAGACGCATGTGTAATGACTGAAAGTGCACATATTGAACATTTACTATGATTTCTACATGTTGTATGTTTTGTTATTAATAAATTAGTTTTGTTTATTCATCTTTAAACATACTTTGATGCAGGTAGTAACTACAAAATAACAATAATAATCCAGTTTGCATTTATGACGATGTATCTCTGTTGTTGTTTGTTGTAGAAAATTGTAAGGTCAGGTACTGGCGCCGCTAGAATTAGGGTAGAAGGGAAAGAGGCGCAGGATGTTGAAACTGCATTACCTAGTTTAAGTTTAAAGTCAGTCTTGTATTGGTAGCCGATTAGTTCAGTTGGTATTTTAGATAAACCTTTAATGCGTATTTCTTTTATTAAAGAGCAACCCTTTTTTACATTTGGTGCCGATTTCCGGAAAGTATTCCGACCGGATCAAAAACTACAAATTGAGGTTTATCGCAATCGTGGCCATTTATAATCGATGATTACAATAAAGACTCAACAATGGTACTAGCAAAACGGACGGTCTGTAGAATGAAGTTGACTAAGGCAGTTAACAATATTAATGTAATGTTAGAAAACAAGGACTACAGTACCGAAGATATTTATACGGCTTTATCAAAGTTAAAATTGGCTAGTGATAACTTGAAAGAAATCGGCAGACAAATAGAACCTCTACTTAAGGAAAATATCGAAGAGGAGCTACTAAAACAATATGAATACGAGGAGATTGCTGTTACTGCAGAGCCGAATTTGAGGTTTCGATTAAGTGCAGAGGACAAGGCGCAATCACAATCAGTAGTTCAGTGTGATGGCATTATTACGCAACCGCCAAGTAACGACGTAAGTACATTACCATCATTAGCATGTGTGAAGCTTCAGCGCTTGCAATTAGTTCAATTTGACGGTACCGCAAAAGGATGGCTTCCATTTTGGGAGCAATTTCGAAGTATGGTACATGAAAATCCACTACTAACAAAGGACGATCGATTTAATTATTTACGAATGTCTGTGACCGGTAAAGCAGCAGAAGCAATCGAAGGCTTTCCGTCATCAGGAGCATTCTATGAAGAAGCACTGAAGGTACTTAAAGATCAATTTGGGAATTCTGAACGGTTAATAGAGTAATATTTTGAAATCATCATGAAAATTGAAACGGTGAAATCGAAGACTGACGTGAACTCTTTACGCAAGAATTACAATCGTATTACGTTGGCTATGCGTGCACTTACAATTCTGGAGGTAGCGAGCACGCAGTATAACATGATTGTGAAGTCTAGTTTAATGAACTCATTGCTTCATGAAATGCGATTGGGGTATTTTAGACAAAACAATAGGAAAGTAGCAGACTATGGCGGCGCCGAATTAGATACGTCACAAGAAACTTCAATAAATGCCATGTCTGGGTCTGTTAAAAGAGAAGATGACGTAGACAAACAAGTGTAAGATTTGTTGCAGTTTGTCAAAAACGAAATAGAGTCTTTAAAACAAGCTCTAAAGCCAGATGCGGACAGAAACGATAAGATAACAAATGCAGGGACAAGAAATCCAGGTAGATGAACGGCGTCTAGTTTATTGGTTACTCCTAATAGAACGACTGAAGTTTGTTTATTCTGCAAGCAAGACCATAAAACAGAATTTTGTATGGCAGACATCGCTTTAGAGAAGACGCGTGAATGTTCGATTAAGCAAGGTGACGTTGTGCTAGTACATGGTAGTGATAAGCGCCGATTACTGTGGAAGCTCGGAGTAGTGAAGGAGATAATTATCGAACGTGACGGAAAAGTGCGTGCCTGTTATATAAAATGTGCGGACGGTACTCTTCAACGACCCATTCAGTTATTAACCCCTTTAGAAGTAAGAAGTAAAATTAATTAATTGCGCCGCCGGAGAATGTAGAAAATTGTAAAGTCAGGTAGTGGCGCCGCTAGGATTAGGGTAGAAGGGAAAGAGGCGCAGGATGTTGAAACTGCGTTACCTAGTTTAAGTTTAAAGTCAGACTTGTATTGGTAGCCGATTAGTTAATTTTGGGAAAAAAGTTCAAGAGACATTTTTGTTTAGAATGAAATAAGCTATTGAAAATAAATTTTTTAATGGCAAACAAATAATAAGACAAGAAGTTACATTGGAAATAAATTTTAGGGGTTACGTTTTCCACCCTTTACAACTATGGGGTAAACCAAATAAATTACTGAGTAAGTGTATTTCTGATAGTAAAAAATGTCACCTTAATTTCAATTTTGTAACTTTTTTAGTGTTTGCAAAAAAATGAAAAACAAATTTTATGCCCCCCTTTAAGGGGCTGTATCTTAACAAGGAATGCTCCAATGACGTTTCTTTATATGGAAGACCGTATCTCTTTTACGATGAGGAATCTCTCCCTGAAATGTTTTACACTTATTTTGTTACACCCGGTATATTTTCTTGAAAGTAATATTTGCTCTAACTTTGGTATATTTGAAATTTTCACTAATAACTATTTTAAGATTATTTGAATTACAGTTTTTGATTAAGTTGTACGTGATTATCAGATCTGATGCTTATATAATTCCTAAGAAACGAAATGTTGTTTTACTAATACTTTTTGATATCACTAACACATGTGAAATTATTTATTTATTTTTATAATTGAATAAAAATTGTTTATTATATAATAAATACCTTCTGATATTAATATATTCAATTTTCTAAATGGGGTAAATTAAAATTTTTAAAATTATCTGCTCCGATAAGGTTTCTGTATCTACCCTAAAATCATATCCTTTTAATACTTGCTAGATATAATGGCGTCCAACTTCACTATACTTTGTTTTCAGTTTTACGAAGAATATTTCAACCCTGCCATTTTCATGATCTCCCACGGAATAATAGTCAAGCTAGGCACCGGTACAGCAGGTTATTGTAGTTCCATCTCGTACGCGAAAAGTCAAAGTCCATGTAAAGTTACGAATTGTTGTTCTATCTTCTTACTGGAGGCAAGATCACAAAACGCGTTCTTTAATTAATTAAAACCTATACACTTAAACCCAACGCCTTGGGGCCCGAAATGTGTAACCGTTGACATTCACCACATTTAAAAATTAATACCTTACAGTAGCTTTAAAAAATTAACACTGCTACGGAGTTATTCTTTCTATTTATTTTAAAATTAAGTGGAGGTATGAGAGTGTAATCAAAGCTCCATCGACTTCAAGCAGCAGTGGAAACCGTTAATCTCTTCTATGAACCTCCATCTTCTGGGCATTAATTAGGGTTGGCGCTCAAAGGTTATATATAGGTATGGAGTTCAAAGTATTTAGTAAAGGCGTTTGAATTTGTATACCCCTAAAAGCTATTTGCTTTCCTAGAACCTACCGCGCACAACTGAAAGCTAGTCAGTGAACTAACTAACTGTTACGTCACTTCGTTCCCGGTGGAGCAAAATTATATTAAGTACTTAACGCGTTGACTGCGGTATGTGGGGCATTGGTCATACCACATAGCGGTGTCAGTATTGTGATTAAATGAGCTATATTTTGGTTTGTTTTCACACATAAAATGTCGTATTGGTATACATTTTTGAAAATTTGGGTCAAGACGCGCATGCGCGTCTATCGCATATGGAATAATATCTTCAATCCATATGCGATTGGACGCACAAGCGCGTCTGCATTAAAAATAATGTACACGTATTTATCAATCATTTATTTACATAAAAAACTGCAAAAAACACGCTATAACAATGAATGGCTACATAAAAGCAAAGATTAACTTAAAATAACAGTTCTTATAACTAATTTGTTTTGTGGTGTGCCGAAAAACACGATTCAAGACATAACCCGGGAGATCCTGGACATACCATGCAATGATATACTGAGTCCTTTCGAATTTTTTTATTATAACAAACTCTGCACTTTTTTCTGCGGGTTTTACCATTTTGTGCTTTTTCAGTTATTTTTTCCGGCAAATGAGCAGCTGAAGAGCTTTTACTCGGCATTTTAGTTTTAAGACTTCCTTTAGGAAGTATTTTTTCTATTACTGCCAGCCTAAAGTCGTAATAATGTAAATGTCTTCCAGAGAACTTGTTATACAAGTGCTACGAATTTTGTAACAATAGTTGAAATATATGAATTCCTACCTTTTATACCACCGCATTGCTTTACGTGAACATGGATAATAAGCCATTATTTGATCCGAGCGGTCAATACCACTCATATATTTATTATATTTGCCAATTGCTAATGGTTTCTCAATTTCTTGTCCCTATCTATTTTTCATAACCACTAATTCATTTTGGAATTCGGTGGAAATGTAAGTGACATCTCGTTTGTTCCTCCACTTTGCCACCATAACACCGCTACGATATGCTGATTTTGTTTCGCCCTTTTTGAGTTTTGCTGCTACCACGTCTTTGGGAAAATCTTTTCTGTCCGCTCTAAGAGTTCCTGTGCAGTAAGTGTTTTGGTCTAATAATTTCTTAGCTAAGCTGTAATTGTTGTAAAAATTATCCATATACACGGCATGTCCATTTCCAGATAATCGCGCATTAGATACATAACAACCTTTTCTGCATGTCCTTTGCCGCCTAATTCATCAGCCTGGCCAGCATACAATGCCATCTTTAAAACGAAACCATCAGGTTTCGTAAGCATATAAATCTTTATGCCATATTTATGACGCTTGTTTTTTATAACTTGCTTGAACACCAATCACCCTCTCCACAACAACATCGACTCATCAAGCGACAAGTTCTTAGCAGGATAATATATTGACATCATCTTTTCGTGAAAATAATCGAGTAAATATCGAATTTTATAAAGACGATCATTTGGTAGATCTTCACCCTCTTCTGAATTTTTTGCAAAATGTATACAGCGCAAAATTAGTAGGAACCGATTACGTTTCATGTACTTTGAAAAGCAAGTCAATCCAAATAACCAGTGCGCTTTCCAGTAGTCCTGAATTCTGTTACATTTTATAGTTCCAGTGTGAAAAATTAGTGGGATAAAGCGTAAGAGTTCATCAACTGTGATATCAATCCAGTCTGTAATTCGAGACTTAGGCTTCGTCTTATCCTAGAGAAATACACTTTCAGCATAACGGTTTGTTTCCTGGGTTACCACATTTAGTAGTTGATCATCCACCAACAAACGAAAATAATCATAAGGGGTGGCTGTACCATCCATCTCTACTAACATACCACTCTTTTTTTACAAACGCCATTTTAACATTGGTTCCCAATTTTCTTTCCATCCCTGAACAATAAGTTGTTCTGGTTCGCCCATATTATTTTGGGACGTTTCGATCATATCTACTGCTTGATCACTATCTTCAGATGACGATTCGTCATCTTCGTTGGGAATAAATTCATCCTCGCTGTCTTCTAATTCCGGTTCAGATGCTAACAATGCATACTCTAATTCATTATCTGTTAATTTCAGTGCATTTCTAAACACCATTTTCCGTCTTTTCTTTGCAGAAGAGCCGGCTATAAAATCTAGATCATCAGCCATCTTAAATTTTAGTCACGCACGTAAAAATTAATAAAAGTGTAACATGCCAGTTTTCCACTGGTCATGTTCCAGTTTTTAAATTATTTCTTTGCGTATGTCTCCCTTCTTTTTTTTATAAATTAAAGCTCCTCTTTGATTTATCTTCATGTGCCGTACTTTGTATATTTAAAGTATGAATTATATTTAGTTTGTGTTATGTCATAACACGAATTCGTAATTTTCATCCATCTAAATACTTAATTTCGTTTGAAATAAATGTACCTCTAATTATAACACAAGTTATTTGGGTTATTACTTCGAATGGAAGTAATAAAAAGTAACCTCTATGTTATTGGTAGGTTTTAACCAGTAACACAAGTGAAGTAGTTTTGAATCTACAATTAGTAAAAGATTTACCTTAAAGTTAGTTTCCTCCCTGTATTACCGGCCGATCGATATTTAGTAGTCTGCGCATAGCAGGATCTTTATTCAAACCCGGCTGTGAGATATCACGCCATTTGTTCCTCAAGATGCCTGGTCTTCAGATGGTATGTATTAGATTCCTACGCTGTTATAATATTTTAACAAAAATAATTTTATAGAAGTAGGTGATAATACCGTATAAAGTTTTGCCGCTAAATAACCCATCGATTAGTTTAAAGATGGTAAGGATTGTTATAGATAAAATCTGTGACAATTTGAATGTACCTCGTGGCACTTCCAAATACTTATTCAAAATTTGTATTGTAGGGTCCTCCTTCCGAGAGATCAAAGTGGGCAGATGTAGAAGTATGATTATTCGTTTTGATTTTCTCTAGTGTAGTATAAAGTACCTCTACTATATTATAACAAAAGATGCATCTGGAATCTTAAGTCGTTTTTAAATTATGTACCGTACAAGGCCGTCGAAATAACATTGCAGGGGATTCAATTATTTGGGATTTGGCATTTTACCTTCCTACTACAATACAAAATGAAATTGGTGTTTTGTTACCTTTAAAATTTACCTACTTTGGATGGCAGATGGCTGTTCCTTTATATGAATCGATCCAACTACCAGATTTGGATGTGGTTCACAAACCACCTGTCTGAGTTTCTAATTTGAAGTGCAATATAAAGCAACAGGTTTTTTTAAAAAACTGTAATTAAGGAAATTCACAGGTATGTGTTGTATATTTGTTTCTTTATGAGATAATTTTACACAAGAAAAATTGAATCAAAAGCTTCGTTACTGTACTTTAGACAGCTTTGCTTGTCTGTGGACTTTTGTTAAATTTATATAGTTCCGTTTCAAGGTAACATATGTTCAGGAAATCTTGAGGAATTTATATAACGAAAGTGTACGCCGTAAGTTTCATGAAACTGCAGGTTTAAATACTTTTATTGCTCTTTGTTTTTTTTTGCTAAAGTAATAAAAGTTTCATTAAGTATTTAACACAAGACAGATACATATGTGTTTTTGAAATGTTATTAACTAAACTGTTTCCTCTTATTTGTTGCTTATAATAGTAGTAGAATATCTGTAACTGTGAAGTTCCTTACACGTAGGTGAAACGAATGTTTATTTATGTTTAAAGGTTCTTCCAAATTTAGTAAAATTAAAATTGTTTTAATAATAGTAACAACAAAGTTAGATAAACTAATGTAACTTAATATTTTACCTAATTGTATATTGTGTTTCGAATTGAAATTATTTTGTAATATAGCCGAGGTACTTGATTTATATTCTCTCAGTTTAATTGTTGATACCCCCATAATTTCCTCCCTGAGATTTATAAGTCCATGCAGCCTCCGAAGCCTATAAAGATCGATGCCAGCTACGCCGAAATATACTCTATATTTCGTCGTGTGATTACTTTATTATAGCACCGGAAAAAAAGTAAGGCACAAAATCTTGAAACCGCTGCAATCACTTAAAGACGAACTGCTATATGTGGACAAATATATAACAAGCTCTAGCGAGTGCGGAATGAGTACTGGCGCTTAGAAATAACCTATTCCAGAGGACGCACTAGTGCGTCGTCCGCACATGACTATTACCGTGTAAAGACGCACATGCGCGTCTTCCGCAGTCAACGTGTTAACTTCGATTCAGCACGTACAAGTTACGTAAAAATTCATTAAATCTCTAGTAATGTTATGAAATTGAGTTGTGTAAAGATTGGCATTACGTAACGCCAAAAATGCCTTTAAAAACCGACTCTTATAGCAGGGTTAGATAAAATATATTGCACTACCTCTTCATTTTACGCAAATGTTTACTAGATGTATGTAAATTATTCCGTATTTTTAAAACACGTTGTACAATCTTTCGAACTAAGTTCCTACCATTAGTGAGCTAAAACCGTTCCCTAATGTAAGAAAGGTGTAATTGGGGTTCACAATGCAGTAGTCGAATATGTTCAAGTAAAGCTAATAAATTTGAAACGTGGTGATGGTTGTTTCTAGAACCTATTAACTTCATTTCTTCACCAAAGGATTGTAATTGAGAAATTTTTGCTAAATGTATAAGCGCAGAGTTGATCTCCTAAAGATCAAAGGACCAAATTTCTTCAACTGGTGGATATGTTAGCACTAGATATAGTAGGGATCAGCGATGTTCGGTGGCTTGAGACGGGGGATTTTTGGAGTGGAGAAGGGTAATTCATACAGGATTAGAGGAAGGAAATTCTAGTGTGGGGATAGTTACGCAAAAAAAATAAGACATTGTGTGGAAAACTACATACAAAAGAACAATAAAGTACTCATGGTTAGATTAGAATCTAAACCGGTAAATACAGTAATAATACAAGAATACATGCCCACCTCCAAGCACGGTGAGGGAGAGGTAGAAGCGATCTACAAAGACATCGAAGACATCCTGAGATACGTAAAAGGACATGAAAGTTTAATAATACGGGGGATGTTAATGAAGTGGTAGGTGAGGATAGGGAAGGTGCGGTAGTAGATTTATTTGGTTTAGGTACGAGAAACGACAGGGGAAATAAGTTGGAAGAATTTTGCGTCAAAAAAAATTTAACCATCACAAACACATTATTTCAACATCTTGCTAAAAGTCGATGCAAGCAGAAGATGCCAGGGCATATAGGAGGATGTCAAATAGACTAAATTCCTATTAAGCAACAGTTTAGAAATTCAGTAAAAGACTGCAGAAGCAAATATAGACACTGATCACAACATCGTAATTATGAAGGCCGCTCTTAAATTTAAAAATTTGAAAAGAAGGAAAGGAAAAAGGCACTTTGACTTTGAGAAACTAAAAGATAAAGATATCCATGAAGGATTTGAAAAAGGTCAAATAAATTACTAAAAGATATCGGTGAAATTTCTGATACTAAAGAAGTAGAAACAGAATAGAATAACATTAAATCCAGCTTAAACATTGTGGCCAGAGATATTCTGGGGTATATATAAAAAGAAAATAAGAAACCATGGACAACAAAATATATCCTGAATTTAATAGTAAAAAAACAAAAATACAAAAATAGATAACATGAAACAGGAAAACAGAGATGTAAAGCCATAAAATGAGAAAATTATTCGCAAATGCAGGAAAGCTAAAGAACAATGAATTGATGAAAAGTGCACAGAGGTACAAACTAATGTGGAAAGAGGAAAGACTGACGAAGCATACAAACTAATTAGAATGAATTTTAGGGATATAAAACCGTATAGCAAAAATATAATGGACGCGAGAGGAAACGTCATTATAGAAAATGTAGAGAAAGTGGTTAGATGGCAGGAATATATAAGAAATTTATATGCAGGAGGGGAACTAACAGCATTAGAACAGGAATCAGACATTGAAGTTGATAACTTGGGATATCCTATACTGCGAGATGAGTTTGAATTAACATTAAAGGGTCTCAAAAATGGTAAGGCGCGTTGTACACATAAGGTGCAAGCAAGAAACTCTAAAATCCGCTGGACAAGTAGTAACAGAACGTCTCTTCCAATTTGTTAGCTATATATATGAGAGTTGTACAAAGACGAATGAAAAAACGAGCTGAAGAAATACTAGGAGAAGATCAATTTGGGTTTAGGCGAAACAGGAGAGCAAGGGAAGCTATTTTAGCTCTGGGGGTGAAAATAGAGGAAACAATAGAAAAGAGGGAAAGTGTGTATAAAGTGTTTGTTGATCTGGAAAAGGCATTTGACAATGTCAAATGGAAAAAAATGTTTGAAATACTCAAAAAATTGGAATGTGTTTTAGGGATAGACGGATAGCGCATAGCTTATACGAAGAGCACACAGCGGTAGTAGAATTAGAGCAGGAAAGTAGGGAAGTAAATATTAAAAAAGGGGTGAGGCAGAGATGTGCCTTTTCCCCATTAATTTTTAACTTGTACATTGAAGAGGCAATGAATACTGTCAAATGCAGGAAGACATTTCGAATTACTATGCAAAGACAAAAGATTGTTATGTTTAGATTTGCAGATGACATAGCGGTATTAGCATCTAGCGAAGAAGAGTTAGAAGTTTTCTTAATGAAATGAGACACTTCTAACAGAGAGATACGATATGAAAATTAACAAAAATAAAACTAAAGCTCTAGTATGCAAAAAAGGGGAAAATAAACCAAAAACACGAATACAAATAGGTAACGAGAACTTACAAGAGGTTAAGAATTTCTGCTACCTAGGGAACCAAATAGAGCAAGATGGTAAAAGCACAAAAGATATAAAAAAGATTAGCACAAGATCGTGCTACATTTAACAAGAAAAACCAACTACTGTATTCTAAAACAACAAACATAGAAAGAAGGAGAAGATTGCTCAGATTGCCCCCTTCACATACCAATGAATATCGGTGAAATAGGTAATATAATTAGAAAACAATAGAAGAGGAACCGAGCTGTATATAGGCTGTTATGGGAATTTCAAGGAACTGTGTAGGCTAGCTCAGAACATAAATAAGTGGAGGTATGCGTCCAACTAGTTTCAAGACGGAAAATATATGACGAAAAAATAAGTGCACTTAAATCTTATGATTATTTAAAACAACTACAGGTGTGGATTGTGAAATATTTTCAACTAGTGTTGACTGTGCGAAATGTTATATTGGAAAAACTATTAATTCGACAAATGTTCAAGTACTGGGAAAACGTGGCAGCCACAGACTGCTTACCCCCCTTCACATTACATTGAATATCGGGGAAATAGGATATATAACTGTAAAACAATAGGAGGTGACTGAACTGCATCTAACAAGAAAGAACAGGGGATATGCTCAAAGACAATACATTGGTACAAGGAGAAAGTTGTTCAAAGCATATGTGTGGGGCACAGCACAGTACGTCTATAAAATAGGGGCAGTAGGAAAAACAGCCTTCTGAAATGTTGTGCTTCAGATGTATAAGGTTGATAGCATGGACAGAGAAGGTTAAAAACAAATAGGTTATAAAAATAGTAGCGGAATAAAGATATCTATGGAAAACAAAACAAAAATTGAAGAAATAGAAGGGTAGGATACGTTCTAAGGCATTTTTAGAAAATAGTACGGGATATATATTACAAGCAGAGATAGGAAAGAAGAAGTAGAGGTAGACCGAGATCAGACTTTTGCATGCAGATAGTAATAGATGCAGACTGTGCAAATGTCAGGGAAATGTGTAAGTTAGTTCGGAATAGGAAACAATAATAGTACGCGTGTAACCAGTTCTAGGACTGAAGACCTAATGATGATGACAAACCAAAAGTTTTGTGTGGTTTTGGCTGCCAATTTGCAAAAATTCAGAATGCATCTCGCAAAGATTGATGTTCCTTAAAGCAAGAGGTTCGTTCAATATCCATTTCTGTAATGGAAAATATCCAGAGGAAAGAACTTTAGGTAAGTTTTTACATACTTTTTATGCTTCTTCGAGAGAATTAGTACCAGTGAGGAGGTGGTCACGTTTGTATTGGAGTTAATTAGACTTTCAAAAGTGTTCCGAATTCTATACACAAAGTTTGAGATATGATAGTGCGGCAGTTCCAGGACATGTAAACGTACGAAGGGTGCATTGGTTACTTTTAGGATACGGTATTAGGGCTTGAGTTACTAAAATGGAGTGATTCTGGGGATTGCCCCGGTGAGTTGTTTGCGTTTAAGAGATTAGGGTTTGAAACGGAATGTGCGTCAGAAATTTATACATTGCGGCTTAACAAAGTTTCCGATTTCGCCACCAAAGTGTAATAGTTTTGTTCAAAGACGTCACGTTGTTCTAGTTGGTTGTCAAAAACTTCAGCGTTAGCTTCAATTTGAGTCTGAATTTCGTCGAATGCGTTTGGCAAACACCGCTTATGTTATTCGGTTATTTGAGTGTGAGTAAGAGAGCAACTTAGATGTAAACTGTAAAAATTTTGTTACTTTTCGTTTTAGCACTTCGTTTTCTAGTGAGAATTTGAATTTCTGTCGCTATCGTTGAGGGCATTAATTAATAATAATTAATTTATTAAATCTAAGAGAGTAAACATGCAATAATTGCACTAATAAGAGCCTTTTGCAATAGTTATCGTTACCACTTTTGCTGGTAAGAGAACCTCTAGTGACCATTCAAATTTTTGAGGGCATTGTAAACGTAATTTGTTCAATGATATGAACGTGGACTGATTAGAGATTTTTTATAATTTACTTACTTAAGCACAGCAATTTTAAGAGCATTGAGCAACACTCAAACCAATTTCTTTTATATTGCATTTTAGTTTCTGAATGAGGATATGCTTAAAAGAGGATATTTACGAGGAAACAAATGTAATTTACGCTTGATTCTTTGACTTGAGGTACAAAAAGGTTATCACTTTGTTGTAACTCTTTGAATAGAATTGAATACAAATATAATGAACTCCTTCTATTTGTATAATTATATTTCAATTATATATATTACATTTGACATAACTTATTTTATTACCATGGTTATTTGAACAACGTCCATCCAGTTGAACATGGATCACTACAGTCTTCCCCCCTAAGAAGGATCATACCACAATTCCTTTTGTAACCATGACTGTTATCTACACTCGAAATCTTTTAGCCAAGCTGGACGTCTACGAATGCGCTCTGAACGTCTGATTCGTGGATCAGCTTCGGCGAACGTTGCATTGTTGGGATCATGAACATCAGTCGCCATCTCTTGTGAACGCGTTTGCATTTCTACTGTACGTCTCAATGTTGGTATCCCTTGTATCTGTCGTTCATTCTGTGTTGTGTCCATCATGTCCGGATGAGACATAATCTGCTTGACATTTGTACCTTTCAATTGATTTACGTGACGTTTCAATGTAAAACCGGTATCTAATTTTACCACGTAATGTCGGGTACCTAATTTTCTTTGAATTGTTCCCAAGATCCATACGTATTTGTTGTTACGTAATTCGCATGACTGTACTCTCTCCCCCTCTTGAAATGTTTTAACTATTGAATGAAATAAACTGTTTTGAATTTTTTCTTCTTTATGCGGTATTAAAGCATCTAAACTAATACGAAATTTACGATTGAAGTACATCTCTGCTGGGCTTTTCCCACAAGCTAGTGTAGTGGCACGATATCGAAACAAAATAGCTCGTAATTTTGATAATATAGGTGCGTTGCAGTTACTCATGCATTTTAATTTTCTTTTGATGGTTTGTACTGTCCGTTCTGCTAATCCATTTGTTGCAGCATGTCCTGGAGCTATGAGTTTCTGAAATATTCCACGTTGTTTACAGTATTTTTTAAACTCTTCGCTAACAAAAATGGTAGCATTGTCAGATACTATAACCTTCGGATAACCATTTAACAAAAATATATCCTCAAGTAATTCCATTGTGCTTGTTGAATTTGGTGCATATGCTATTGATTTGCATTCAACCCATTTCGATTTTGCATCTATGCAAATAAATAAATTATGTTTCCCAAATGAAGCGTAGTCAATGTGTACACGCTCCCAGTTGCCTTCTGGTGTAGACCATGGATGTACAATAGCTTTTACTGGATTTGACTGTACTGAAGCACAAGCTTCACATGATTTTACTGAAGTTTCTATATTTTTGTCTATTTTTGGCCAATAAACGTAACGCCTTGCTAATTGCTTCATTTTAGTTATTCCAACGTGAGTTGTATGTAGTTCTTGAAGTTTTAACTCACGAAGACTCTGTCATTGAAAAATATAATTTCCCCTTCCAAAGTATATGGAGACTCGATTGATTTTGTAAGTAAATTCCTTTGAATTTCTTCTAATGTAACATCTTTTGCCGTTTCTTAAACAAGTATCTCTGAATTAAGCTTTAGAGAACTTATGTCCACGACAGCTTCCATGTATATTGAAGAAACTTCATTATTAATAACTATATCAGTTGAACTATTTAACTGGCTCGCTGTTGCTCTAGACAAGCAATCAACATTCTCATGATGCTTTCCCTTTTTGAACTGAACTTTATAATCGAACTGTGATAAAAACTGGCATATCTTAAAAGACGGGTTGAAGACATCGCTGGTAAATTTTGTTTTCATGAAATATTCTCGTAAGTGGCTGATTATCTGTAACTAGAGTGAAATGCTGTCCGTAAATAAATTTGAAAAATGTTGCACGCCAAACATTATCGCAAGTGCTTCCCGATCTAACTGGCTGTAATTTGTTTCTGCGCTTGTTAATGATCTTGAAGCAAAAGCTATTGGCCTTTCCTCATTCCCAACTACATGGCTAAGAACCGCAGCAATGCCACTTGGACTTGCATCACACGCTAGGACAATTGGTAAGTCTGGATCAAATGGTACAAGAACTTTTTCACTTGCTATTTCTTCTTTTAGATTCAGAAATGCCTTTTCACACTCTGATGTCCACCTAAAAGAACCATTCTTTTGTAAAATTTTCCTTAATGGTGCGGTTTTAGTTGCTAAATCATATATAAACCGGGAATAATACGTCACTAATCCTAAAAATCTGCGAACTTCTTCCACATTTTTAGGCCTGGACATTTTTAAAACTACTACCTTTTTTTGTGATTTCAGAATTTTATTCTTCTCAACAACATACCCCAAATATTCTATTTTCTGGGCTAAAAATGTGCATTTATTCTTGTTTACATGCAAATTATTTTCTTGAAAACGAGACAAACACGCCTTTAAATTGTTTAAACATTCCTCTTTTGTAATGCCATGTACAATGATATCGTCGAAATAATATTCCGTTTTTCTTAAACCCTGAAGAACTCTACTCAGCATGCGGTTGAATTCTGCTGGTGCTGTCTTTATACCAAAACTCAATCTCTTCATGCGGTATATCCCTCTGTGCGTTGTAATTGTTTGAATTTCGCTACTGGCCTCATCTACTGCGATGTGTAAGTATGCCTTATATATGTCTAATTTGCAAAATAATTTGAATTTTAGACTATGCAAAATATCTGGTATCCTTCGGATTGGATATTTAGCATTTACCAGACATTCGTTGACTCCTGTTTTGTAATCGACACATAATCTAACTGTTCCATCTGCTTTTGGTATTACCACCAAAGGTGAACCCCAATCGCTGGTGATTACCTTATAAATTACTCCTGCCTCTTCCAATGAATCTAATTCTGCTTCGACTTTGGCACGTAATGCAAATGGTATACTCCTTTCTTTTATATAAACTGGCTGTGTGTCCTTGCGTAGTGTTATTTTGGCAGAATAATTTGGTACACATCCAATTTTTGATTCGAATACCTCTGAATATTGAAATATGATTTGCTCTATAGAAAGACTATCCACTTGATGTGTTGAATTATTTGAAGATGCAGTGTTAACATTGTTGTCGATCTCTTGCAAGCTTATTTGAAGGTGTCGTATCCAAGTGCGCCCTAGAATTGCCGGACGACCACTAGGTACTGTAACGGGCTACTACTACCGCGTTTCTTTAATTCAAAACAAGTAATAACAAACGTCTTTATTACTTACTGTTCACAAGTCTAATTAACAGTATATGCCTTATTTATAGATGTTTTCAGTCCACTTAACAATGAAGCACTACTACACTAATGAATTGACAAGCACTAATATCTTCTTAAACTAACTCCTCTACCATAAGTCCATTAATCACTAACACAACTATTTGTTTATACACTTCTATTAATTTATTTATGTATACTACAAGCTGCATGTACGTTAGACACAGCATATCACGTTTATATATACTTCTAAAGCTCAAAACTACTATTACTTTACCCGATATAATTTATATTAGACATTCAAGAATAGACTAACTCTTACATTCATAAGCGGTCTTATATATACTCTGGATTACAAGGATGACTCATGCTCCCGTAACTTCTAGAACAATTCTGGAATCCTTGAGAATACGCCGTGCCCCGAGCGTTTTGTGTGTAATTGATTGCTAGAAGAATTCTCGTATCCTGAAAAGTATGCAGAGTCTACAGCGCTTGTGTGTTTGATGGGTTGCCTAGTAGTAGCTCGCAACACTGCCCCCTCTTTAAAACCGTTACGTCTCGTAACTGTAGATACATTTTGGCGCCAATTCGATGACTGATGACGGTATCGGCAGCTATCTCCTCTGGTGCATCCACCACGTCGTTGGAAATAACAGTCAACACTCTTTTCTTGGTCTTGGTAGGCAACCGGTTGAAAACAACAAACAAGGACCTGGATGTTGGTTCCCTGGAAAACTACTTCTAGCATATTTCGGACTATCCTCCAATCTAAGTGATCCAGTCCACAGCCCAACTTGGGCACCGCTAGTCTTGTTACTCCATCTTCCATCATCTGCGCCTTAAGATTTAGCAAAGCCTCCCATAGATGTCCATAACTAGGTCTTTGCCATGAAGAATTTTGGTGACCAGATAGTAAACATAACGATTTTTATCTTGAAGAACCAAAGCTTTTCCTACAGTTGGCTGCTGTTGTACTAATTCATCTACACATCCAAACTTTTTCTTAAAACAACAGCTATTCCCTTGACATTGCCAAATCTTGAGCTACGCAATGTGCAAGGGAATACTCTTCTGGTGCTCTAAACAGATCTTGCTGTTTTTCAACAACAACGCCAAATCTCGCTTTAGCGGAACCACCATACGCCGCCATAAAGCTCTCAAAATCTACATTTGGCTCATGATTAATAACTTGCCGAACACCATTATCATTATTCGAGTCTTCCTGGTTGTTGCCAGCGTAGGATGTTAAACGGTCAAAGTGTACCACTTTCGGTTTACCACGAGGGATCTTCTGATCCGGTACACTACATCATTAATCCTTTTAACACTTCGTACGGCCCTTCCCATTGTCTTTGTAGTTTTGGCGACAATCCACGTTTTCTTTGTGGATTATACAACCACACCAAATCTCCAGGTTGATAACCACCTTCTTGTGCTCTCGTGTCATATTGTGATTTCATTCGATCGCTTGCTGCCTGGATATTCTTTCGGACGTTTTCGTGAATGCTACTTGCTCTTTCACGAAGCTTACTAACGTAATCTTCACCGGCGATCTCTTCTCCAGGTTTAAATCCAAACTGAAGATCACATGGTAGCCGCAGTTCACGTCCTAGCATTACGCAAGCGGGCGAGTATCCTGTGCTGTCGTGTACCGAAGATCGGTACGCCAGTAGGAATAAATGTAAATATTGGTCCCAGTCTCGTTGATGTTCAGAGACAACTTTGGCCAGGTACTTTCCCAACGTCCTGTTCATTCTTTCAACCATTCCATCCGATTGAGGATGAAGTGGCGTGGTTCTAGTTTTCCTGATTCCAAGGTGTTTGCAGACGTTTTGAAACAACGCCGATTCGAAGTTTCGACCTTGATCGGAGTGTAATTCCAACGGAACTCCAAAACGACAAAACAACTCCCTGACTAGTACATCTGCAACCGTCTCGGCTTCTTGGTTAGGTATAGCATATGCCTCCGGCCATTTGGTAAAATAATCCATTGCAACCAAGATGTATTTATTTCCTTTCTCTGATTCAGGAAACGGACCAGCTATATCAATGGCTACCCTCTCAAAAGGATTCCCCACGTTATACTGTCTCATTGGGGCTTTCCGTTTTGAGACCGGGCCATTTGCAGAGGCACACAATTCACATTTCCGGCACCACTCCTTCACATCTTCTTTGCAGTTCACCCAATAGAATCTTTCTCTCACTCTTTCGAGAGTTCTTTTCACGCCAAAGTGCCCTCCGGAAATACCGTCGTGCAAGTGCTGCAACACTTCCGGCACTCTGCTTCTCGGCACTATCACTTGAAGTCTCTCAGTGCCATCTTCAAATTCCAGGCGTCGTTTCAAGATTCTATTTTCCATCATCAAGGAGTCCCACTGTGCCCAGTATGCCTTCAGGCTCCTACTTAAAATACTAATTTCTTCCCAAGCTGGTCGTTGTCCTCTATTTTTCCACTCAATAATTCGTCCCAATTCGGCGTCATTCTCCTGGTCTTCTCGCATTCTCTCGGGTTGCCAAGTATCATCGGTTACCGTCATTCTATGGATGACACTTATTTTCTCTTCCATCTTGGAGCAATGATTGCAGTCCACCGGACAAGGTCTCCTTGATAGAGCGTCTGCATTTCGATGGCTAGTTCCTACACGATGTTCTGTATCAAAGTCATATTCCTGCAGCCGCTCTATCCACCTTGCCACTTGCCCTTCAGGATTTCGAAACTGCAATAACCATTTTAGTGCAGCATGGTCTGTTCTCAACAGGAATTTACGGCCGTATAAGTACTTATAAAAGTGCTCTACGGATTTGACGACGGCCAACAGCTCCTCCTTGTCACACAATAGTTCCTTTCTGGCCGCGACAAGACCTTGCTGAAATACCCAATAACTTTTTCTTGTCCGTCCTGCACTTGAGAAAGAACGCCTCCTATAGCTGTGTTACTGGCATCGGTATCCAACACAAATTTCCCCTCCATCCGTGGATAACTCAAAATTGGTGCTGTAACCAGTAGCCGTTTCAGTTGTTCAAATGCACTGTGGCAGTCGTCATTCCAATCATATTCTTGTCCATCTTCGGTTAATTTCGTTAACGGTTTGGCAATGTTCGCAAACCCCAGTATAAAACGTCGGTAATATGTGCACAATCCTAGAAAACTGCGTAGTTGGTGTATATCTGCTGGTGTAGGCCACTCTTGTACCGTTTTTATTTTGTCAGGGTCAGCTCTTATTCCGGTCTCTGAAACGACATGTCCTAGGTATTTCACCTCTTTTCCAAATAGGTGACACTTCTTGGGGCTCAATGTAAGGTTTGCCCCGCGTAATCTTTGGAATATCTCCTCTAGGTTCTTAAGGTGTTCTTCAAAAGACCGGCCTAACACTATCACGTCGTCCAGGTACACCAGACAAGTCTCTCCATCAACCGTTCAAAAGTAGCAGGAGCATTGCATAATCCAAACGGCATGACCTTAAACTGCCATAATCCAGTTCCAATTGTGAACGCAGTCTTTTCTTTATCGTTTGGCTCCAAGCCTACCTGCCAGTATCCGCTTTTCAAGTCCAAGGTCGAAAACCATTTAGATCCGGATAGAGTATCCAAGGTGTCATCAATTCTGGGCAAAGGATAGCTGTCTTTCTTTGTCACATTGTTAAGCCGCCGGTAGTCTACACAAAACCTTGTCGACCCGTCCTTTTTCTTGACAAGCACTACCGGGGATGCCCATGGACTATTCGAGGGTTCAATCACTCCCTGTTCTTCCATATCGGTGATAATTTGTTCGGCTTCCTTACGTTTAGCCAAAGGAAGCCGCCTGGGGTGTTGTCTTATCGGTTGCGCATCTCCAGTATTGATCTTGTGTTGCACAACATTCGTCCTTCCTTTCTCACTATCATCCAGTGCAAACACACCTCGATATCGTTGGATCAGCTCTTTTACCTTGCCCAGTTGGTCGCCGTTTAATCCTTGACACGAAGGTATTAACATATCTAGCAATTTCTGTGAGCAACCGTTGGCACACAACGTTTAATATGGCATACTGGAATGCAACTTCCTACAATTGTGTCTTTCTTCAGGGTCACCGTATGCGGATTAATGTTCAGCACCCTTACTGGTATCATATTTCGAGACTTTACCAGCGTTCTTCCAATCAGTAGTCCCTCCTGACCCATTCCCGATTCAGTTGCTTCCATCATGCATACTTGTCCTTCCCGGAGCGTACCATCCGGGCGTCCCATTACTATCATTTCCACTTTCTCGGGTATTTTCATATCACAAATCATTCGAACTTGCATCGTCTGGTTACTCCTACCTTGAAATGGAATCTCATCATTATCTATCCGAAGCACATTTTCTTTCATGTTTACATGAAACCCATATTCTCTCATGAGATCCATTCCCAAGATCACTTCCTCTGTAATTTCAGCTACTAACACTCGATGATTAATTAATTTGTCCCCAATTGTCAACATAACGGCAGTCTCTCCGTGAGTACCAATCTTCTCACCACTTGCCGTTCGGAGACACACCGATACAGTTAGCATTTTTCCACGACCAGCCAAATCTGGTCTCACAATAGTTCTTGTTGCTCCTGTATCCACAAGTAATCGGACAACCCTACCATTAATTCTACCATCGATATAAATGCTGTCCAGACTTCCCATTGACGATGCAGCACGGATGATAATCTCCGGGGCACTACGTTGTGCTGTCGACGTTCGCCCCCTTACGTCGACTTGCTTTAGTTTTCCTGCTGCTCAACCGGTTGTTTTTTTGGTTGAGTACAGCGTCTCTGCATGTGACCAACTTCACCGCAGTTCCAGCATCGCAGACGCCATCTCCGCGGTCGTTGTAGTTCCAGCCTTTCTGCCACACGGTTGACTATTTCATCTATGCTGTTCTGAGCTTGACCAGGTTCCTCTAAGGCAGACCGAATTTTGTGACCCATCTTGTGTGATGTCTGCTTAGCTGATTCAAATTCAAGCGCATGTGCCAGTGCGTCATCCAACATTTTTGGCCGTGCTAGTCTTAGCGCTTGCTGTATTTCGCCATCCTTAACGCCATCCACAAATGTTTGGACAGCAAGTTGTTCGAGGAAGCTATCTGGTGCCGTTGGGTATGCCAATCTAACTAACCTGGCAATGTCAGCTTCGAATTCTTGCAGGCTTTCACTTGTCTTTTGCGAGCGGTTCTTAACTTGTGCGTGGTAAACCTGTTGAAGGTGAACATCTCCATATCTCATCTCAAGCTTTGATGTTAAAAGGCCGTAATCATTCTGCTGATGATCGGGAATCGTTTGTAAGATGTTAAGAGCCTCCCCCCGTAGGGCCACTATTAACGAGATAGCCTTCTCTTTGTTGCACCAACCGTTGGCTATTGCAGCAGCTTCAAATTGTTTCAAATATGTGGGCCAAGGTGTTTTACCATCGAATGTAGGTGGTTTTACTTTAAATTTGGACGGAATTGACTCGCTTCTTTCCGTGGTTCTTATTTCTGGAATGTTCTGATTAACAACTTGGCTTGGCAATTCAAGTGGCCGCGTTGTTAGTGAAATCATTTGTTCTTGAAGCCTCATCACATCTTCTTCCATTTTTACCAATTTACTGTCCAACTTTTGCTCAACTGTTTTTACCTGTTCAGTGACATCTTCTTTCAATGCAATGGAGCTTGCTATTAATCTTTGTTCTAACGTGGCCGTCTTTTCATTCAACTCTTCCATTTTCATCGCGTTTTCACTAAACCGTTCTTCTATTTTCTTAGCATTTTCACTTAACCTTTCGGTAAGGTTTGATTCCAGTTCAACTGACCTCACTAAGTTTTCATTTAGTGTCACTTCCAGTTTAGCCGACCTCTCCTCCATTTTCTCAGCATTTTCACTAAGTGTCAATTCTAGTTTAGCCGACCTTTCCTCCATACCGGATTTAAAATCCTTGAGGAAATTCATTAAAGTTTCTGCCTCCATCTTACTTTGACTTCTTGTAGCTGGCATATACAAATTACTTAAATGTCTTTAGACTTGTGTTTTAAATTAATCACTATATACCCCACACCTGACACCAGTGTAACGGGCTACTACTACCGCGTTTCTTTAATTCAAAACAAGTAATAACAAACGTCTTTATTACTTACTGTTCACAAGTCTAATTAACAGTATATGCCTTATTTATAGATGTTTTCAGTCCACTTAACAATGAAGCACTACTACACTAATGAATTGACAAGCACTAATATCTTCTTAAACTAACTCCTCTACCATAAGTCCATTAATCACTAACACAACTATTTGTTTATACACTTCTATTAATTTATATATGTATACTACAAGCTGCATGTATGTTAGACACAGCATATCACGTTTATATATACTTCTAAAGCTCAAAACTACTATTACTTTACCCGATATCATTTATATTAGACATTCAAGAATAGACTAACTCTTACATTCATAAGCGGTCTTATATATACTCTGGATTACAAGGATGATTCATGCTCCCGTAACTTCTAGAACAATTCTGGAATCCTTGAGAATACGCCGTGCCCCGAGCGTTTTGTGTGTAATTGATTGCTAGAAGAATTCTCGTATCCTGAAAAGTATGCAGAGTCTACAGCGCTTGTGTGTTTGATGGGTTGCCTAGTAGTAGCTCGCAACAGTACTATGAACATTTCTTCTATTGAACTAATGTCTTTGTAACAGACACTTACTGTAACCTTTCCTTTAGGAATAAATACATCGTTTGTATATGCAACCGGTGAAAAACAAAATTGACCGGTTTGATTCTGAAAATTTAGCATATTTCGGACTATCCTCCAATCTAAGTGATCTTCAGTCCACAGCCCAACTTGGGCACCGCTAGTCTTGTTACTCCATCTTCCATCATCTGCGCCTTAAGATTTAGCAAAGCCTCCATAGATGTCCATAACTAGGTCTTTGCCATGAAGAATTTTGGTGACCAGATAGTAAACATAACGATTTTTATCTTGAAGAACCAAAGCTTTTCCTACAGTTGGCTGCTGTTGTACTA